>JAGTTH010002366.1:0-371632 GCA_022606485.1 Agraylea sexmaculata
AGCACAGTATTAATTTCTAGAGATTTTTTTGACGTATATATAAGTATATTCAGATTATTCATTTATTTTTTCAATAGGCAAACAATGAATTCATTTTACAATAAATAAAATTTATACATTTGTAATAAATCATCTCGGTTAGATTAAATATAAATGTATGTACGTGTAAAGACATCTAGCTTGGCAACATTATTTAGATTTTTTATAAATATTATTAAAATCATTTTTAATTAAAATTCATTGTTAACTATTGTCAGTTTGGTAAAGTTTTCAAATTCATACAACCTTTTTTCCACAGAACATCCAACAGAATTTTCTTTTTCATATGTTATGTGTATCACAACGCGTATCATCGTTTTCAATTGCTTTCAATCAAACTTCATTTTTTAACCCTGCACGTGATGTAAGACATTATTTTGAATTCCAAACACGTTGAACATTGGCACGACAATGTAAAATCCCGACTCACATTCGGTAGAGAGAAAACTGAAAAAAACAATACGCCAGTTTTGAGGAGAAGAAGAAAAAAAAGCAACAACATAAAAATGAAACAGGAGAAGTTTCGATCCGGTCCGAATGCACTTCTCTCTCCAGAATCGTGTCGTGATGCTGAATATGGAATTTTTACACAACATGCAAATGTAAAATATCAATTCGCGCCCAAAAATAAAATGGCCGCCTTGGGATAGTGTGTTCATGAATTAGATACGTGCCAGCAAGTTATATTGCCTTTGGGCTAACATTAATTACACGGAAATTATATCCATATACCGTGGCATTGATTCCTCAATATAACGTTTCTAGGTACCTATAAACTTCTGTTTTAACATATTACTTTAATTTAAAAAAATGGTCAACACTCTTCCAAAAGAAAGTGGTAATAAAGTGAGTTTTATATGGAAATTAAAATTTCAGAGAAAGCCTCACTGTTTTGTTCCTATTTTTTTACATATTTTTACGATAATCTACCACGTTTCTTTAAAATACTCTCAGTTAGTTGAACTCTAACCTATTAATTAATAAAAATAGGAATTCAAATATCGTTTGGTTATTTATAAACTACAATTTTATTGTACAATATAAAAACTATTATAAGTTAATTACTGAGTTCATCATTTGCAAAGATGAAATTGCTGTATCACTTGAATAAAAATTGGATAGACAATTATCTACTTACCCACGGTCGTTTTGTGCTTCCTTTTTAAATAACGGATGAAAGAGTAATAATGAATTGGATTCATCGAATCAAAGTATACCGACATAAAGCAATATACATTGCTATTTTAGAATCAAATGTAAATTACACCCCACTGCTAAAAATAGATTATTCCCATTAACGTACACATTGCTTGTTTTTGAATAGGAATTATTGAACAGCGATTTTTTGTGACTCGGTGGGTAATTTTTGTGGGGTTAAGTGAATATTAATTGCGGCTGATGAAATGATAATTTTAAAGCTCTCTTTGAATATAAGTCACAAAGGTATTCGTGGCGGCAAGTGATCAAATATGACTTAGTATGTTTATAGTGGAGTGCGGTAGTCGATTCGTTAATGAAAGCCCTACTCTTTTTTGTATTTATTCCTCATTGTAGTGCCAGGCCGGACTTCTACTGACCCTACAATGGGCCGGTTTCTAAATTAAATATTTATTCTCTATCAGATGCTTTTTTACTGTGTAAAATTTATATCAAACAGTTCTGCCAGATGTTAAAATTACAAAACTATGTATATTCAGTTTCAAAATATACACCGAAAGATATTTTTTTACCAAAACCTTTTTTTAAACGATTAATTCCAACCATCTAGTTAACAATATTAACAACATTAAATTCATGTCCAAAAGAAATTACTTAAACTAACCTACAATTACAATTAAACATAAATTTCTTTTTTAAATATTACACTCCTTATTTTAATTTTTTGTATTTTTACATGTAATGATTATGTAAAAATACAAAAAATCCACGTGTATTTTAAAAGTATAGAATTATTAAAAATTTTAATCATACTAAAAATATTGTATTTAATATTTTTGTAAAATAAAATAGTATTTTGGTTGGAATAGCGTCGAAAATTCTGCCATAGTACAATTATTAGTTTATAATTATTTTAATCATATCTAATATTGTATTTAGTCATAAAACGCTTGGCAATTCTATTTATAATATATATTGCTGTATTTGCTGTTTTTAATGTGATTATTTTTTTAAGATTATGAACAGACAACCGAATTCTAGTTCTACTTAATCCAACCTATGCATGGACTCATTGATGATCATGCAGATTCACATTTTAGTGTATAAAATATAATATTCTTAAATGCTATAGATATTTTATTAAAAAATGTGAGTTCGGTCCTGTGAACGGTAGGCGGTCCGTGTGTGTTTAATTACCACTTGGTAGTAAGTAGCGGCTACTGAGTTTTTGCTCGCGCACACCTCTAACTCTTTCCTATAACAAAACTTACTTCTTATTATATACACCTCCATACCAAATTAAATCATTTTTATGAATCGGTTCAGCTACCGACCGACCCATTATTAATTTCCACTCTTGATTAACTACGGCTTTGCTTTGATCCCAACACAGATATGTATCAAATGTACACATTAAATTGTACTTATATACGTATTCCTATTTCCGACTGTTTCAAATGGACAGTTAATGAGCATGTGCGTTTTTACTAAGCGAAAACTCCATAATTTTATCTATTTTGACTATGAACAAAGATTTATTAATTAGTAACAAACTCACTATTTTATATAAATTTACAAATGTATGGAATAGATTAATTCTGAAAAAAAAACGATGACTTTTATTGTTGAATTTTTAAATCACTAATATCGATAAGAACATATTATAAAATAACCAGCGTAATATCTCAGGAGATAAAACGCGTGGCTACAAATACTATGGGTTCAAATCCCACTCAGTCCAAGTCAAAAAATATTTTAATTGATTTGACTGTTTATTACGGCTGGGAGTTCGTAAATAATATTAATAAAATCGCGATTGTAGTCTTGATCCAGGTTTACTCTGATTTCCTGGATTGTAAGGTAAAATACGGAGGCGATTATTAAGTTCGTTACCTGTGTAGTAATAGTTAAGATCATCGACAAACAATTAACACATTGTTGGGACAAAAAAAACCCTCTCAAAAAAGCTCCTCGGGGCGTAAATGAATAAATAAATAATATACATTATTGCAGCAGGACTCGAACCCGCATATCCTGAAAATTAATGTTGAGTAATTTTACGCAAGTAAGTAAAGTAATTCCAATAATTCAAACCAGTTTTCTTATTCAAAACATACCTTTTAAATTTTGTGTATATGAATGCAAATATTTTATATTAAATCCATAATCTGTATTTAATGAAATTTATTTAATTCGAAGTGAAATGTTGAATTCGAAGTGAAAAACGTGTATTCATTTGGTTGTATAATTTTATATTAATTTACCATTAGATACTTCTTCACCCAACACGGCTCAATTTAAATCCATCTCACTTATTCTTAAGTTCAATATTAATAATAAAAAGTCATTCGTGGTGTCAATTACACAAGGAATTTGATAATAGAGAGCTGGTAGCTCAATTATTGAATATAAGAAGGTTGAAATCATCAGTGGCCGGTCATGCGTAATGCAGTATATGTGTGTTAATTGTATCCCGGTGTTATTATTTTGGTTTAATTAAACTACTTCTATCATACATATACTCATTTTTATTTTATTCTGACAACTGCATGATTAACTCATCTCACTGCTAGCTCATCATTTTTCTACATACTCTAGAGTCATTAATAATCTTCAGTAGGTACAAAGCCTGTATAATTAATATATTTGTATGTAAACATTTCACACGGTTTGAATATTTTTTGGATTGAAAATAAGTACCCATAGTAATAATAAAATTCCTTTTAAGCCTGATGATTAAGAAATAAATCAAATCTTGTATTTCTTAAGAAAATCTTTAAAAAAAGTTTTTTGGGAGTGCCTACTTAGTTCATAAACATTATCAAACATCTGGATAGTGTATGTTTTTTAATATTTTTTTTAACTTTTAAAATAAATATACATACACTTAATTTTGTCTTTATCTTCATTCAATAAAAAAAAACATTTGTTGCGTGAACATTCCACAAAAAAGACTCAACTTTTAACTGACTTCCACTATACTTTGACTATAAATGAATTCCAGCTCAAATTGACTAATTATTTTTCTAAAAATTCCTTGTTTTATGATGTAAAGTCCAGACTAAAGATGTCTTATTATATTCTTTTATATGATTTTACTATAGGTTTCCCATTTAATGGTTATATGAAGTCTCCATATAAAATATATTTATTATTATACGAATTATAAGTATAATAAATATAAAATACCCTTACGTGTTGCATAATTCCCTTCACTTGTTACAATAATTATAAATATTAATTTGACCTAAATATACAATCAACGGAATAGTACATCATAACTTTTTGTTTGGTCATAACAACTTTCTCGAAAATATAACATATTAAATAAGGCAGTAAGTACTAAACGCGTTGAATTATAATTATTTATACGTATAATTAAATATTTTCACAAGATGAGCACACTCACAAATAATTTAATTTAAAACGTTTCGTCATCGTTACACTTTTAATACAGCACGTCTCAATGTTAACTCGTATTGCAAACTAGATTATACCATAATGTACTGGATGAGAGTATTTTCAATGGAAAATATATATCCATAATATTATGATGGATTAGTTATGCCTGTCACCACAACATATTGCATTAGCTCCATATATCGCTTTTGGATAGGAAAGAATACACATAAATATCTAATTACGTTCATATCAATAAAGCGTTTATATCTGATTACGCGTATTTAAGTTTTTAAATCACAACAGTGTCAAATTTAAGTGAAATCATTTAGCTGAATATTGTTTTAATGGATTATTTTAAATAAAACCCACATTGATATAATTTCCTGTATAATTTAAATAACTCATATATAGAACGTAGATCACCATAGATTAATATTATGGGTTTTGCGTGACTTGAGTTACATTTTAGTTATTCCTACTTTAATAAGTTGACTTCTTATCCCACAAATTATACTCATAATTATAAAACGTTATAGATTAAATCCTTTCTCATCCGATTGTTTTAAAATTCTCATTAAGTTACAATACTTATACTTGACCCTTTTTTAATGTAGACAGTTTTTGACACCTTGAATAGTTTCGCGGCAATTAAGCCTGTATTTTAGTAATAACCTGATAAATATGACATGACAATAAACCTGTTTCCTGCCTTTTGTCATAAGCATTCCTTTTAACATGATTCCAACAGACACGATTCAGATACATATATAAAAACTAATCAATTAAGAAATTTTATTTTTAAACATAAGTCACGAATTGGAATAATTTGAATTATAAATAAATATATATATATATATATATATATATATATATATATATACATTTATATATATATGTAGATATATGTATATTACATGTAGATAAAAAAGCATCATGACGATTAGTCTGAATTTAAAGAGGAGACTTTTTGTATGCCCTTAATGAAAATAATTCCTATAATATTTAGTATTTTTCTTTGATTCTCAACCTATCAAACGATCTCTTTCTCAAATCTTATTGTTGAATGTCAGTCTATTTTTGCCAATTTTCTTAATGAATGGATTAAATTAAATTTACATGGCATAAATGATGTTGTCTTTATGAATGAATGAGCATGTTCCTCATCAAGTCAAGCTTGTTGTTCCCGATGGACTGATATCCGGTGATCAGGGTCTCTTGATTTGATATTAATTGATGGGCACCGTGAAGGCATCATCAGTAATTGGTGCCTCTGTGGAATATATTAATTCAGGTGTGATACGAAAATGATTACATCCAGCTACCGGTTGCACCTTCCTCGCCATAAAGCCTTCAATACACACAATGTTGACTACCAACACTAAAATCGAATTAAAATAATATTTGAAATTAATGTGATACATCAAAATATTGTATATATCCAATTTGCCAAAAATGTCTCCTTTTTCTGAAAACGAACTATCGAATTATTATTAACAATCTTTAAATTAAATCAACTTGCATTGCATATAATTGATTGAATATGTATTATTCAGCAGACCAATCAGCAAATATTTATGACTTTTTTACAATATAAACTAAATAATTTCTGCAAATATATTATCCATATTCAGATGCCACAAGGTGTTCTTTACACACTTATTCCCCTTAAATACATGTAATATGTGCATGTAGTTTAATTATGAGATGGTGTCGTCAGTTATATGATATATTAAAATGAGTCAGGTCACATTCCTTAACGTGCTTCAGGCGAACCAACTTTTTGTCAGCACCACAACAACTGTAACTTAAGCCTTCTTAAATCATTTTTAATTATTGTGCCACCGCACCTTGTAACTTCAAGGTTTTATCCCTATTGAGTTTTTAAGAAAGAATATATATTAATTATGAAAATACTGAGCGGTAGTTATATAATACTATTTTTTTGGAAAATGCATCGCATTTGTTTTTCTTTGAAGAGGTTAAACACGTCTTTATTGATAGACCTCCATAATTTTATTTAAAAAAAAAATCGTATTTCTACTGAATCAGGAATCATGCATATTTTATCACAATATATTTCGCATAGAACTAATTTATCAATTGAAGATTGTTGATTTCTTGGTGTAATTCCATAATTTAAAGAAATATGTTTGTAATTTCCACTGTAATTTTATTAGAGTCTTGGTACTTTCTACTTTCTTTCTTTATCTTCAGAGACTAAATGATTCTATATAAAGCAATTGATTTAATGATTCCATTAATGTAATTGTAATATTCTGAAACTGTTTTATACATTCACCTACTAAAGCTTATAAAATAAATCGTTCAAATCAATAAATAAATTATTGAATAATACATAAAATTAATTTTAACTTGTCCATACTAAAAACCACTTCATATTTTAATCATTAATTAATTCATTTGATATCTCCATAATTTAATCAATACACCAACCACAATAGGAAAGTTTATTAAATATGTGATTTATCCTAGGAGAAATTCATTTGTTTTTATTATAAAAAAAAACTATATGTACACACTTCAATATATTGTTTTATGATTGAATTATTTGGACTGTGATTTTTTCTCTTGTGGCGCTTCAATGCCAGTAAATAACTAAAAAATATTTGTCACCATAATTTTAATATTAACCAAAACAAATAAATCGTATATAGTTGTATAATACATATTGTTGGTTATTTAATAATATAATATAATTTATGAATTTATATATAAGCGCACAGGCACGACATCTAGTAACAGTAGCACACAATCGAGCCGCACATCAATATACATAATAAATGTTGTTTTTTGTTGCATGGCTTATTGCAGATGTGAATATTTCTCACTCTGGACTTTATCGTCGATTCCGAAACAATGACTAATTTAAAGTGCGAAAGCTCCATTGTGCCTGAACTCGAATTCAATTATGCGCATTCGTATATGTACAGGTAGCCGAGGTCCGCTCCCAAACAATATGGGATTTGGCCGTCTTTCAAACATAAAAGTCTCGCAGGGTCATTAATCATCTACTCCTTTTATTTTACACCACGGCGGCCCTGTATTAAAAGCTACCGGAAACTTAATTTGAAACGAGTATTTATTGTTATTAGTTGCCTTTCGCCCCCACAATGGACGGTTCAATGAGATCTCTGTTTGTACTGCCCCTTAATTATAAATCCGGCTCAACACCCATCAAACACAGAGCTCATGATCCAATGAAAATCTTCTAACCATAATTAACTGTACAGTATATCTATGTACTCACTAATGATCATAATATGAGCTTCCAAAATGAATTTTGATCATGTAATATAGAACAAAAAATTCTTATTATAATTTATCCTAACTGATAATAGACATTTGTGTCGTTGAAAATTAAAAAACGCTTATCTCGCAGCTTGCTCATTCTGAGATATTCAAGCTTTACGTTTCACACTATTTCAGGACAACATATTTCAAAATTATTTTTATAAAGGGGAAGCTATTGGGATAGAAAACATGGGTAAAAAAAAATTGAAAAAATAGTACAAAAGTTTTCTTCTTTTTGGCCATATCTGGAGGCACTGTTACTATTTCTGAATCCATTTTAATGTGTTTTTTGTAATTGCAAGTTATAGTGACATGTGCACCGCGTGTCAAAATACCACTGGAAAGTAATGCGCACTGATTGGTCAATTTGCAGTTAAGCGAATTTGATATGTATTATAGACTACGAGGTTCTTAAGCCATTTTGGATTAAAACCTACTTTTTAAAAACGTTTTCCTAAGTTTTGAAGCTTTATTGAGAAATATAAGTTAGCTAGGTGAATTCCAAACTTCAAAAAACTCATTTTTTTCAAAAATGTCAGATAAGCGATTTTGATTTGTAACGACACATTTGGTTATAAATCTGAAAATTCGATTTATATAAAATATTACGTAAAGAAGAAGTTAATAATTGATGCCTTAATTGAAAAACTATAATTAGTCAAACTAAAATATCTGTATAATTTTTTTACATCAGTCATTTAATAGTCGTCTTATTTTAACATAAATAATAAATTAACGAACGCATTTTGATAAATAAATATAGTTTTTGGTTTAAAATGTTTAACAATAAGAATTGTCGTAATAGCTACGTTGTATATATAATTTTTTCACAGTTCGTATTTAAAAGTACATAGATAGACTTTTTGCTTGTCTGATTTTCAAGTAGACAAAGTGTTATCCGTCAAGTTGGTATGGCAGCCATTATTATTGGTGGGAATCGCGTCCAATTTAACTTCTTTGTAACTTACAATTCAACTCGGTTACCTGATCGAATTGTCGCTGCCCAATGGTACATAAATGCAATCAACTAAAAAATAACCATTTACCACTCACAATAAATATTTTATTTGAATTCAAATCCACATATAAGAGGTTTATATTTGATTTTTGATAGAGTTTATTTTCTGTGATTCTCTGTGATACAGTTTATTTTATTGTGTAATATTTAACCATAAAATAATTACCTATCCACGTGAAAAAATCAAAGGGGAAACCACTGTTTTTTAAATTATTAAACGATGATTCAATGCATATAATAACGCCTAAAGGCGAGGCTTTTGGCGGAAATGTCACATAAAGTAATACCCATATTTTTATTACATTATTAGAATAAATTTATAACAAACCATTCCAAATTTCGTGAAAAAAAATTTAAACATATCATACACTTTTTATTTTTTTCTATAGTCTATCGAGAGCACATTGCAAAAATTTATATTTTTCACTTGCATTCTCCTTAATAATTTATATCGCAAACCTCAATGTTCCAGTCGGCTACTTCATAATTATTTTCTTTTAACACTTTTCAAATATTTAATAAAAAAGCTTTATGCTTGTAGTAAATAAATAAATATATTTACAATTTTGTGTCACTGTTGTATTTATTAAAATGTCTAATACAACGGTGTCTAAACCACGATTTCGCATTAAATTTTATGTAAAAAAATTCTAATGGCGTTAAATTACCCCAAAAATACTATTTGTTATATCGATTTGGTTTATTTATAGTTTTCCTAACTCAATGAATCGATTTGTGACCATCACAAATTTTATTATTATATTCTATGTGACTATTTAAATACATATATTTTTATTATGCATATTTTAAAATATGAATAAGGATTTTTTTATTTTTTATTTAAAGGAAAATAAATACTAAGATGCATACGATATTCTAATAACTTTAACTAGATTTTCACTCTACCGCGTATCAACAAATCATCGTATTCCTGAACACATGCTTGTTTCTAATTATAATATTAAAAATTATTCTTTCCATAACGCTTTCATATTATAAGAAATAAATACTCTAAGAGAATTTGTATACGTAACATATTATATATTTAACGAAAGCACCTTGTCATTCAGGTTAAGATATATTTGGTATAGGTTAGAACATGTTAGTCTTTAAAAAATATCTTTATCTGTCAAAAAATAATCATTAAATTAATTTATTTACACAAATATTACATAAAAAAATATTATTACGATAATAGGTTTGCTTTAAGTTTTTATCGTGATTTTTTATGGTAGGTTTTTAAGGTGCATCAGATATAACAACAACTGCGCCTAATTTAACTACATATCTCTGTATTTTCAGTTGTTATCTAAATGACAATACTATTTCCAAAGTACATCCCGTTGTTGCGTGGAATGACTTCAATCTCAGACAAATTGTTCAGTATTCAAAATGTACAGAGAGTGTCAAATCACGAATCGATTTCCCTCAGCGTTATTTTATCCCCGATTGTATGTCTTTGTTGGTCTCGTTATTATTGTGATTATGATAGTGATCGTTATTTTGTAAAATAGTTAGTATTATTACGTAAAGCCACATTGAATCGTGTCTTCCGCTGTTTTATCGGGCGTAACGGCGGCAAAGCCCACCACCAACAAATGTCCTCATCATCACTTTCCCGGATGCATCGTACTCCTGAAATTTATCAAATTCAATTTTCGTAATGGGAAAAACACATTTCCTCTCTAAAACGAGACTCTCATTACTGTATGTAGATCCAACAAATCGTATGAGGCTATTTCCCAATTTCATTGATAGAAATCATGAAGCACATTATTTTCTTCTGATATTTGAAAACCAGCAAAATATATTATTGCGGCCATTAACTTCGTAATCATTTATTCTACAACAACTAATAAAAACAATAAATTTTAAATGCATAATCAATTATATTTCAGGTTTTTCTCACAAGCTTCAATACCATATAACCTCATTTCTATGTATGCTCTTTTAGTTTAATATAATTTCAAGATTCACCTATCCTCTGTTAATACTATCTATATTTTGATCATCCGACTTTCTATCTATTATTTTATGTCTAAATATATCGAAGGGTTTGTGGACACTTATATGTAATTAATTTTAATTGAGTTAATAATACAGATTTATAGCTTATGGAAAAATCTTATACATCCCTTAAGTACTACAACAGCCAATTTTATATTCTAATTTAAGCTTATAGTAACACAATTATGAACTGTCATTTATGAACATACAACAAAGTGTCCATGAAGCAATCAATATTTATAATTATTAATCAATCACTGGATTTCAATATCAAGAGATTTTTTAGTTTTTTTACATGGCTAATAAATGAATTAAATTAAATTGAAAAAAAATCATTATTTGGTTGTCTCTAATCATAATGTAATAAACTATACTAATCGATTCCCTAATGGCCATCCAACCAATAGAGTGTACCAGGTTCGATTCACGGCGTGAGTGATTCCTTATTATCTCACGGTCTGTATTGCGGAAGGCAACAAGAGAGCCACTTGCACTATTTTTCCCACGAATAATGTGTACGAAATAATAATAATTATTAAAAAAACTTCTGTAACATTGTATGGTATAAAAACAAAGTTGATCATCTTGAAAGATGTGACCAAGGTATGATTATATAATATTATCCCCCATTAGTTTTTAAACAATAGAGAGTCTCCAGCCATGGAGACGTGTCGCAATCGCTCTGCTATGGTGTACTCCTCCTTCATAATATATTTCCAATGTCTTTCCCCACGCACCAATCATACTCCAATTATTATTATAACCATTATGAATAAACGTTGACTGTGGTTACCAGAACACTGCAGGTGCATTATAGTAAATCAAATAATTTCTTAAAATAATATAAATAAATAAAATATTTGATTATTATACAACCAATGCATAGTTCTCAGGATGTACATACATTTTCGAATGTTGGTAAAAATGATATAGTGACCCGATGATTGCATACGACCTGATGAATCCAAACACAATTTCACTGATCGAGCGAGTACCGAAGTGTGATAATAGCAGAGTTGCAATGGCCGGGGGTAATTTATGGCAATCAGATAGTTATTGATCTGATGATAAAAGTTTGGAAACCGCAGACGGATATCATGTAATAATGATGGCGTTGATTGAATTTCTTCTCGGTTCACTCTATCCCTCTCCGTGTGATGGAATCATCGACTACCTTCGACACCTGTCTCCCTTACAGTTGTCACAAACCCATAAATCATATTATTGTTTTAAAACAAATATTTACGATTAGTGTTGCAGGATACTCATTCTGGGAATTTTGGGTTTTCTATGGAAAATATTCCAACTGGAAAATCTCTAAGCATAGGTCTAAATAAATCTTATGTTTTTAACCCATTCGTGATTTGTTAATAAAAAAAACTTCCACAAAAGGGCCCTACCTTACTTATAAAATAATTTCAGTATTAATTGGTTATAATCAATAAATCAGGATAAGCCTTTGTAAATAATACATTTTTGTAAATTTTACAGACATTTTTATATATTTTTGTCATATACTCGTAAAGTAAGTTATTTGAAACAGATCATTGAGTCAGTAGATAACACAAATACTTATCTACAAACTGACAATTTTCAAATATTAATAACTAATTTTTGATAAAAATATTTTGATGCAAACATATGGGTTGTATCATTTACTGTAAATATTCACTGTTTATAGGCCATGTTAGTTTTTAATTTATTTTTATGTCATTTATAAGTACAAAGTAGCATTAGTTTATAAGTATAGTAAAGAAAAAAATTCAAAAAATATGATGATCAATAACGTATGCATACTTTTATGGTTACAATTATCTGGAATTATATTAAATAAATTATAAAATTTTATATCTCTGATGATGCGTCTTGTTCGTAGGTACCGAGTGAAATAATAATGAGGGTGTTTTGTTTATGCTTTATTTCCGATGCTGGTAATTTTGATGTTGCCGCAATAATATTTATAACTAAACTTCGATCACCTTGAATAATATAAATAGCTGTTAATAAAGACTACAAGTTTTAACGAGTGCAAGTTCTACTTATTATTATAATCTGATATATTAATATTGACACATTGATATGCATTTAATGTACATTGTTATGGTACAATGTTGGTCGAATAGCCAGGGGCTAAGTCATGCGGCCATTTTGCGGCTGTATCTCTCTTTGTACGTTACTCTCTTCTTACCTTGGTTAAATTATCCCATTATGCTCGCATTCCCGCACCAGATCATCCTCGTTTTTCTTTTTACCCAGCTTCGCTTTCTTTGTTACTCCGCTTTTGTACGCGTATGAATTTCATCTCAGGGTTGGCTGAATACATTGCAAATAGACCCGCATTGCCTAAAACAATACAAATCATTTTAAATAAGAATTAGTTTACATAACATTACATACATACATATCATGTTATATTTGTAACATTAACCACCGTAATTGCTCAAGGGATAAGACCTGTGGCCATGGTTCAAATCCCGCTCAACCAAAAAAAATATTTGATCGGTTATTACGACTGGGAGATCGGAAATTATATTAATCGATTGTCTTACTCTGATTTCCTGGATTGTAACGTAAATACAGAGGTGATTATTAAGCCCAACATGTCGGTGACTTGTGTATTGAACAAGTAATAATTAAGATCGTTGACAGACAATGAATTGATATGTACGTTGATGTGTCAAAAAAAAACAAAATTTCTAAAAAAAGACCCTCGAAGCGTATATAAATATAACATATTTTTATTTTTTTCATCCTCATAATTTTCTGAAAACTTGTATCTTACCGACAATACTTTTTGATATAATAAATACACAGTGTGTCCATTTGGAACCTTACTTGGAAAACTTCTACTAAATACATACATATTTAAATTCCATTCTATTATTTTTTTAAATTGTATCCGATATAAATACTTAGATACATAGCCTAAAAGTGCCCGTACATTATATTTAGTAGATTTAATGATTGGAAACATTCTCGTTCATATAAATAATAGTATTGTGTCGGTGTGATTTTTTTTGAACCTTAGTATTATCAAACATTTGTAGGTGCACTTCTGGTATAAATGTTTAAAATAGTCGTGTGTAAGAGATGGGATGATTTAGTTGAGGTTCTGCTTATCGTTATTATTTTATTTTATTATTGGAATTCAATCAATGTGCCTTATGATTATGCGTCATCTGTCTGATCTGTTCGATTTCACTTTGAATCATTCCGTGCGAAATATGCCACAGAACCTTCTTACCCTTCCAATATTATATTATTACAATTTAAATTACAATACTTTTAACACATCAACTCGGATATTCAACATCAATACTTACATAGTTGCGCGCTGTAATTGGTAGGATTAAAGAACACATTTAAGGCTGTCGTTAGTGAAACAATGAGCCGTTACAGAGTATACAGCTGGGAATAAATAAAATGTGAAAAGATTGGGTGGAAATCATGAAGATTGTACATGTGGAGTTGTGTCTGTCTGTCACTTATTTCGATAGCGGCGGGGGATTTATTAAATTCATTGATTGCCGAGGCATTCAATTCAAATTAGAGGCCCTTGGAGTGCTATCACTGCATTCCAAACGAGATCATCCATTCTTATATATATGTATGTACAACTAACCAAATATACACCTCCCTTGTCTCATTTTAACAATCAAAATATTAAAAGAAATTAAATAAACCATTCAAACAATCCAGGAAGTTTTTGTTAACTATCTGAATAACCCCAAATCTAATAAAATCCAATAGAATAGTGTGTCGTTTTAATTACTATCGTTTGATTTTTATAGCGGGGTGGAAAAATATAAATTGAATCATTGTTCATATCAATCTAAAATTCTTTTGGATTACATGTGATTAAATTATAAAACAATTGACTCATTGCATTTTTAAATTATACTATACTATTTTTGTGGAACTCATTGAATTACCCTTTATATTTTGGTAATGAAATTAAAAATGTAATTATTATACAATACTTTAGACTTAAGTTTATAAAGGTTTCTATGTTGCATTTCATTGACCGTTTATAAAATTAAATATTTGATTTTCCTACGTGTTCAATTTCAAACGTTCCTCCTCGGTTGCTTGAATTGATATATTTGTAGATAAATTAAAATATTAAATATTTGACACGAGTTATTATTCGATATTTTTTTCGAGTAGAGTTGTTCTACTTATATTTTTACTCAGTAGGTACTGTATAAATGTAAATAAAGTATTAAACTTCATTTGCATAAATAATAGTAAAAGTTGTAATTAGATTCGGTATAGGGATGTGATCGTGGAATACTCATTAGCACCTCATTGTACCAGAAATTCTACGGCTTCTTTTTGCTAGAAGTGACCAAATGGTATTTAAAGAATTCAACTTTCTGTTGATTCGAATGCCTTCTAGGATATCATGTCACTTATAGTTTATAAAACATATAATCAAATTCTAATATCTGTTGTAATAATCTGTTTGGAACTTTGCGCGTTAAGGTCACGACAGAGAGGACTGATAAAAAATTAAATTATAAATCCCGTCAATATTCCGAGGATATCTTTAATACGTAAAATTATGAAAGTTTTCCGATTTTCCCCGGGCGCAAAAATCAAATCAATTCGAAAGTTGTACTGTGCTCAATCAATATTTGGGCCATGGCGGGCGTCTCGTCCGTCCGTTCGTCTTTCTCTCCATCCCAAGTTTATTAATTCATACGCACGCTTTGATATTGTATTAAAAACATTGATAGAGCTCTGCCAAACACTTCGCAGGTTGCCTGAAAGTTTTTTAATCAAAAACTTTTTATCACCGACGACGCTAGAAGAACGCCCCGTCCCGACCCGAGAAGTATTTGTATTTGATTCGAAACTTGGTTAATATTTCATCGTCATATTTAAGCTCGCTTACAAAACACGGGAAAATAAAAAAGAGCCAAAAAAATAACAAATTTCTACTGCCATATTTTACAAGAATTGAAATGGGACACGTTCATTTTGATCGTATGATCGCTTAAAATGTCGCCATGTCGAACTTTTCCAACAGCGAATTGATTACGAAATGGGGATAAATCTGAAATATTTCCTCTCTTCTAACAAATCTTCACACAGCTATGCTGCCAAAGTTACTTATACTCACTTACATTCATATTTTTGCGTAAAAATTACACTGCCTTCTTACAGTTGAATTTATGTTTTCGTTGTATTTTGCACCTGAATTGATTACACATTATAAATATACCTTAAAACTCAAATTTGTACAGAAGGACTACCAATTTAGTATGACCAAAGACGGCCTTTATATCTGTTACTTTGTATTTAAATATTTACTAGTCTGCATATTACAATTGTAAAAGAGTTTGCAATTAAAATAAAATGAATGCTAACCCTGTGTCTTATGTCGCCTACAGACATTCTTGCAAACGTCACTGAGAATCCAATTTAATATTGTTCAATAATATTAATACTCGCGATATTACGCAAGTCCGATGATCGGTGTTCGAAACATTTGATTTAATTTAGTAAAAATTCACCACACACTCGACGAATCAAGGCAAATGTTGATGAATGCGCTATCTACACTCTGTATTTTCGTCTACATTTACAAACATTCGCGGCCTTAGTGTTTCAGAATCTGAAATTGTAAATTGCAATAAATCCATGCAGTAATTTTTCACCGTCCCAGTGCGTTGTGGTGTATGATCTCCAACGAAATCGGCTATAATTTCCAATTATCAACTGGTCATATTCTTGTAGAGTGGTTGTCATGGTTGATATTATCCAATCGATAAGTAATTACACCTTGTAGAGTATTATTAGTAGTGCCCTGTAATCTGCCAAACTGTGCACTTGAATATCTTTTTATACTAATGAATGCGGTGGCAGTGTAAACCCGCTGGCACTGTAACTAATCCACTATCGCATTATATCACAATATTCCCACTGCTTCACGTATTACATAATTGGAACATTTTTTACAGTTACAACAATATGCTCTTTTTTTAATTTTCCTCGTGAGAAGCTTTAGTTATCTTTTAAACTTTAAATTAACATATTTTACGTGGTTCAAAACAATTTTTTTACTTAATCAATTATTATACCTACTTAATACTAAAGCTGAGAGAAAAAGTAAAAGAGACTGTGGGAAATAACAACTTACAGTGGTACATACGAATGCCCTGACATACGAATGTTTTGAGATACGACAAATAATATTCGAGAATTTCCTCCTCCGCATACGACGAAAATTTGAGATACGATTTTTTATGCGAGATTATTTTATAGATGATCGCTACTATTTCACTACTAGAATTCCGCGCCAGAAATATTTAAAAATCAATAAATATTTATTACTAGTTTATTTATTTTAACCTCAAATTATCCACTTGTACATAAAGATTTTTTTATTTAAAAACACGTGGTACGTACGAGGGACTGGAACGGATTAATGGGAGTTTGTATGGGAAAAATATCTTGAGATACGATTGTTTTGACATACGACGATGATCCCGGAACGAATTAAATTCGTATCTCGAAGTACCACTGTACTAGCAAAAAAAGACACGTAGAGTATCTAAAAACGTCACTTGTTAAACTAAAGATACTGTATGTTACGAGACCAAGTATAAAATTAATTTTAATTTGAAAACACAGATAAAAAATAATACGGTGAAGAAATTATTAAACTGTGTTTTCGTTGATTATGATAATAATTTTGTCTGACCAATATTTTTTTATATTAAATATAGGTTAACATACATATTTCAAATTAGTCATATTATAAGGTTATTGAAATTATTTATCGCTTTTAAATTAAACATTGTAATATGTGCTACTATAAATACCATCTGCTTATACTTACAAATTCGGTTTTGTATAATGCGGAGTCGTTCCCTTTTAAATCTCTTAGTAAAAAAAACGACCTGAAGTGAACCGAAGAAATTGAAAAAACTACGAATCGGCGACTCGCGTCAGTTCAGTGTTCATTATACGTTTTATGAAATTCAAATGTTTCGATTGCCTTGACTAAAGTTAGACAGTCTGGACGAACTCGTCTCTTTTGTGGATATATTTAGTATTTATTGGATGGAAACGATAGCCGAGTGGAATAATTCATAAACTACGAGCCGATAATTCAGCAAAACCATGACCGATATAATCAATCCAGTTTTTATTTAATTCTATCCAGCTCATGTACATAATGAGTTAGTGTAATGGTGGCATAAATAAAATATAGTGTCTTGTTAGTATAGTGTTATTGCTAATCATTGGTGGAAGATCTTTCACTGAAGCAAATGTGACCGCCTATTACCGCCCGCCCATTGTGTTATAAACCCGCCCTGATAAACACTCAACCACTACACTATTACACCAATTACCATCATATCCACAAATAATTGACAGGAAAGCTGAACAATTCTCTGGAGTGCTGGAACGTGATCATAGTCATTCATTTTGAAAAGCTATCCTCGATGGAAAATCGATCATTAAACGGCATCTACCATAATGTCCCATGAATTCGGAAAATATTCTAAGGTTAATAAAAGTCACATTTGTGTCTTGAATGCATATTAATATATGAAAAACTATACATGGCATATGAATAAAAGTAATGAAACACTTGAGAGAGTTCTTCTTTCTTTGAGACTATTTTATCATACCTACTTGAAGAATTTTTATTTATACGAAACTCTGACGAAACCTACTTATGTCGAAGTGTTTTCTCCATACAAAGTTACTAATCTATCTTCAGCGTTTTATTAATACCAAATGAAGTAAGTTCTTCCAATAGTGAGATAGAAGAACTTACTTATTTTTATGTATCTATTCAACCCTAATTTATTGGAATATATAAAAGCCTACAAAATGTAATATGTCACAACCGTCCCTATTCACCCCATTAAATTACTTTTAAAACTACATTTAAAAAATAATAATATAGTATATAAAAAATAAAATCATAATCGACACAATATAAAAAAATACTATATAACTAATAATACGGTTTATTTTTCAGGTACGTATTCCAGATTTAATATGCATACATTTGAACTGAAATTGGTAAGTGTATTTTCATACTTCTAATGCCGGCTACAGACACTCGCGAATATTAGTGAATAGATGTAGACGAATAGTGAGAAAGAGGATGCTACATTCGTCAACATTTGTGAATTTTTATTAAATGAAATAAAATATTTCGAACACCGATTATCGAATTCGCATAATGTGTAATATTATATTACAATATTAAATTGGGTTCTCGCGAACATTCGCACGAATGCATTAGCGCGAGTGTCTGTAGCCGCCATAAGACATTAGGCTAGCATTGATTTTATTTTAATTGCATACTCTTCTAAAAATGTAATATGCAGACTAGTAAATATTTAGATACAATGTAACAAATATAAAGGCCGTCTTTGGTTATACTAAATTGGAAGACCTTCTGTACAAATTTGGTTATTTGGTGAACAAGGAAACGTGTGCCGGGAATGCCATCCCCGTTTATAATAATTTACATAGCACGGCATAATCCTTGGTCAGTGTTGTTGAATTAAGTAAATGTTGGTCTGAAAGGATCCAGTTTACACATCTGTGGGCAAATGATATGCAATTTCGGTGCAGTGTGCTTGCCTCTGTCAGCTTTCATTCAATGTCAATCATGGTGCACCACCATAAAGTAGGACCTTCTCCATCCTCAACTCTTCACATTATACCAGTTCGATCCTCATTTGACCGCTGTCTCGCATAATAACACCAGTCTCCTACTCCATGTTGTTTCTTCTTCTTCGATCTTTTTTATTCAGCCCCTAAAGCCTGCATTTACATTCGTCTCATATTTTTTCACAATACCTCATCTCCGCATTTGGATACTCCTTGTATTATTCCACTACATTCTAGCACAACGCGTGATATTAAAGAAAATAATTATTTTATACATTAACTAAAAATTGATATTACATTTTATTTGAAATTTTTCCTTTCCACCTGTTATTTTTATATTTCTTCTACCGTCTGTATGGATGAGCAAACAATCGGTTTTATACAACTACATAATTTGATTGATAGTCAATTACGGGATCTACTTCTATTTTTTTACGTAATTTACGATGTTAATATCAATAGTAATAAATAATACGTGAGATTTTCGAAAAACCCATAAAATTTCTTATTTTATAACTATCAATTTATTATCTGAGAAATATTTCACTTATCTCGCATACAATTAAAAATGTAGATTTATCCACATACACACAAAAAATATGTTCCGTTTTTTCAGTACCTACATAATTTAATCAATTGTTGAATAAAAATTCTTTTTATATATAGAATTTTCATATATATTTTTCACAGAATTTCTAATGTAGCATTCACGATCGTGTCATTGTTGTTTAATGCTCTAATGTGCGGTTTATTTCTAATTTGTAACAGATTTTTTGTCTGTTTTAAAATGTTTTTGTAACAAAAGTCGTGAAAAATAGCTACATTCGTGCGCTTATAATTATGTAAAAAATATTTTTTTCAGTTGAAATTTTATTTATCATCATCACACTACAATAAATTCCCTAAGAAGTTTTGTTCATACAACACCAACAGTGCATGTACCTTCATATTATACATATAGCGTATACTATCACCTAATGCCATAATTAAAAACATAGTTCAATGTATATATGTATCAAAAATACAGCGGTATGGTAGTATAATACACACATATATAGTATTTTAGAGATGCAAACGAGTAGCCGTTTTACATTTGAGCTTATACGGTCACGGGTATTGAGTATCCCGTTTAATAGCGAGCGTCTGAGGTGAGCCAATTCAAATTTGAATCTCCAATACTTGTATTGTATTGTGTTGTATTGTATAGTAGTAGTAATGTAATGTAATGGTGGATGGGCAGTGATGATCCGTCAATGTCACCCGCTCTGATTGAACAACTATTGTCTCAGGAAACATGCATACAAAACAACTCCCTATAACCACCACACACTCCATCCCTTTACATAACATCCATTTTACATCGCAGACCCGAGATCGCCATTTCAGATACCCACATCTTCAAATAACTAAATAAACAACTCCGCCCAAATTATGCAAGACCATCATCCATACCAGTATAATCACCAACCACAAAGGATGCAAATCAAAACTACCTCTTACTATCTGAAACCATTTTCACCTCAAATTCATATTAGGCTTACTATAGTTTCAATGATGAACCGAGTCTAACCTATACAAAATATTTTTAATTGACAATGAAATATTTTTATCGTAATTATGTAATGCCAGTACGATCATTAAAAAAATATACTAAAGGAAGCCTAAAGATTTTTTTCGTATAAAAATAATAAAATAATTTATTATAACAGTTTGTGAATCTTCGGTTATTATAATGAGTCATCATAGGATAACACCAACAAAATTCATTTTCAAGGTCAAGTTCAAATGAATAAACAATAAACGAGTATGTTGTCATAACTCCTAAGGTCGCTGACCGTATTTGCATCAACAAGAAGTAATATTGTAAACATGTTTTCATATTGTCTCAGGTTGCTCACCGTGTGTGCCGTTTGAGGTTATGTTTTTGTTTACGTACTATTGTTGTTTCGTGAATTCTATGACTTATGATTATAATAAAACAAATTCAAATTAGGCGGTTAATCACCTAATAAGTAAAATCGTAAGATTCTCAAACTTTTTTAAATAATAATTAAAAATTGAAAAGATTTACTAGCAGACTTGGACCATTACCTGTGGTGTAGATGGATTACATGTTATGTGCTTATTCTTCAATTTAATTATTTTAGTATGAATAAAAAACATATTGTGTTTTCACGTTGCAGTTAATAGTTTTTACGCACTGCTCAACCTAGCCAAATTTATATTATCTCGTTGGTACAAAATAATTGGTAGGTTATTACTAAAACATATTTTTTTAAATCTTTACATAATATAATTATTGTTGATAGTGTTGACTTCTTGGTGGAATTCCATAATTTAAAGAAATATGTTTTTTGTAATTTTATTACAAAGTCTGAGTACTTTCGACTTCTAACTTGTAGTCATGTTCAGAGACTCCTGAAGTCTCCTTGACTCTGTAATAAAATTACTGTGGAAATTACAAATAACATATTTCTTTATAATAAAATTATATGGGGTTATTTTAAAAATATTTTTAACTGATAATGATAAGTAATTACACACTCATATCTGCTGATTTTTTTCATTGATAAAAATATAAATATGATTATTTTTTTTTATATTTTAATTATAATTAAGAGAAAATAATCGTCTGGAATACCAGAGAACCTACATCTCTGATCTGAGCTCTTTTTTAGAGGAGTTTTAGACATAACAACGTGTCGGTGATCTTAACTATTACTAGTTACAGTTGTCATCGACTTAATAATCGCCTCAGTATTTACCTTACAATCCAGGAAATCAGAGTAAACCTGAATCAAGACGATCACTGTTTTTTTGCCACGCGTCTTAGCCCCTGAGCTATCACGCTGGTTATTATTGTTGATAATATGAACATGTCCCAGATTTAAATGATCAAACCATGATTTTCTTCAATATATATAGTAACCCATGATGTTAAAAGCAATAGCAATTAATAATATGTGAGATTTTCAAAAAGCCTATTAAAAAATTCTTTTTTCATGGGAAAGATAACTATTACTTTTTCATCTAATGCAAAATCGAAAAAATATACAGATTTACTTACATAATTTAATCAACATCGAAAGAATGTTAAGAATGTCGGCGGTCAAATTAATCAATGAATTGATGAATGAAAACGCTTTTCATTAGAGGCTTTGTTAGTGAGTAATCGTGTTGTTTTATTTTTCATCCTGTAGATAAGTTAAAAACGTGACGATTGGAATCTTTGTAAAGCTTGACAAATCGGGAATGTGACAACAGCCTCCTCGGATTCCAGAAGTTAGTCCACTGATGCGAAACGTTAGCCTTATAAAGTAACCTTTGGAAAAAATATATGAAATTTATTTTTAACATCAGTTGATCAAACAGTATGCAGATAGTTGTCTAAATGTTGGTCCACTCGTTCTAGTCTTGGTTAAATATTGCTTCTGCGCAATGCTTCTATTTCCCGCCTACGATATGCAAATGAACAGAGTAATTAAAACACAGCCGCCCTTCACTCATTGGTCCTCCGCCCTCCGCCAATTAAAACTCTCATCACGCTGAAACAGAAGCTGAAAATACCTCCCCTTCACTCTATATAATAACCACAATCACGCTCAAATATTTTCACCCATCAATGAAATATTTTCATTGTTCAAAATTAATGATTAAAAAAATATAATGAGAGTGAGTCTGGTTCTAGATCTGAGTATTGGTGCGTATACGATTAGACTAGACCTTAGTAGTATTTATGTACACGCATACGCACTGCACGCACACACTCATTATACTATTATATTGAATACCACCGCCAATTAAAACAAAAAATAATTTAGTTTATATTAACATATTATTCAAAATGTATTTAAACATAAGTATCAAGTTATTAACAAGTCTTAAGAGGTTTTTTTTTATTATTTTCACATTTTTTCCTCACCTATTAATAATGATCATATTATATAAATCAGAAGGGGTTAACACGTAAAAAAATATTATAATTATTATTAGTTTAAAATGACCTTGATATTTGATCTATGGGCATAATTTATTTTTAACGTATATAAATTTTTAATAATGATTTGTTAACTCATTGACTTTAATTTACACATTGCAAAGACTATTTTTATTTTACGCGTTTTAATTGGGTTTATTAGTAGTAGTAATTAGTCTAATCACTATAATAATAATCGGAAATTACACATTTTTCTTTTGAATGAGTAATATGTTTATTCAATTAAATCATCAATAAATATTAATTGGCATTATTTTATTAATTGTCTTTATACAGCTGCAAACTTTTATTGTAAATTCAATAAAAGGTGTTTGCTGCGGAACTAAAGAAAGTAAGTAATTATAACTGGGCGTGGCCTAATGGCGGTATATAAAGGGTTATAATTGTAAATAGAGTTTGTATATAAGGAAGAGTAGACAAGAGAAGAGAAGAGCGTTAATTGGTTGGCCAGTGATTAACGGCGCATGCGTTCACTTCCAGCGTAATGTACTTGTACGCCTAATTAAAACACCATCACCATGTACCAACCTCTGTACACCGTCCAAATATGTACGGGTATAATAAATGTTATTATTTAGGAAACGCGATTTTTTATTATATATTTATTGAGGGCGAGAATGTGCGCGCGAACATAAATTCATTTTTGTTCCCCCCGTACGTGTGTGTCTCTAATCTACTTCCCTTTTAGCAATCAGCTGAGACGTTGGAAAAACTTCCTCCCTCGTATGCCACCCACAGCCGGCGGCAACCTTCCCGAGTAATAGTAATACGGGGTGGAGTACACCCTCGAAGGCTATATCAGGGGTGGAGTGAGGTCGGGTGGAGTTGGAGGCGACGACCAATCCCCGCCCTGCGAGTAACTGAGACCCCGGATTAATTAAGAGAAGAACGCCCAAGACACTGTACAAACACAACCACACCACCCACTAACACCTCCTCACTCCTCTTATATATCTACAACTTTTCTGCCTCTACCTACCTACTCTCCAATCCAATCAATATCCTACTGTACTATACAATCAACTGTTTAATAAATATATAATTATTAATACCATCAAGCCCCGCGATTGTTAAAGAGAAGATTTTACATTCGTTTAATTATAGTGGTATCTTGAGGTACGAAGTGATTTGTTCATCGTCGTATGTCAAAACAATCGTATCTCAAAGCAAACTAAAATTGCACAAAAAACAGGCACAAAAGTAGGCCTGACAAGTGATCGGAATGGAGTACGGAAAAGTGAGTTTGACAGAGGCTACACCAATCAGACGCGGTTAGTTTCCCTCCTTGACCAACTTTCTCACTCAGATCTACGCCAATGTCCGCCATCTTGATAATTATACATTAAGTTGTGAGGCCTTTATATTGGTGGTTCCGGCACAACACAGCAACAGTGTCAACAATCAAACAGTGCGAAGACTCTGCCATCTAGCTATCATCTATAAAATTAACGCAAAGTTTTTCCTCGTATGTCGTGGTAGAATTTTTCGAATATCATTCGTCGTATCTCAAAACATTCGTATGTCAGGGCATTCGTTTCTCAAGCTATCAATGTATATTATCTTAAATTCCCTTTGATATTTTTATCATACACACGAGAATGGATAATGAGCTAAAAAATATTTCATAAAAGCGACCGTTTAATATTTAACGAATTCGTCAGAACATCGAACGCCCATTTCGACGTACGCATCTCATAAAGTCAATTATTATCATAAATTCATCTCTTTGAAAACTCTTCCTAATTACGTTTCCCTTTGAGTCAAGTTTGCCGAGAAATTTCCTCTTTGGCCAAAAAATACATTACGAGCTTGCTGCTCTGATTACATAAAAGGTACTAGAAGAACGATTGTGTTGGTGTCCTCCCCGTTTATATAGATATTTGTGTGTATGTAGTAGGAGGCTTAGCTAACAAAGTCCGGCGACAAAAATCTCATCAGGCTTCTCATTGGCGGGTGCATTTGTATTGGTGTCCACTACTAAGGCCGATCTCCATTAAGACTTTTCTCCTTAGACAAAAGACCCTGAGTGCGATAGAGAGGGAGAACTTGTACCAAAGTATTATAGTAGTGTGAGGGAATCTAACGAATGTCGGCTCATTTACTAATGTGTCACAGCCATACGCCACCCCATCACCCCTGCCTCTGGAACTCCTCCTTTCTTACGTCTTCTTAATAGTGTTTTCTCCCAGGAAAGTCTCTCTTTCTCTCACTAGGTGGAAATGTATACACATGTGTTTGTGTAGTCGTGCGTGCTTGACTTTTCCTTCCCCTTATTAGCTGATTGAGATAAGGGTTGAAGTGACCAATGAAACGGATCTCTAATACATACTCACACACATAACAATACATTTTATCTATATTCTAAATATTAACAAAAAAATCTATTTTCACGGTTAAACTACACAATACCCATTGAAGATCAATCTTTTGCCATCAAATCAAATCGTTCTGATTTATTTGGAATAAAATTTAATTTCGATATACGATAGTATGATATGGCGCCATTGTAACAAAAAAATATGGTATTGTGGCAACATCTCAAATGCGTCAGTCATAATGGCTAGTTAATTGGCTGGCTGTGGCTGGCTTCTTTTATAATTTCCAAATTGAATTTATCGTTGAATTAGTGCCGCCGAAGCTGGTCTCCATGATGACTATGACCACCATTCTCGTAATATTATATTCCAGAGCTTCCACACATTTAACACCGGTAGCTACTCGGAGTATTGGATTTCGCAAGCTTCTTTAACGATCGTTAAATATCTTAACGACCGCCACTCTAAACTCGTCCATACGAATTCAAAAATATAATATTATATTAAGAGAATTTAAAAAGACTCTTGTGTATACTTTGTAATTGTCGGCTGTATAATGCAAGTATTGAAGATGGCAGTCATTGTTCGAAGGTTATGATGTCCTCAGGGCTGCCACTCCTTTGTCTCGACTTCTCTCGGCCACTTCTGGACTTGCACCCCTTTTATGCATATTTTACAGCCTCGCTACACACTGGGGTGGTCTTTGCTCCATTATAATTGTTCTCCTCTTACTTGGCTCGTTAAAGTCTCCGAGGAATTCCCCTAAACTTGGTCCGCAGGCATATTAAACTTGGCTGATCATCTCACAAAGTCAGGTACACGCTTGACCTCTACAACGGTCACCCACCCGACTCTATCGAACAGTTCTATTGAACTTTCTATCGATTGACTATTCTAATATACTTTAAATAGTATCATATGTTAATCCAATAACAAAACGATGAATTGAAGTGTTTAGTTTTATACCCAATCATATTTTGATATAAGGTATTAATATGCGAACTCCTAATTTATAATTAACAATATAATTTAAAAATTATATTTACATCCATTGTAAATTAATCGAAATAAAATTAATTAAATTTAATTGTGTAAAAATCATCATCATTAAAAATATTATATATATATATATATATATATATATATATATATATATATATATATATATATATATAAAATTTTCATTTTTTAATTGGAAATTTGATCTTTTTAATTGAATATTAATCTATGTCACTTCCTCGTGGTGGTGATAACCAAGTTCATAACTGTATTTAAAAACCATGATTCAGCTAATTTTCTTCCTAAAAATCTGAGTTTTATTATAAAATTGGTTCTGACTATTAATTTGTGTAGAAAAGATTTATCGCCCTGAAAATACCATAATCCTATTACATCCAGAAAGTAGACTAGATGCTTAACCGTATGGAGTTGTTATACGTTTTTTTAGTGTCAGTGGTTATTCATACAGTGTTGCAATAATTGGCTTAAATATTTTTGGAAGTGTAATATATTTTTTAATATGGGCTGAGATTGTGGTGCACGTGCGTTTCTTTCATTATTGTCTGACATTTACTGCAGACTTTTACATTTTACCGTTCGAAGACAATGGACCGCGGATACTTCTCAGGAATTTATTTTGTTTGCCAATTGAATTCGAATCGCACCAAACTCGTTTGTACTCTATTCAAAATGCTGACAAAGTAATCACACCACATCACCAATCTCCACTTTTTTACAAACTTCGTCTCGACGCCACAAATTCCAATTGAATATGTGAATTCTGTGTCAATTCTATGGTGATGTGTTCATCGTCCATCTGTGATAATTGTATGTTTTCTTGAAATATAAGATTGGCTTGTTATTAAAAAGAAAATAATAAAACAAATCAATATTTTTCGAAATGATTGACGCAAACAACTACTAATGTGTCTATATCATAAATACAATCCCTTATATTTTAGTAATCTCTACTGCATTCTTATTTGAAGATTGTCACAAGTTAATTCATAATTTTAACGAAATAAGTATTGTGAGAATAATTATTTATTCAATTACGCTCCAAGGAGCTTTTTCTTTATTTTAGAGAGGGTTTTTTTATACAAAACAACGTGTTAATTGTCTGTCGATGATCTTAACTATTACTAGTTACACAGGTCACCACAGAGCGGCTCTGCTTGATTAAATAATAGTCTCATATTTACTTTACAATCCAGAAATTCAGAGTAAACCTAGACCAAGACGATTGATCTTGATTTTACTAATATTATTCCCGATCTCCCAGTCGTAATAACCGATCAAATCATTTTAAAAATTCTTGACTTGAGTGTGATTTGAAGCCATGACCACAGTATTTGTAGCCATGCTTCTTATCCCCTGAGCTATTACTCTATCATCATTTTACCTTTAAAATAATACCATTCAAACAGTGTCAGAACCTCAATTTATTTTATTTATCATTTTGAAGATTATATATGTATGTATGTACCTACATCATCCACAAAACTATACTCGCTAGTACGCATTGACTCTATTTGTCAGATATTTCAATATATAAAAATATTCTAAGGCAAATTATCAAATGTGACACGCTAAGGATGATATTTGATTGTGCTTTTAAAATAGTATTTAATTAAAAATAGTGGTGGTGTATGAAGGTAGTGCAGACAGTAAGGCGCTATTGGTGGGCGGAGCAAGTCGGTGCACTAACACTATCTTATTACATGCACTTCTACCATTATATACTCTCTCCATACCTTCCACTCCCTCATCTCATATTGATCCTTACAAAACCTAATCTATACTGGATATTACTAAACCCAATATTGTTCATCTGCGACGTTTTTCTTCGGAGGCGCAAAAAGACCCCTTCGCATCGCGGCCTCCTTTACCACCAACCAAAACAAAAGGATCTTCGATCTGATCAGGTCCATGGCATAAATCTGGCAGTTGACTCGTTTGGATAGCCGAGTGCGGGTTTAATTGTCGCGATAGTATCGCAAAAGCCGGAGAACAATGATCACCGCTGTCAAGTTAAACCCTTCGCACCTGGACGTCCAAACCACCTACAACCGAACTTAACTAAAACTATTATAAAATAATGAAGGTAGTATAGTAAGATAGTAGTGTGCATTCCCCGACAAGCAATTTGCATTGGTAGAAGAGTAAAAAAGAGTGGGCAGAGTAGGAGGATTACTGGTAACAGTTCCACGGACCCTCCTTGGTTCCACGCCGTCTGACCGCATCACTACTACCTCCTCTTATAATATTAAATATATATAAGTATTTACCTCCTGTATAACATTGTTGCACACTATCACACGATAAATTATATTCCCACTCCACTCGTTACGTGATTGATTATAACATTGAAAATGAGGATTGCATTTTTCAATTGGTAACAGATAAAGCGCAGTAAGTTTTACTATGGCGCATTCATTTTATAATGTGGGTAGTAAATCGGACGCCTTGCTGAACCATCCTTACTTACTTAATACTTCAGTTTTATAAGCATCACAGACATTCTTAATTCCAACCAGAATACTCCATTACACTATGTCAGCTACTAATATTATGTATGCATTCGAGTACGGCGGGAGAGGGTGGTGGGTGGTGGGCGGTCATGTGGGGTGGCTCGTGAAGACACTTGAATGGTAAAAGACATCCAAATATCGAAGGCACACACATGAGAAAACCATTAAAAATTCCATTAACGAACCAAATTGGTCGATCATGTTCATGTACAAGTACATACACTTGAATATTTCGCTCGTTCAAGTTAAGACTTTCATCATCATAATTCATTATTTTTAAAATAATTAGTAACAGATTATTCGTTAAATTGGTATATATTTCTGATTTTTCATATTATGACTTTTAAAGTAGATTTCAAATGTAGTGTCGGAGAATTGAATCGAAACGATCGTTTGTTTGGAATTATTTTCCAATCTCATATGTGGGTGCATTTTTCCACATCCATTGTGCGCATGTGAAAAATTCTACACACACATGTGCCAAAAGCACGTCACATATTAAGGGGGGCTATTCCACATGTGTTTGTATGAGTTAGGTGACGGCTGGGGGGCTGCGGGTGGTCGCGGGGGGTCGGGCTCGTACTTCCAAGGAGGTTAGGTGAAAAATATAAAATGTAATAAGTTAGCGCTGATAGGTATTAACCCTGTTGGATGAGGGTGGCTATGTTCGATTCGGACTACAACCTTCTTCTATTTTTTATAATAACACATTCTTTCAAAGTTATACGCCAAATCAAATGCCTCGACATCCCTCTAAAAAATCCAACAATAAACTCTTGAAATTAACGAAGAGAATAATCTTATATTAGTTTTAAATAATAATAAATAAATAAATATCGTGACGCCTTCCCTATTGACGGGAGTCCCTTTATAAGGGGTTGGCCAGGCCACCTTGGCCTTTACGGGAGAATATAGTAGAGATGGTTTCCCAGGCCACCACACAGCAATGAGTACTTAAGATCTAGTTTGCTAAGCTAGATCTACCAAGTGACTCCGGTGCCGTGAATCGAACCCGGGAGTCTTCACTCACCAATCCGTTACACTAACCACTGGGCCACAAGGCGGCTCGTTTTTAAATAATAATTATATATAAATAATATTTCAACAAGTTGCCTCACACAAACTGGTTAAATCTCTTTGTTTCACATTTGAATGGCTTAATTTTCAAGCCCGCCTCATCTCGCGGTAATGGCGGGGTGGTGTTTCCTGCGAAATTAAGAATTTCGCGGACGGTAATTTCCTCCGAAGGCTTTTTTATGGAGAGGAGGTTATTGTGGGTGCCTGGGGGTGGTGAAAGGGGGTCGGTATGGTGAGTGTTGCCACTCGCAAGAATATTAGCTGTAGTACACCGCCACCCCTTCGCCACCCACCTCCTACAAAATACACATTTATATATACGTATAAACAGACACCCTCAAATACAGCATCCTTCGCGGATTGCTTTCTGCGCGCATTTTCTCTTATCACTTCTTTCTCACATCCCGAGGGTTAAGGCGTGGGACCATATACCAATACACACTCACGATTATACCCTTCGATCATATATGCATTTTAAATTACGATATAACACTACATCTATTTAAATATCACTTTTCACTCCCCAACCTGTGTTATGCTCAACAAATTTATCTTTACACATTTTTTGTTACTGATAAAAAAAAATACAGAAAATAGTGTGTATTGCAAATCAAATCAATTACTTTTGAAGAAAATTGCACTTTTGAATATGAGTTACTATATATCTCGTATTAAATAAATACCACTAGTATAAAATTTGACTGCTGATTCACCCAACTAGTAAACATATAATCCTTCAGTTAGGTGTCAAACACGAATTATATTAACTAGCAAAATAAAGAGGTGATCTTCTCAAAATAAGTATATTTTAAAACTAAATTTTTTCCACTTGTCATCTAAATCATCTTAGAGACATCATATTCATCCTATTAATATAGCTTACCAATTAAATCTGATTTCTAACTTATTCAACAATATTTTCTATTGATCGTTAACTTTTGGCAATATAAGTAATTTCATGTCGGCAAACCTTATAATTACAATTATGAAATGATGAAGACTGAATTTCGGGTTGTTAGAGAACAAAATAGTTTATCCATCGTAGAATATTTTAGAAATTCAGGCAATTACTTATCATATTTAATAAAAAAAGGTTATTATTTTACATTCGCGGATCTATTGTTGCATCGGGTCTAGTGCAATGTCAATACGCGTGGGCATTTGAAAAATCGATAAGCTCAACAAAATTCTGTATGTTTTATCCCCCGATTCCATTTTCTCTACATCCCCTAATCATAAAAAGAAATATGAATATTCAATTAATGTAACAAATTCCGATAAATTTGTGTTTAGGCTATAATCTGAAATACATAAATTCTTATTATAGTTGGTGTGGGTATATATATTTTCTCGGGTTCTATTAATATAGACTGTTGCTATTTTTTTTGGCCAATGTGAAATATAAGGCGATGTTATCATATTTCTCATCCCCCGAACGTATGGCGGGGTCGTTAGGAGCGCGGCGCATAAATCATGTCCATTTCAAATTACATTTTAATTGCTCTTCTCGCGGCAACGTTGAGCCACCGTACATACATAATATAATATATCTTAGGTGTGTATGTGTATGAGTTAGGGGGCATAGCTCCTGAGGGAGGAGCGGGAGCGGGCGGCGTCGAAATCATATTAAACAGCCCCCTCGTCATCTGTGGGGGTGGCTGGTCTCCATAGCAACGGCCCGGGACAGCCTTGCATGATATTACGTATGTACGGGCCGTAGTTTTTCTCGCGCCACCACCCCCTCGACACCACCCCCACGGCCAGTTACGTGTGAACGCTCCCTTAATTATACGACTACCCACCCTCCATCTAACCGACCCCCGCGCTCTTGCTGCTGAAAAAATGAATTGATGTTGGTAACTTTCTAGAAAGCTCTCGCCTCTTAACGATTGTTTTTTGCTCCTTCTCTCTCCTCCGCTTATTATACGTTTTCATTATGTGAAATTTCACCCGAGAGTCGCCCTCTGAATTTTCGAATTCTTCCAAATCGAACCCACGGAATCAAACTCTTCACGATTTTTTCCCCATTTAAAACATAATTTTGTGCTGAATAGGTAGTTAAATGTTTTTTTACAAAAGTTCATTTAATATGATAAGAGGGGGAAAATGTGGCTGGACCAATAACTAATTTTAAATAAACAAAATACGATACCCAAACATCCCTGAAAGAAAATTCGTCACTGTGTAGAATAAGTAAATACACTATTTCATATTTTATCATTGTTGCATAATATATGTCGGCAATAATTCTCGATTGTTGGGGGTGTTGAAAGTATGAGGGTCGGGTAAAGTTATCCTTTATTTAAGTATTGTTTGTATATTGATGTATTGAGATAGATGGTGGTATAAGATTTGTATTGCAGCAGCATCAGCATCAGCATGAAGGTAGTAGTAGTAAGATGGTAAATCGTGTCAAATCCTCATGCATAAGTAATAAAGATGGCGGGCGGATGACATGCCTTCGGGATCTATTCCTACCACTATCTTATATAAGCCATCCTCACTTTGGGGACTATGTATTGTCAATTATTTAAACGCACTACCCGACACACTTTATACTCAAACATCACTTCTCATAACCTGCGAAATCTACAAAGAAAAATATCCCTATATCTACTAAACTAAGGGTCTAATTCAGTATAATGGTGTAATAAGAGTGTGCTAGGTGGTGTGTGTACGAATAGACTAGAGTTTGGTAAAATTGGTGTACACGCATATGCACCGCCTAAATACAAATTAAAATAAAAAGAAAACATGATATCAAAAATATTTGTGGCAGAGGATTCATGGATTAATAACTGGATGAACGCTTCTAAAAATAGGATTTAATCATAGGACGTGTAGATTTTATTCAGTAATAGATCACTAGGGCCCGGTTTCTTCAACTGGTGTTAAATCTCGAGTTCGTGTCACTCGGCGATTTACGCGCCAAATGTGTTTCTTCAATATTTATCTCGAGCTACCAGCTGTCAAAATCCAGCTCGCCGAAATCGGGCTGTTATATTTAAATCTCATGCTATCACCTCCATTCCAGTTTCGAGCCGAACACGTTGTTTCGGTTCGAGTCGCCTGTATCCACGTTCTCTTGAATGCTTGGGATTCACACATCGTAACCGGCGCTGAAGAAACGGAAAATTTGTATTTGACACGAGATTCGTACAATCTCTTGCCACGTAACATGCGATTTAACACGACTTGAAGAAACTGACTCTAGATGATTATTTATATTTGCCCTTATGTCCAAAAATGTATGGAAAACTGAATAATATTTTTTTAGTGTGATAATTTTCACAAACCTTGTGTAGTCAGTAAATCAATTAGATGGAATGTACGATTATTATATAAATAAGGGTTGGGTGGTATATAAGGTCGTGTTTATTGTTTATTATGAAACAAAGAACAATGGTAATGGCGGAGTGTGATAGTATGTTAAATAATATGAAAGTAAAGCTACATTATAAATTATATAATGTAAGGAATGTTGTCGACTCACCTTTGATGACAGGACGACTACGGCACGCGTGAGAACAGCCTCACTACAACTGAATGATTAATTTATTAACACATTTCATTATTGAATATTATTTAGAAAGTGTCTCTACGTATGTTCTGGAAGTCGATATTAAATTATCCAGAATCATCTTATGACATATAAAAGTTTTTCCAATAATAATACTAGCCCTTAAAGTAATAAAGAAAGTTAGATTATTGTGAATAAATTCTTAAAATATGCGGTTGAACCAAATAACAAAGGGTATCGAAAATGTTATCTAATAAGTCAGAGGGTAAACGACAGACTAAATTTAAGGGGTGATAGGGGATGAATTTTATATACTATCGCAGTATTCAAAATAGAATGAAAAATAACCATAATATAATCATTTTAATGTCAATAATGGGGTTTTTCTACTAGAAAGTGTTTTTTTTAAATATACTACTGATTATAATAATATCACTACGTGATTGAAATAATATTATATAATAGATGAATGATACAATGATTTTGTAATACTTATGCAACGTTTTTTTCCACTTTATTAGAAATGAATATGTATTTTGTTTGAGATAAAAACATTTCATGAGTACATTGAATTATATTTAAATAAATAAAATGTTTCACAGCCCATAGTGAAAAATCTTGCATTGAAATGTGTGTTCTATTATATTTATTGAAGTGGTTTTCAACCTTTTTAGCATCCCTATTATTATTTAGTAATTCAAGTTAAAAGACCGAATAGAATATTTAATAAACTGAATTGAAGTGTATGGCATTGTCAACTGTGTAGCTTAGTGCTAAGAGCACTTGCTGGCTATCTGAGACACACAGGTTCAATTCCCGCACCAGGTGTATGGTAAAATGATGTATATAATTTTTCACGATTATTTCAATTGAATACACTTCAATCAGTATTAAGTTTTCTATTATTTTTTATCATTATCATTATAGAATAATCTCAGATGATAGAATATGTTCTTCCAGTAATTAAATATTAAAGAGGCGAGATGTTGTTATTTTAGTTTTCAGCTCGTCTACGTTGTTTGTAGAATAATTATATTTCCAGTAAATAGCCATGATCAGTCATATAAGAAAACATATACACAATTTAATTCGCATCATTCTTTTTTTATAATTATTAAATTCATAAATACTCAACAGTACATATTCAGATTTTAGTCAATTTATTATAATTAACAAGCGATTGTCACACTTTTGATAGTGTGGTGTCTTATTTTCAACACCTCATCAAATGCAACGTAGTTTTTGTCAATCAACTTTCGAAGTTTAAACGTTTACTATATCGGGTTCGGAATCTGAAGTGTGTTTTTATATGGGAGTGATTGGTTTTTGTGAATGTCGGCTGCCGGCAAAGAAGTGTTAATAATGACAGGATCACTAATTACATGAAAGGTACATATTTTGTCAGTGGTCGGCTAAATTCAAACACCTTAAGTCATTGTCTTCGTGATTATCGACGCTTAGCTCTTCTCTTTGTCGCATCGATCGTGACCGCCTCCGTCCTTCCATCCTTCACGCATTCTTTACATTGTGGACCTTCATTTCCTCGCCAGCTTTCCCCCACACCACCAAATTATTTATTACTTCATTATTTATTAAATTACACTTGATTATCATCGTTATTCTTAAATTTGTAATTTTAAGTATAGTGTGATTCCCTTAACGTTCGTATATTTAGGAGCAGTGGTCACTAAGGAGGCTGGAAATAACCAGGACATCAACTCTCTCCTGCAAAGTGCTAATAGGGCGTATTTCGGCTTAGTACGCTTGCTCAGATCAAGATATCTAAGTAGAAGTACCAAGGTAGAATTATACAAGATGCTAATTAGGCCAGTACTAACCTACGGTGCAGAAACATGGGTTATTACCAAGACTGAAGAGGATAGGCTGCTTAGGTTCGAGCGGAAGATTCTTAGGAGGATCTTGGGTCCTGTTCAGGAGGCACCAGGACTATTTAGAATTAGACGGAACGATGAGATTTACTCATTATATAAGAGCGTGAACGTAGTGCAGTTCATTAGGGCTTTAACATTAGGTTGGGCCGGACACGTGGAAAGAGCAGGAGGATAGTATCGGAAATACTATCCAGCAAGCCTGTGGGTAAGAGAAGGCAGGGTAGACCTAGGCTAAGGTGGGCGGACGAGTTCTATTAAGTGGAAGATGCTGGTGCGGGAAGCTTTGGTTCATCACTGAACTGGAGTGCTTATGATGATGATGATTCCCTGAAGTCTGAACTTTGATAATAAATACATTGGTCTCATGATTAGTTAACATACTCACAACAGTACAGGTCTAATAAAATTATACTATAAGTAAATACAGTTACGTTTATGAATCCTGTCTTTAAAATGTAGTGCGTTTTAATCTTGGTGCGATATTACGAAGTCTTGATAAAATTTCCATTTATATACATAAGTTAGTCCATATGCATTGTAAGAGTCAAAGCTCTTATATTTTTTTAATATCTTCATCAAAATATTTATTTATTATTATTACATGACGACTAATGAGTAGAAGCTGTATTCCAATTAATATTTATAAAAAAATGTGCATGATTGATATTCTACAAATTAACTAGATTTTTTAAAATTATAATCATTTGTACAAAATAGTGAGAGTAAGTTATAAAAATGTCATTATGTTAATGAGAATGATGATGAATATATAAAACTAAAAACTCAATAAAAAAATTTTTTTTACTTAATTTGATCCAACGTACATTATATTCTCTAACATTACACACGATGCGCTTTTAATAAAATAATAATGATTTGAATAAAAAATTTTTTAAAAAATTCATATTAAAATACACGTTTTTACAATCCGTGAATATTTTTTCTTTTCTTCTTAATTATATACGTATGTACCTAATTTCGTCAACTAATGTTACCCATTTACCATTATCTTATTTTATATTATCGTTTTGTTGCTCTCTTTTCATTTGTTATCATTATTATATTGCTTCTTTTAGTTAATGCTTGCGGCCTTTTACGAAGGCGTATAAAAATATATATTGAAGATAGACCTATTTAATGTTAAGTTTGATAATTTTACGATGGTTATTGGAAAACATAAATAAGTGTATACACACATACGTATATAATAATTTTATAAAATTATCCTATTATAAATTAGACCGTTAAGATACTTCGTTTATAAATAAATAATCCAACTTCCACGTACCCATTATAAAATAATATGAGTACATATTTATATCGCAAATATGTACATGTCTGTAGGCTTATTACTACGTGCAGGTGTAGTTAACCTTAGTGAATTTGCAGGGATTAATAAAACCGCAAGTCGCTTTTGTTAGCCCAAGATTTCTCCATAAGACATGCATGAACAAGAGTTACTCGGACCATTTGAGGGTTGTGTCCATTTTATACTAAATAAAATAATTCATTTAAAAAATGGAGTTGAACTACAAGTACGTACTGTTCATCCTAATTATGCTGAAAATGTAACAGTGCTGGAGTAATTGAGTGGTGTATTAAAGAAACAATGATCTGTGGTTGGAACTGTTGTGGTTGATATGTTTTATTTCAGCTGTTAAAAGTTGTTGTTTGTCTGTAAAGCCCTGTAAAAGCGGCTGAAGCTTCCACCAGGAGTAATGGCTTGGAGACATTGACTGATGCATCACCAGCGTCATTGTCTTTCTAATGCATTTCTCTCCTGCTTTAACTTTGCACACACCGCTCTTTTATACTCAACTTCTTACATCTTGTCTTTGTTATTTTGCCGTGTGATTCCGATAAAATCATGTGAAACCAACAACACTTTGTATTCAACATAGAAACCGGCCATCCTTACAAAATCATTCCCAAAATCATCCAATCCTTGTGAGTGTTTTTATTGAGGAACGCACAGTAAAAATAAAAAATTCCTTCCTTCAATTCAAAGAGGATGAAAAACTGGTTTTCGATTGCTTACAATTGTGGAGCACTGCACGGCTTATATATTTTTTAACTATTATATTAGAATTTTCGAATATTAACAGAACAATCTTAAAACATAATAATATTAATAAAATAAAATTAATATTTTTTAAATTTGCTTTTTATAGTTTGTCCCGTGAATATAATATTTGATGTATGATAAGTGTATATGTATATCATATTATTTTTTGTGTAAATATCAGAGAGTTTAAATAAAATAAAGCAATGTTATAAACGTAATCGTTACAGAGCTCGAATACGTCAAAGCACTTCATTAAACCCACTTAGACTACGTCTGAACATAATACAAGAATAAATATCAGTTTTTTTAAGTATTATATATAATTTTATTAAACTAGACTGTCCAATTCACTATATTCAATATTAAAGAAGTAAAAAAATCGTAACCAAATCATGTGAATTTTGTAAACGTATATGTTAGAGAATTGATCACAAAAGGCTCATTTTCTTTTTAAATTTATAAATTCATACATTATTATATCATACTGCAATACCACTAGAGCATTATGGGGGATCCCAAGTTGCAGTGATGATAGTGTAGCAAAAATATATTTAGAAAAAAATGTACTAAATAACTTTTACTATAATTTATTATGCTAGAGTAAGTAAGCACTCACAAAGCACATTGAATTTAATATGATGGTTTACAAAGAAGTTTGAGGAACAAAAACTATTAGTTATGAGTTATTTATTTATGAATTAAATATTACTAAATATGTCTACTAAACTAAAACAAAGTAAAGATAATGTGTCTAGTCACAGTTTGACAATCGATCTTATAGTGCGTCGTCAGTGAGGTAATAATTTGTAGTGGAATTTTGTGGTTAGCTGGTACTCGAACCATGTACTTCTCCATCTATCCACAATTACTCTCTCAAGTCAGCCGCTGCTACGTTTTTTTATGTTCACCAATTATTTCACTAAATATATTATCAAGACTACGCGTAATAATATATCCATTACCGCAGCCTTCGTCATTTGCGACACAAAAAAGATCTACTTAATATGATATATTTCATGTATGAGAGCTCATAGTTGAATTCGTTCTTAATAATATTTATAATTCAATCATTGCAGCTTAAGGTATAGTCTGCTGTTTATAAACCTGGGTAATTTCTCATAAATTAGTCACATACGATCAAATAATTGCCAGTAACTACATGCGAGTGTCGTTTTACATATTAGTTGATAAACAATTAAATTCTAATATCAGTACCATAAAAATACTGAGGTTTTTCTAGGTCAAATAATAAACCTAATATGAACTTGGTTAACCTTTGGCATTTCCACTGCCAATTATTTGAGGAATTTTAATTTTTTACTTTTAAGATTGAAGATGCAATAAATTCACTGATATTGTCGTTTTCTCTGAAAACACGGTTATTTATTTATTTATATACGCCCTGGGTGGCTTTTTTAGAAGTTTTTTTAGACACAACAACGTATCACTAGTTACACAGGTCACCGATAGAGCGGCTCTGCACGTCTTAAAATGATCTTTTATTTGATTTATTCAACCTAACTTACTAACGATACTATTTAAACACGGATTAATCAAGTAACGTTACTTGTATTTATTTATTTATTTATATACGCCCCAAGAGGCTTTTTGAGAAGTTTTTACAAATTTAGTTTTTTTTTACACACAAGAACATGTTAATTCACTAACTGTTAATTGCCTCACTATTTGCCTTACAATCCAGGAAATCCCAGTAAACATGGATCAATCAGAATTTCATTAACATTATTTCCGATCTCCAAGTCGTAATAACCGATCAAATTATTTTTTTTTTACTTGAGCGGGATTTAAACCCATAACCATTGTACATTTATCACCAAAGCTTTAAATTTGTGACTTGGTTATATCTAATCTTCATGTCAAACGAGTGGTAAAATTGTAGATCTTCGTAAAAATACATATTTATAAGTATAAAGTATTGCAGTAATACAGTCATAAAAAATACTCAAGTTAATTGTTAGCCACGTGTCTTATACCTGAGCTATTTTTCATCATTACTCCTTCATATCTTCAACAAGCTTTTAAAATAATTTAAAGTTTATTGATAAAACCATACCAAAGTGCATATTGAATATTGAAAATATATGCAATGTATGAAAGAAAGGGCCGTTGTTGTTGTGAGTGAACATTTATGAAGTGCTTCTTAATTTGAAAGGCATATGACACGAGCAACAAAACTCAGTCACAATGGCCTTTGGTCTCCTTTCAGTTCATCCTGTAAAGGATTTGCTCGTAAAACGTGTCTCGTCCGAGTTATAAAGTGGCGGTCAAACCTACCGAGATGCTTCAACATAAATACGTAAGCTTTGCGATAATCGAATATGGAAAACATCGTCATAAAACACCATACAATGTATCCTAGAGAGTGCCTCTTCGATATACACCAACTAGAAATAAAATCATAATTCTTTAAAATTAATACAGTCTACTGTCTTGTATTTATTATAAAACTATGGGCTTTAGATTCGGTGAATTGTATTGGAATGGAGTCGACTACACTCTTGAAAATAATATGAACCAATATTTCCAACTGCAAACAATACACTAAAATCACTCTTTGAAATACGTTATTCAGACACTTTTATGTGGAGCATCAATTAAATTCCACTAATCTAAAAGAACTTCAGCTACAATATTTTTTTATATTACTTATTTTTCAGTGTCTTTATAATTTAGTGTTTTTCGTAGAATCTAAGATAGGTTCAGTATGTATGAGAAATTAGCCAGATTATATACATTTCGTTCTATATACTATTTAACTGTAATTTCCATTACGATATTCATGGAAAAAAAATCTTATATACTTACTCACAATGGCAATGCATATTTATATTTTAAATAAAATTTAATAGAAGACTTTTATTTATAAATAACTGTTTCTATTTAAAAAAATATTTTAGTACATTTGGTAATAAAAGCAAAGGTAATAAATGAATCTTCATATCAGTTTCATCGTTAAAATTCGTTATTCGAAGATATTTTTTAAATTTATTTTTATAAAAATTTAAAAGCCTATAAAATTTATTTAATAAACTTGTAAAATATTCAGAAAAGGCATTTAACAAATACATGTTTTTAAAACATTAATGTATTAATACTATTTTTCTAAACATTATATTATATTTCGCAAAAAATGCACTTGATCAATTTTGCTTGTTGCATGATAAAGTGTTTCACGAATATTTGGTTCATAAATATTAACATAATAAAGAAAACAGATTTTATTTGATTTTATTATACATATAATACACTTCTTCCATAATTGATTGTTTTAATGAATAAATTGTATTGCCAATACCATTATCGAAAAATCGTTTATATTGTAGTATAATATTTTTATTATAGTCTGATTTCTGGCTTAGGGTGACTTTAGATATTGTCTTGTGTGATTATTTTAAGAGTTTTCTAAATGCATAAAATTGTATCGAGCAATATTTGTATTATATATATATATATATTATTGACATGATGGTGTTGAGATTGTTCTTGGAATCGTTGTAGCTAATATAATATTTTATGCACGGCAACCCTTCCAATATCGGCCCTCGCCCAGAATCACCTCTGCTACTTCTCAGCTCTTCGCTCCTCTCCTTTCAATTATTTACAATATTCTCGTTCACTTGATCAATATTGGGATAATTGTATGATATTTGAAGGCGGTGCTCGAGTGTGGACGACATGGCGCGGATAAAATCTTCGGAATGTTTTTCTTTTGGGCGTCTCGTTGATTTGTTACCTCGCCCTGCAATTGTCTCTGGTATTCCTTGCCATATTTTAAAAGGTGGCTTTCTTATTAAACTCGAATACAATACACCCGCATTATAATATGGATTCGGATATATTCTTCTAATATTATATTATATTGCCTAAAAGGTTATTATTTTCATGAAATTTATTCTATATAAAATAATCCCAATACAATGAAATATATACTGAAAGCTACTCATTGGTAAATAAGCTTTGCTCTACAAAATAATAAATAAAATAGTCTTGTATTTTTTTCTTTTGTTTTTATTGAATTATATTACACTTTTTTTTACATAAATACAGTAAAACCTCGTTTTTATATGGGCCAATAAAAAAATTAAATTTGAGGGAAATGTAAAATAAGGGTTTGAACTTTCTTCCCACATATATTCGCATATATTTTTTTCAGAAAATCAGTACTCTAAATCAATAAATAATAATAGTAGAATTATAAAATTATTATTAGAAAATACTTTGTTTATTTTTACATTTAACAATAGGATAAAGGAAAATCACATCATATAAAAATTCAAAATTGTAGTATACTTTCAATATTAATTGTCCTTATACACAATATATATTAAAACCCATATAACCTTTTTATAATTAATGTCAATTATTTCTTTGGTGTCTATTTTATTTTGTTTTTAATATATATTATGTGGTTGTTTTCAGATGGTTGGGCCGAGGCTCCATGTTTGTGATATCGGCTGAACAACTGAACGAAATGCTGAATAAAGTCGGAATAACACACAGGCCGCTTGGAAAATTGGCTGACTTGGGAGCGGGAGACGGTGAAGTCACAATTAGATGGACATCGATGTTTTCCTCCATGCATGCAACTGAAATTAGTCCCTCTATGAGGAGTCTACTGCATAAAAAGGGTTTCCAGTAAGTATTTATTTGAAATTAATATATTTTTTAAATAAAACATTTAATGAATAATGTTTCAGATTACTCGATATCGACGATTGGTGGTGCGGGGATAAATTTGATGCCGTCAGCATTTTAAATGTGCTAGACCGATGTTCAGAGCCAAAAAGCATGCTGCTGACCGCTAGACAAGCCCTGACTGAAGGCGGCCTTCTTATCATAGCTCTAGTATTGCCGTTTAGACCTTACGTAGAATGTAACTATTATTCCACATATGATTGTAGGTTTTAATGTGTATTCTTATATATTTTTCATATTTCAGACATTGATTCGCACAACCCATCGGAGTACTTACCCATAACCGGTGACACGTTCGAAGAACAAGCTCAATCGTTTATACATTTCATTAAAACTGTAATCAACCTCGATATATTGAGTTGGTCGAGAGTGCCTTATTTATGTGAAGGTGATATGAATCAATCATATTATTGGCTAGACGATGCAATTTTCATATTCCAGAAAAACTCCTAAAATAATATAGCAATATAAAAGACTTAAAATACGTATTACATTAGTAACTAAACCACTTTTATTTCTTGTTTCTTATATTCGTAGGCAAACTAACTTACCGCGAGTGACCGTGATTGGTGATATTTCTACATATTATTATATTATACCATTTACAGACAAGTCATTTCGCATCTAATCTTGTCCAAAATTGAACATTTGCTCTACAAATATAAGAAACATAGAATACGTGGCCATTCCAGTGTTTGTGTTCAGTCAAAGTGACTAACAAGAGCTATCTTTTGAAATTTTCTATATGAGGAACATTTAAGGAAATGCTGTTATTGCTAGATTTTTAAACTGAATCAAAGAATTGGAATGATCATAAACAGAGGGTTGTATTTAATATTGATAATAATCAAAAACTGCCACATAAGATGATATCTAGTCACTTTTGAGTTAGAAACTCGTAGATGTAATGCGGCATAATCAATAAAAATACATTTTATTAAGAAAACATATCTTATTATTTACAATTAAAAAAAACTCCCATATTATGTAGAAATGTAGAATTTTATTGCACAATAAGCAGTATAATAATATTTCCGGACAAAAAAAAATTTGGATAAAAAAGGTTTCACTTAGTGAGACTACTGTTGATTCATACACATTAATAATAATACTATAATCTATAGTGTGTCATTTTAGGATGCGAAACAATAATTTAAAAACTAGTGATAGTTTCTTTATCACATGATACTTTTTTGGTGGACGTAAGTAAACTAAAAAACAGCAGCACGATACAAAAATTTGCCCTTCCACATCGGCAGCTTACATCATCTTAATTATATAATTAAACCTATTACATTTCACTTTCCCTAATAATCTATGATATGAGAGCTATAAGATAATTTTATGATTATTGATGAATATGAAAATACGGTTCGGTTTGACCACAAGTCAAAAAACGATTACAGTTTGAAATAAAAGTAAGCAAATGAATCTGCTAAAATACAATTTGTATTTTACACACTTTTCAAACATTGTCATGATTAAGTAAAAATAATACGCTGTATGACAAATTGTTTGTCGATCCATTTAAGCTGCCACTATTATATTCACATACATAATTATAAATTTCAATTCTATATCTAAAGGAGAGTAATGGAAGTAAAGCTATCTAATGAACAGTCTTCGATAAATTTAGATTCTACAATTTCCCATGTTGGTCGAAAGCCACCGACCACGAGGACTAAAGAGGGAGTAAAAAGCGTGTGCAGCTAAAATTGGTGTTCAAACTTACTTCACTAATGTATCAGTCATCCTAAATCTATGAAAACATAATACTGGAACAATTATGTAGCTACATAAATTAACTATCCCTCTCTTAGATGATCTCAAAACAAAACAGCTTCAAAATGTAAATGAACAAAATCATTTTATGCCAAAATGAAATTTTCGACACATTCAACTTATCAACTAAAAAAACTGTTAAATAAAATATTCTGTCATGGAATTATATTGAGTGGAGCATATATGTATAATAATTAATTAATTACATAAAAACAAGCAATGATTGCACAATTTTGCAAATTTCACTTCTTCCGAATATGAACCGATATCACTGGGTGATCAATTTGGATATAAAAAAGGGTTTCGTATGATTTACCATACAATTGCACTTAATTTACTAATACTCACAAAACTAATACACAACAGTTCACAGTGATAATTTGCATGCATTATTAATATTAATAGGACAACAATAAAATAATGTTGAAAAAAATACATATTCAAAGAATAACAGACATACATTACAAAAAAAAACTTTTGTAAAATCAATATAACAATAAAGGGATAAAATATTATAAAAAAAGAACAAATTAAAATGTTTGTTTTTTCAAGTAATGATTACACGCAAAATACCAAAAGCATAATTTAAGGTATGGCGATGGTGTAGGATTTTATCAATACAAAGGTGAATTGATTATTTAACTACTACATCTATTACAAGTATCAAAATTTTATTTTGATTGTATTTCCACAATATCACAGATGTTAGTCGAAAAAAATCTGGACGATAGACACATTTTTACATGATTTTACAAACATTTGTTTCGTTTAGGAGGTCAGGAGTGTAGATAGAATGGACTAGAATGATTTCTTAAAGAAACGAAAGTAGTAGAAAAGGATAAAATTATAGTTTTGTATCTTTGGGCGAAGATACGAAGAGAGAATATTCAATATCAATACTAATTGCCAGTGATCTTTCTGGGTTCGGCAGTCAAATCTTCAACGCTTCCGGACCTATACAGAACACTAAGAATATAATATATTGTTTAATATTAATGAATACCTCATCAATTTACCTCAGCTTATCATCATTTTTCCATGATGTTACTTGAATATGCGGTGGAGGCAAATAGCTTCGTAATGATTGTACCAATTGAATGGTATCCATGAGTACTGAAAATTTTATAACATTACATTTGGATAATTTATTCATTTGTATGTGAATAATTACTTTTTTGGAGTTGTTCACTCTGCTTTCCATAGGGTTTACACATAGCCGGCCTAACACAAGGTCGCATCCTATGAAGATTCCTAGCTAACTCGGCAAAAGCTCTAACAACCCGTTCCTGTCCTCCTGAGCCGCTCGTACCGAGAGATACACCTAAACCTCCACTTAATGCGCCACTGGATAGGCCCTCTAATGTTTCAAGATTCGCCCTGAAAGTAATTAATATATTAATTTTAAATAATTCATTTATTTGATTTGAAGCTTACCTTAAAAAGTCATTTAATTTGTGATCAGACGTATCATAATGAGCAACAGAATTTGAGCTAATCGAAGATGTTGATTTAGTTTTAGACTGTTGTGTTAAACTTTCCAACTGTTGTTGAATAGCTCTTTGTTTCTCTAAACTAGCTAAACCATACTTTTCCAAATTTTGTTGAGCAATGGCCCTGAAATAAATATAATAATTTAATATTATTCATTCTATAATTGAATTTTAAAAAGAATATAAATAACCTGTTTTGTTGTTGAATAATAGCCTCTCTAATTTGTTGCTGGCCTTTGTCTCTGGCTCTCTGTTCTCTTTCTAAAAGAGCCGCTGCTGCATGTACTGCGGCAGTATGTTGTGAGGAATTACTTTGACCCTTGGAAGACTCAATACCGAGGTCCATTCCACTTGCTGCTTTTGAAGGGAAAAGGAAAAAATATTTATTATTTATATTCTAAGAAATATTATAGGTGTATTCAAAAAAATCTTTTTGAGCAATTTCAGTAAAAAATTACCCAGTGCAGCGAGATGTGGCAACTGAAAATCTTGAGGTAATGGTGTACCGCGAAGCAATCTTTCCATTGCTTGACTATCAGCTAGAGATGTTCCTCCGCTTTCTATATGATAATTTTATAACATATTATTATCTTAAAATAAATATCAGCATATTCTGATATCCAATTAATAAGAATTATTTCTATACAGAAATACTTCAACAATAATTTTTTACACTCAAGATAAGGATCCACATATTTATCTCGATTTGGGTTATAAATAAAATATAAATGACTCCTATGCTTAACAAATATCAGTTTTGATTTCTATTAAATTATAAAGTTAAGTTCTGTTATATTTGCAATATAGAAACATATGGCATCGATTGATAAGATTCTGTATGTATGAATTATTGCAGATTTTCAATGTTCTGGCCAATGATTAAAGATCAATGTTTCGATGAAGATAAAGATAATATTACAAACATGGTACAAATATTTATGGTTTGAAATATTTCCCAGAGTCAGTTGTGATTTCATTACATATGTACATATACACTATGAAAAATGAATTTATAAAATTAATATGATTTATAAAAATTCTTAGTGTAGATACTATTATAAAAAATGTTTCAATAATATTAAATATGATCTTATTTACCCGGTATATAAGTAGGTTGTTGAGACAAATGCTGTTGTAACGACTTTTGTGTGAGTTCCAATTGATTTTTATAATATCTACAGGCGGGGTTCGGACAGTTTTGAACAACTTCTATGATAAATTCTTTCTCCATACCAAATTGTTCTCGGCCGATTGTGTAGGAATCCACCACCTATATGAAAATAAACAATTATAAAAATGTGAGGCTTTAATGGCATATCATAACGAACTTACAGCTCTAACTGTGGCTTCGATACCCAAATGAAGGCCGTGCGGTCCGTTCATGTGTTTCAGCATTACAGCGTTGGCAAAGTGTTCATAAGGCAAAATAATTTTGCCATTTTCTCTGAGTATCAATCTCCCTTGAGTGTCCAGAGCGACCCGCGACGCCATCAACCTGAAAGCAGTCCATATAATAGTATCACAAGCCAACAGTCTCCAAGTGTCCAACTGAAGCCAGAAGCACACCAACAGTCTCCAAGTGTCCAAGAAGCCAGAAGCTCACTGAAGATAAGCAGCACTCGGCAACATGGCCGACTCCTTGAGCTCCGTGAAGCACTGCAGGAGTTCCACTGAAGGACTCCATCCTTTATTCTTGAGGTACAACTGCAGCAGCATGTATAATTGTTCAGTCACATATCCGTCAGCCCCAGGGTTGGCCGCCCCTGCCGAAGCACCTGAGGCACCGCCGCCCCCTCCCCCTCCGCCGCCCCCGCCTCCTCCCGCGCCGCCCCCGCCGCCCCCGCTGGTGTTGCTAGTGCCCGCAGAACTCTTGCTAAGCATATTCCTCATGGTTTCTGCGAGATCCATCTTGTTATGATTCCTGTTTTCCTTTTCACTTATTCTGTTACAATTCTTATTAGATTTTTCTCTTCTGTCACCTATGCAGTGCTACCAACTGAGGCTCGCATCAAAAAACTGCAAAAAAACAGCTGATTATTTTTTGTAGTCGAGCCGCTGTTGGCAGCACTGGTGACGCTCTCCACTAAACCTCAAACTGTCAACACATCGTGATCGTATGCCATTTTGTTTCACTATTTATGCATACACTTTTAAAACAGTATTTTATCTAATTTATTGTACAATGAAAAAAAACAAAGCATATGGTAGTTGTAAGTTGCAAATGTTAAAGCGATATATTCTCTTTTGTTACAATTTTCACAGTAGGTAGGTGGCTGTATAATATATACATAATTATTTGATATGGCAGCACTAGTATGTCACCACGTGCGGCTGTCAAACACGGTCTCGAGTCAAGATGACAGATCTAGAAATAATAGTTGGTACCTATGAAGAATTTCTCCTTGGATACAAAATCAAAGAAGTAAGACAAATTACATTATTTTCTTATATTGACTATATTCGGTAACACAATACCTGTATTTTATCTTTAGGAAGAAGAATTCCGTTCTATTCAAAGCTTTGCCACACACGCTCACACAAATTCTATTAGATGTATAGCAGCTGGAGGTCGTTATTTGGCATCTGGTGGTGCAGATGACAAAATCATAATTCACGATATAATCAGTAGAACAGAAAATAGAGTTTTAATGCATCACAATGGCACAGTAAATGCTTTAGCTGTAACAGAAAATGGAACACACATTGTAAGCGGTAGTTCAGATGGATCTATTTTTATCACAAGAACTGGTAACTGGCAAATTGAAAAAATCTGGAGTAAAGCTCATAAAGGTGATTATAAAAATCATTTAAAAAATACATTGTTTTGATAAAATTTCATTAATCAATTGTATATTTAGGGTCCCCTGTTACAAGCATCGCTATTCATCCTAGTAACAAACTCGCTTTCACCATCGGTGAAGACCACACTCTTCGTACATGGAACTTAGTGAAAGGTCGACAAGCCTACACCATAAATTTGGCTAGCAAAGGAATACTTCGTCCATTAACAATAGAATGGGAACCTAATGGAGAGCATTTCTCATTGACGGGATACAATTCAGTAACTGTATGGAATATCAACAATGCAGCGATCATTAAAACTCTAGAGTGTCCATCTAAATCAGTATGTATGGTATGGATCTCATCAGACATTACCGCAATTGGATTAGAAAATGGCGACATTATGATATTTGATATAAAATCAAACAAAAGCACAACACAAAAGGCTCACACGCAAAGAGTGAAAGATATCAAATTTGCTAATAACTTAATTTATTCTGTATCAAGCTCGGGTCATATAAAAGTTTGGACCTTTGATGTTGAAAAATTGTTACTATCTGAAAAATGCACCGTCAACACTGGTTGTCGAATTACATGTATCGTTTTAGTTCAAATATCTAGTGACAATATAAAAAAAGAAGATGAATCTGATGAAGAAGCTGAAACTGCAAAGAAACTAAAACTCGCTGAAGAAATTGAATCCATCAAAAGCTTTTCACCATACGTCTCCATACAAGTTGAAGACGAGTCACACAGTATAAAAGAGAATCCAAAAAGTAAATTGGATAAAATGAAACATCATAAATTTAAACTACAACATAGAAAAAATAAATCAAAAATATTAAATAAAAAGATTAAACAAGGAACACAGACAACAGGAGAATCTTCGAAAATTAAATTAGATAAAAATGTTAAATCTAAATTCAAATCACCAAATAAAAAAAATAAATCCAAGATAAGCAATAAGAAATCCAATCAAGGTGCACAGAAAACAGAAGAAACTTCAAGAACAAATGTGGATAAAAATATTAAAAGCAAATTCACACCCCAAAATAAAAAAAATAAATTCAATAAAAAGATGAAAAATAAAATGACGAAAAAACAATAATGTAATTTTTATGAAAATATATTATGTTTTTATATTTATCAAGTTTATTTATTTTGGTATTGATTTAGGCCTGCATTTAGAATAATCGTTTTATTCTTGAAGATAATTATTTCTTACAAATTATAGAGTAAAAACGGGAAAATAAAATTTCTTCAGTTTTTTTTAAATTTAATTTGTAATGAGAATAATTAAGCAAGGACAGGTAAAGGGAATATTGAATGTTTACGTGAATATTTTTTTATATGTTTATTTGATTAGCTAAATCGTAAATAAAAAATGGATACAAATGTTTATTAAATATTGATATGCATAGAAAGCGGTTATTTTTTAGTAGAGAAATTGCGTTGATACATGGCAACATCGGGAGACCGTGTCTCTCTCTCTCGCGATGTTGTTTAGTATGTGTTGTCTCTGTCAGTGTGTTGTGAGGAGTTGAAGAGGAGACTGGGGCACGAGGAGGGCGCAGGGGAGAGCTGGACTGGGCCGGTGTCTAGTGCTTGTAGTGTGACAGTGACAGTGACTGTGACTGTGACTGGTGATGATGATACAGTAGTGCAGTGCCGGCCGCGCGCCCCGCCCCCTCACTGACTGACTGCTGCTGCTCCCGCTGCATCTTCCTGCTGTCCTGGTAATGCCTCCCCCTCCTCCTCCTCCTCCTCCTCCCCTCAGCGCTAACACCGCCCCGCCCCCGCCGCCCTCAGCCGCGCCCCCCTCAGAGTGTCCCTCCGCCGCCCCCTGATGGATCAATACACTGATTAACTCCCCTCGTAATTATAAACACGTACGCAAGCTTTCAATTGTGCAATATTTCACATTCTCTAAATTGTCGAAAGCTCGCAACTTATTAGCCATTTGTTATGTTTTGATCTGTCGATACCGTTGTTGTGTTTTATAATGCCTATATTTATTTTTTTAAATTTAAATTTGATAGCTTTACAAAAAGCTTCTTTCACTACGAATGAATCATTTCCTGGAAATTGTCATCTATCGTTGAATTCCTGGGATGTGTTTGTAAATATTTTATTCCATTAAAAAGACACAAATGTTCCAAATATTGTATACACTTCTTCGAAATTAATATAAATAATAAAATATAATGATTTTATATTATAAGTGCGCAGTGACGCATGCTGGAGAGAACAACTCCACAATTCCCTGAATATTAAACCGCCCAGGATTGTATCAAATATTCGGACGACAAGTTACATCCTTGAAAATAGTAATAAATATATTTACATGCAAAAATATAATTTCAAATATACCAATATTTTAAATTCAATGTCACCTGGCTTTGAAACGCATCCCTTAGATATATATTCCCGAATCTTGGTTTTGAACTCAAAAATCCACCCCACTAAACAAATGCGTTTTTTTTAAAGTATGTAAAAAACCTACTGTTTTTTAATATGCACATATATTTTTTTTAATTTTAACTGCGTTTTTTATGTTTGTAAAATGCTGAAGTAATATAGTCAACTGTCGATGTATCATACTTGAATTATATATTTACCTTTGTAACATGTAATACTTGATAAAAAGTCCCAATTTAAAGTTTTTTTTTTTAATACAAGCGTTAAAATATGTCATGATATGTACTATTATTTATTTTTTTTATTTACATCGAATACTATTTATCCTTGAGAGTTGAATACAATAGACCGACAATATTGTTTCGTATACGTATTTATAAAGCAAATGTCAAATTATATTATAGTTTTGCGATACGACCAATCACGACCCTTGATAAATTAATATCATCTCTTTAAAGTTTCATATTTGCTCTACACAGATAAGAAGCAAAGTACTTTTGCTATCGCTTGTAATAAATATTTTACTTGCGACTTGAAAATAATTAATGGTAATTTTATGAGTGGTGTTTTTAAATAAATATGATTACATATAAACTTATTGGCTTTAAACCATGCATATAAATTAGTCTGTATAGAGATAAGTGGGCGTGTTTTATACGATGTCCAGTTCTCATTTTGGTACGTATTGACGGATGTTTGATCATTTCCATAATAGATCTTGTGTGGGATGATTTTACCTTCAGAATATTATGTATGTACCCGGAAATAACTTTTAGGCATTCACCTGATCGTTATTTTATAACAATTTATCTCCATTTCGCCAATTATCAACTATTCCAATCACATTATTTTTTCTATGAATCTACGCTTTTATTTGCCTTGGTGGTAAATTTAATCAGATGCATCTTACTTTATTTTTGCACGATGATGATTATCGTTATTGGTTTGTGTTTTATTGCTATGCGTTTCCTTGTCGATGGAATAATATCTGAATTGTGTTGGTTTAGAAGACCTCAACCTCGTTTTTCCATCGTATCGATTGTGTATTTCGTGATGTTAGAAAAGAAAATTAGTTAGCGTTTGTGAGGTTCGATGACCTGCGATATATGGTGTTAATACGCTCTGATTTCGTCTCCACACTTTTCGACCAACCGCGACTATTATATTATGTATTAGTTAAAGAGGCCTCTACAGTATACGAAAAGCGCTAGACTCTCGTCTAACGGAAAATATATCCCATATTATAGATGTGTGTATGTGCGTTCAGGTTATGTTGTTAATAAATTCATATCTACATTGCAATGTGACCGCTTTATTTTGGAAATTGTAACATTACATTCAACTTTCCCCAGATACCACACCCCATACAATAGGTACCTATAAAAAAATAATTAATTCTCAATCAACTACGAACTTGATATTGCGTCTGAACGCATATCACTAGTTGTATCCAATTTAAATTTGTGAATTTAATAGTTTATTCAATCTTGTTCAATCACTATTATGATTTTAGTACATAACTACGTAATATAAAAATTCGCTCGGTTGAACTCTTTCCGAAAGAAGTGATGCATAAATTCAATTTATTTTAACTCTTTTTATATAAACTATTTATTATTCACGAGAGAATCAATTAAAATCAAAAAATTTTATAATTTCGAGATTCCGTTCGAAAACAACCCATCAACGCGTGAAAATCATAGTTAATACACATTACATAAATAAAATACATATTGATTTATGTTTAGTGTAATTTAGAAAAACAGTAATAATAACTGAAAAGTAAAAGCAACGGATGTAATATTTGTCCAAAGGAAAAATAAATTTGGTATGTTTTCCATCAAATAAAATGAAATTCCTTGCAGCAAATTTCGTTTGCTTTTGCTTGCAAAATTACATTAACATTGTTGGATTCGCTTCTACTATTATATTATAAAGAAAATTTATTATAGATAAAAAAGGAGTTTTGCTAACTTTTCTCTGAAGTTATTTATACCTATTGATTTTGCCATACAAACAGTGCAAATCAAATAAACGATAATTGTTCTATTTAGTGGTTTTGAATGAATAAATTGCGTATTGTGGTCAACCACAATGATGTATTATATAATTTCACTGTGAACTTAACGAATCTTCGACTAAACGAAGTATTTCTAAGTAGCAAAGCCACGGTGTTTGTAGTGGCCACTTGACGTTTTACGTGACCGAGTACGAGTACTCGTTATTCTTGAATATAAAAACTTACTATTTTAGCAATTTCATTACGATATAATACTAACACCAAGCTTAGAGCGAAGTGTTTTCATGGGAAGTGATGAATCAATAGCTCTTCCTACCTAACAAATTCGCCCTCATTACTTTGATGCAATTTTTGTACTTGTCTCTTAGCCATTGTCAAAATTGATCAACCCTTCTTAGTCGACCACTTTATAGTTATAAAAAAAATATATCAGTCTGGTCCACTACTGGTTTTCTGCTTGTGCGTCTTATTGATTTAGTTTTAGGGCAGTCTTTTTACGTCCTGATTATCATCTTGTTGACTTATGTATTTTCTCCATACACGATCTTCATTTAGCTTGTTGGATCGTAGTTTTCCCATATTCTTTTTAATTTAATGATCTATATTTTACCTTGTTTCGTAAGATCTTGCTTGTTCCAATTTCTTTCTGTAATGCTGAATTTCAAAGTTTACTCGGCGTAACTATTTCAGCATATATATCATGGTAAATTGGTGATAAAGGGTCTTTTTATTTTTATTTAATTGTTTAACAGCCTCATGCTTAATTAATTATATTTATGTATATTCAAATTTAATTATATATTTATTGTATAAGCCCAACGCCGATGACATAAGGCATTCACATAATTTCGTTTTCTAGTAAAACATAGGAACACTTAATACATACACCAGTCCGTGGAAGAGTTGATTCAATTTTTGTAAAGAAAACCCTACGATGAATGATTTTGTTTCATATCGGGAAACTTTTGATGGTGAACATTGCCTCTTCTCCCTGAAGATTGTTTTCCCAAGCAAATGTACATATTTAACGTTTATCATATTTTAAAAACATGATACGATGAAGGGAATCTCGCTTACAATCAGTCTCGTCCACTGGAACGGTTTATCGATATCGTATGTCGTGAGTGTATGTTGCTTTAATATGCACCGTAATATGGCCTACAATGTGCTACAGTTTGTCTTACTATATTGTATTTCAAGGCATATTGACAAATTTGAAATTGAATACGGCGCCATGACTATATGAGTAAGACATAGAGAACTTCAATAGATCAAAACCACTAGGTAACTTCTTAATGAATTTCTAAAATTATCGTTTTGTGTTACCTTATCTGTGACAGTAAACATTACACATAAAGATAGCGACCGTGTTTATTTCACTTTAAACCTAGTATTTATGCATTTTCAAAACATTGATATTTGAGTGATGTTATGTCGAATTGTAACCCCTTTTTTATTTTATTTACGATTCCCTAATTACACATCGAGTTTCTTTGAAATCGTTCGATATCGCAATTGCCGATAATTTAAGAACACGAGCCGTCTATTTTATTTGTTTACTTTCTATAAATCTAAATTGTAACGATCTTCTCGTAAGTGGTGAAACGACTCGTTGCTCAGAATTATACATGTATGATAGAGTCAATATTAATACAGATGATGATTGGATGTTCGCCTTGTGTCTTGTCTCATTGTCCAGATTGCTCTACAATAACGCATTCCAATAATACAAAATGTATGTTAAATGGTGTAATTGTAGGGCATAACAACATTTTGTAATATTTGCGAAAAGTGAGAGGAGGAAGTCCTCAAGTTTATCAGGTTAGCTATGTGTAGATCTCGGCATTGTTACTATAATATCATAGAAGGCGGTTCAAAGAAGTCGTTAATTATAACGTAGTCTCTGAATAAAGCCACTTTCGCTGCCTTCTTGTTTTCACCGTTATGCTCTGAAACACCCTCGACTACTCTGCAACACTGCACTCATATTCGGAAACATTCTAATTCGTAACACAAACAAAAATAATATTCATATCAATGCTTATAATAATATACGCTCAAAAATTTTAATAAGCATCGGCAAAGATACATTTTTAATTTTACAATTCCATAAAATCAAAAATTATCGTTTCGGCACATAATTCTACTGTAATATCAATACAGTTTATTTTGTACACGACAAAAATAATGTTATACTCATAGATATAAACATAAGATATCGCATGAGTGGATAAATGCGTGGGTAGTTCAAGGGATCAAGTGGCCAAAAACAGTTACCTGGCAAACATTATACTGTAAACATCTCTCTTCATATCTTCGGTTATATTTCACAGTAAAATGGGTAAATGCATGTAGTACTGAGTCCTTCTTTAAGATGTTTAAAATATTATTGCGTTTTAATAATTATAAATGCACGAGGGCCGCCGCCAAAGTATTGTCACAACCACTCTTGGGGTCACTAGAAATGTGTTGAGTGAGGGAGACACACTTATGCTTTTATTGAATAGGAGAGAAGAGTGCAAACAATACACGGGCTTCACGAAATTACACGAATTATTTATATGCAATGCAATATCTAATGTTTATATCTATGGTTATATATAATTGAAAAAATAATTTGAACTAACAATGTTCTTTTATAGACTGTTAAATACCTGTTTTTAACACATTTATATTGTCTCACATTCTCTCGTCATCCTTATATACAATATTTATATTACTACACACCATTATTATATATATTCCCTATATTTTATGTACTAAGTTGTAAGTAACATTTTGATACGGTGAATTTTCATAAGCAAAATATCTGAGGAATGGTCATAGGTAGAGTTAGTATTTTGGCTTGAACGCCGAGTATTTCTGTATCAAAAGCGGCGAGAATATTTGACATTTTCAACCTAACTCTTATTACTTGTGGATCTAATAAAATGATTGAAGCACTTCAACGTGCGCACTTGTGTAATAATTTATTTAATGTATATTTTATTTGAATTTTACAGATGGTGGAGGACAAAATGCTGAGCGGCATGATGCCAGTCGTCACCGCCAGCAACTACTCTCGTCGGTCATCAATTTCGCCGCCGATGTTTCGGTAATTTAGTTTTATTTATTTATATATTTGATTGATGATTATTCAATTCAGTCTCGCTTTCGACACACTGACTGCACGGTGAATGAATTGCATAGGCGGTAGTGAATCTTCCGCAAAAAAACCATACATATAGAAACAAAACAATAAAGTAAATGTGTTTATTTGCCTAATTATACAATGCAGTGTCTCGTACCGTTAATAGAAGCATCACACACAAAATTCTGAGAAATGTGTAATGTTACATTCCCGTTGTTCTCTCCCAGGGAATAATAGAATGATACATTTTTTACCAGTAGACGATGATGTGATTTGATTGCACTATTGCCAATCACCACACTCGAGCTCAGTTCCCAGCGGTTGGAGTTCAGTTGTAGGGAAGCCATCACTGTCCACGCAATACACTTGGCCGTTTATCTGCTGTGAAGATAGATAGTTACCGTTTCCTTTGCATGCCTGCGACATCACAAGCCCCGCCTCCTCGAAGTACTTCGTGTCTCTGGCGCAGTCTGAAAATTCATATCATATCTTCATAACTCATGTAAATTATAAAAACATTTATCTAAAATATACAATGTATAAACATCTAGCACAATATTACACATACTAATTTTACCGACACGACCTTGGATGCCCGCATGGGACACCCTATTTCCCCCCTGGATTGATAAATTGAAGAAAAAATGCTGTGGTATATTATTTTGCCCCCATACTAGAAAATTTAATGCGAGTGCCCATGGACACAACTCAAAAAGTAGTATTATGTATTATCTATGATCTTGTAATCAATGATCACATTGACTGCATAATTATAAGGAAGAATATATATATATATATATATATATATATATATATATATATATATATATATATATATATATATATATATATATATATATGTATATGTATATATATATATATATATATATATATATATATATATATATATATTAGAGCCGCCTTGTGGCCCAATGGTTAGTGTAACGGATTCGTGAGTGAAGACTCCCGGGTTCGATTCACGGCACCGGAGTCACTTGGTAGATCTAGCTTAGCAAACTAGATCTTAAGTACTCATTGCTGTGTGGTGGCCTGGGAAACCATCTCTACTATATTCTCCCATAAAGGCCAAGGTGGCCTGGCCAACCCCTTATAAAGGGACTCCCGCCTTAGGGGAAAGCGTCACGGTATTATATAAATATTGAATCGTTTTGCCAGTTTGTTTAAACCTAATTTGTGAGCAATTCAAAGAAAAAATACATTCATACACATATAAATAGATATAACAACACATTATTGTCTTAATACTATCATCCAAAAATTAGATACCTATTTCTTATTCGGTTTTTTGCTTTATACTAATAAAATATTTATTTTGTGTTAGCTGTTTTTTACTTATACATTTCTTCATATGTTAAAAAAAGATCCAACGCTACGATATTGTGCTACGTAAAAACTCAAATGCTGTTTATATGAATCTTACACAATTATAGCACATTGCGTGTAAAAAAATGTATATAATTTAAAAGATATATTATTTCTATGAATTTACATCGCGCTCGTCACGTCTTCACTTTTTTATTTATATAACTCTCTAGTGTACACTATAAGAAATAAAAATAATTATTTATTAGTAGGTACATACATATAATGTATTTGAAACTTACTGCAGTTAACATCACTCAGCGATACTCCAGCTTCTGACTGCCAAACACCCAATCTGGCACCATCTTTCCATGAACAATATGCACTGTAATCGTTAAATTATATAAGGCAGCTATTCAAACGGACATTATATTAAAATATATACATTTAACAGTGAAAGGAAACACACACAGAACGTCTGCTTCTGTCACAATCGTTTGATGAAATTATATAAGAATAATAAAATAGATATTTAAAAATAGACTAATTCTAAATCCCTTCACCGATTTACTCATTATACAACATTTATCTCCAGACGGTGTGTCATTGAATAATTAACAGTAAATACCATAAATGCACACTTAACAATAGCTGTACATAATATCGATATCTTTTTTTCTCATTGGACGTGTGCGGCATTTTCTTTTATGGACTATTTTCAAATACAATAACCTCCTTTGGCGGTGTGGCTATAATACTAATTTATCATTTAACCATCGTAAATCTAACGCTTCTTGCTTATATTGTTTGGTAAAATTTCACCATGAACGTGGGAAGTGTGTGCACACGCTCTCTATAATTCAATATTAATTATCTATTATGATGAAGAAAAAATAAAAATGTTGTCATTATCTCTGGACGGTTATGCGTAATTTCCGTCATAAAAAATACAGAATCGGAAACAAGCAACCCCTCGGTATATTACTAACTAACTTAGCCACCGATGCAAACTAAAATGGTTTTATATTTATGGATACGAAGAGGGGACTCAATTATTATACAACGACCTACTTTAGATGACAGGTGTATCCGGAGTTTGGCCTATTTTGTGTATATTATATTTTGCATTAATCTACTCTTAAAACACGACAATGTGATATTGATTCCTTACATTCCATCCTGTATCTGATAGACTCCATAAGTACCATCGTAGTCGCAGTTCAGTGCCGTCATTGCAACCGTGGTTGTCCCATGATCAGCCAACCTCTTCTTCAGTACTTCGATAGCGTAATTTTTGCTTTCACACTTTCTCAAGTATTGTGATCCAAACGTGTCCGGATTGTCTGCCGAAAAAGTGAATAACAATGGTATTATGTTAGGCGATGCGGCCGATGGAATTCCAACACAATGAGATTAGAAAACGTGCTACTGCCATTATCATTATATTTGTGTATGTACTTTATGGACGGCTAATATCATACTTTATTATAGACTAGCTACAATACTTGATATGTATAAGGCACTAGGTTCAAAAATAAATATGCACATCGATACTAAAAACACACATAAGTTACTATAACTAATTTGACCAGATGATAAAAACGTCCATACTTCATACACAATATGTATTATAAAAGAATCAGTTGTTTATGAAAGGAAACCGTCAACTTTCCAGGAAACACTACAAATTAATTAAATTATGAATTAGAGACATATCATGTGATTTTTTTTGTAATTTATGACAGATAACATATTTCAAGTCATTGACTTGTTCCCTTTGTAAAATTAACGTGGAAAAACTTATTTAAATAATCTTCATTTACAATAATTTCACTATTGTTAGGCTAGTTGTCAACAATATTGATCTAGAACTAACTTTTCTACTAGATCGATGACAAATTTTGTCCTATCAAAATTCGTCATGTATATGACTTGTTTCCTTTGACTCCCTGTTATTTTGAAACTAATAGTTAGTAATTATTATAGTTATTCTGAAACTAATAGATACAACAGCATGTTTGTCGGTGATCTTAACTATTACTAGTTACACAGGTCTTTGACTTAATAATCGCCTTAGTATTTACCTTAAATCCAGGAAATCAGAGTAAACCTGGATCGAGACACTTAGTCGAGATTTTATTAATATTATCCCCGATCTCCCAGTCGTATTAACCGACCAAATCAATTTTATTTTTGACTTGAGCGGAATTTGAACCCATGACCACAGTATTTGTAGTCACGCGCCTTGCTTTTGCGCTAGTCTTTATAATATTCCTCTTCTTATATATTTTGCGTATTTTACCCCAAATGAATCAATCTACATTTGTCGCAAAAAACTGACTTGTTCTCTTTCCTAAACAATTGATTCATAATCTTTAAATTCCATATATCTTATAAAGATCATTTTGGCACTTAACGCCTTTTGCATAACAAGTAGTTATTTACATATATAGCGAAGAGTAATGATTTATAATTTCCACGATTGTGCAATTTTAGTAACTTACAACAAGGCAGCTGAGAAACTAAATCTTCTGGAATCACCGTGGATGTCGGTATTCCTGTAGTTGAATTGCTACACCAACAAAGTCCATTATCACACTGCAAAGGCTCATAATTCCCATTAGATTCACAATGCAATGTCACATCCATCCGGTTTTCGTCTTCTAATTCTGACCTTTTCCTGCTACACGCTGCAAAACATAATTAATTCTCAAAAATACAGTTCTTAGATCTGTCTAATATTCCACTTACCGCAAGTCATATCATCAGAATCGCTAGCCCATGCTGTACCGAATATTCTTTTACCTCTCTTGTCTACACAGAAACACCTAAATACATCTTTTCAATAATTTAACTCTGTATAAAACATATTCAGATTCAATTACCTTCCCACTATAGAATCTCCTTTACATTGCACAGGAGCATATGTGCCATCGGGATTACATGATGGAGGATAAGGTACTTGGTCATCGGGCAAATGCATTGTGTGAAAGCATGATTCTTTAATATCAATTGCAGACATTTAGTTAAAGTAAGGTTGAAATATTTATAAAATGATGTTTCTACTCACCCATGTCAATCACGCATTCCCTTTCAACACACTTCAAACCGGGGGCACATAACCTCGTAGAACTACATAAATCGCCAATTTCTAAAATAAATAATTGCTTTTGGAAAACGGGTAAATAAGTCAGATATAAAATAACTAACCGTAATATGTAACGCATTTGGGACAACAACTCTGTATTCCTTCATTCAATGTCAGATACTCTTTTTCACCACAGTCTTTCTGGCTCAGATCTGTTACACAACTTTCAGCCAAAGAACAGGTTCCTTCAGCTGCTGTAGAATAAAATAAAATAATTAATACTACAAATAGTAAAGGAGTCGTCATGTCGCAACGCTATTATCGATACACTGAGTCAATAAACACCTTCTTAATCTTATCTTTCTCTTGAAGCCATATTAATTCGTAGATATGTTCATTTATGTATGTATGTATTAAATGACGATTTTTTCATAAAATAATCGATAAGGTCGCTGATTTTATATATATTTTTTACCATATGTTTCGTTATAAATATCCTATACATAAAGACATTGTTTTATCGAACCGAGGTACTTTTGCAATGATTATCATTATCGTGTGTATAATCATTGTTATCAGTGGTATTTTATTATTCGCAAACTTATCAGAACGTCGCGTTGCCCATTATCTTGCTCATGCTTTAAATCCATTCTCTACCGTCGCAGAACACGTAATATTCTTCTTTGTCGCTATATACTGTAAAAATGCTTTTATCTAGCCTTTACTCGGTAAAATACACATTTATTCCATGTTCGTTTCTTGTGTTATATTATTGTTATTTTTTTCAGATTCATGTAGGTTGTTGGAGACATGGAGGATAAAAAGAGAACAAGTACCGGATCGAAGGTATCGCAAATAGCAAACATCTTTCAAGCAGGTATGGCACCCACTAGGGAAACAGTTGTGTCGGAAGCTCTCACAGTAACACCTTGTCCGGGAAGTGTCTGCACTCAGGTGACAGTAGTGCGTACAGAAAGTCACTTAGCTCGCTTTAATAACGCCAGAGCGTTATTTGAAAAATTAGGCGAAGAAAATAGACCGAGATATCGAGTGGAAAAGTCCCACTCCACTAGTGGTGGTCCTACGGGAATCGGTTCCCTCACTGGAAGATCGCGATCTAGTTCTGCTGGATCTAGAGCTGGCCGAATATCCAGATCTCCATCGCCGCCCAAACCGGACCTTTTACCGTCTCACATATACTCTACTAATGCAAATAACCACAATGCCAACACAGAAAAGAATTGCAATGGCAACGGTAATTTGGAAGAACGTATATCGCAAGTTACAATTCAGCCTACAAAAGTCACCCAGTCAAACGGTGGCGTTAGAGATACAAGTCGTCTCATTGGAAAACCAATCATCTTGCCCAAAAAACCTGAGAAACCCGAAAGAAAATTCAACAGCAAAGAACTTATTGAAAAACAGCGAAATTGGACGTCTCATTTCTCCAAATCTAGAACGGCCAAGGCAGCCGTAACAAACGATGATAAAATAGCCAGTATGAAATCTCCGTCTATAGACGGTCAGAGGAGTCCATTCAGATCACCACCCTTATCACCACCGCCACCACCCACAACTCCTCCTAGAATACTCAGTCCGCCGCTTGTGGAATCCGTTGTAACTAGTCCTCAAGATGTTTTGAACTCTCCACTCTCACAATCGTCTGTAGTAAATTCACTCTCATTCACTAAAGCCACCACCGATGAATTACCGGAGACAAAATCACCAATATCAACTTCTCCAACCTCTATTAACAACTCCCACCCGGATTTAGTACCCACAGAGAGAATCCTAGAAGCAACTAGTCCGTCTGCTAATGAAGATGTATTATCAAATGGTTCTCATACTCCTGAAGAACTCAAATTATCACCAGTTCGATCTCCGGATTCATCTAAACACAGCTCTTTCGCGTCACCTATTAATTCAAAACCAACCACTCCAATCGAGTGCAAATCACCAATAGAACAAATATGTCCGACAGTTGCCAAATCGTATTCGAACGATAATATTCACATTGAAATGCCGACAGTCGCATTATCACCGACTGAATGTGACACGAAAGAATCTTTCGTAGAAGCCGAAGTTTCCGCAGATGATTCATCAGGAAATCGAGAAGACAGTGGAGGTAAGACGATTTTTCATTTCTCTCATTTATATAAAGAAATATAATAATTTATTCGTGTTATTTATGTATCCTTTAAAATTTATTTGGTCATATTTAGTATTTGTGCACGCAGTTTCCGTTGTGGGTATTCTAGACATCCAAACACGTGTATTATGTTAAGTGTAAACCTTTTTTAGTAGTGATCAAATCATATGGATTGAGATGTTCCATAACTAAATCTCCCAATGGATAAATTTAACAATGAACCAAAAGTGGCTAATTGTATAAATTTCGCATTTTTATCGTGTGGATTGGTGATTAATAAGCGAATATCTTAATATACATATATTGTGTGAGAGTCAAGCAGGTCGCGTCCGGTTAGCTTTGATTCTTCTGTAAATATAAACTTGTAAGCTGGAGAGCTTTTAGCCACAGAGGGGAGTGCGGTCAGTGTTCCTCTGGTCGGCGCCAGTTCATCATCAATTTTAGTGTAGCACGCGTACTTTTCTTCGTTTATTTTTATTTGCTTACTAAAAAAAAACATCTAAGATCGCGTTCATTCATATGTCCATTCATTATATCGAATTGTATTCACTTTAAATATACGTCTCGAATTCGCCTTAGTAAAAACCTAACAAATACAACATTGGAGATTAATTTGTTTTGTATCCGTCCCAATTTTTTTCATCATCACCATCATCATTCGTCGTCCTGTACAATAGCTATAAATATCTTCACCCGCATCTTATTTCCAACTTGCTCGCGTACGTGTTCGTTTCATTTCAAACATCTCCGTCTCGTTCTTGAAACTACGAAATTTCCTAATGGTCGATATAATGTGCTCTAGAATAAGAAAATTATGTGGCAAGTGCACCGGTATATCTACTTTAAAACTCGAAGCATCGTTACTGAGTATAGTATAAATTATTGTCGAAATATTGCAGGTCGATCGAGTCAGAAGTCTCCCGACTATGAAAAACCATATAAAGAAATCGAAGCAACTGAAAATATTGATAGGAAATCTAAAGCCATCGCATCGATGTGCCTAAATATTGGTGGAAAACCACCTTCACGAGCATCAAGTGTTTCTGACGAAGGAGGATTTAACGAGCCTTCTCCTGAAATTAAAGCTCGTTTGAAACCTTCTTTAGACAACTGTAACTACACTTCACACCCTCCAAAACCTCCTGACATCCAACAACTACCTTCTTCGCCTAATAAACACCATCAGTTTATCGACAGTGAAGAGAACCTCTACAATGAATCCAGCACTCCAGATTCGTGCGTTATTACGAATTCTGTATTGGCAGAGCTAGAAAGTCGCGACAGCCCCTTGGACGTGTATCGTCCTCTTTATGTTGAAACAACTACAAACAAGACTGATTTCCTAACTAATACTGATAATTTAATTAGTTCAAATAAATTAAGTTCGGATGAACGATCGCACTTGGACAATGTTTCCACCCATCACGACTCAGGAGTTCTTGTGAGTGAAGCTAGCCAAGGATCCATGGAAATTTTAGACAAATCAATGAACAGTCAATGGAGTATGCAATCTGAAGATTTGCTTAGACCGGACAGTTCCCTACATGATCCTAATGTTGCATCAATCACCAGTTTGAATGATATTGCCAAATTTGAAACTGAGCCATCTGAAGATATTGTTGAATCAAGCAATAGTAATAGAGGTCCAGAGCAAATGACACCTGCAGAAGCTGAAATGATGCTAAGCTCAAGGTACTTATGTCTTTTTATCAAATACCACCTGCACTTTCTATTAAAAATATCATATTTTATCATAATTCAAAAAACTTCATTCAAACTAATTCAAAATTTGTATAGTACATTGCAAAAATTATATTCACTGATCAGTGGAGATCCCAATCAATTCGTTTCACCTTTGATTTATTTTTTATTCATCATTTGTTATTTTATTATTCACATTGCATGTTTTCTGCATCTATTTCACAATTTAATGGAAAATTCGCTTATGGAAATGATATTGCACTATCACAGAATTTTGGAGAAAAAAATCAGGTTCGTATATTTATTAAGACTCACTGGCAAAGAGTACAAATCCAAATATTATAAATACCTTCATTTATTCTGTGAATATGCAAATGTTTCGATTTATACTCTTAGAATTGAACATTCTTTGCATTGTCATTTACCTGCAAAAATCTTATTTTATAATATTCTCTTTCAGGCAAGAAGCTATGTTGTCAGATGAACAAGCTCAAGAAATTGTCAGACTATTATCACCAAAATCTAAAGAACCACCTAATAATCATGAAGATATTTGCCAAGAACATCTTACAAATGGAAACAGCGATGCTATGATAGAAAGTATGATCTCTCTAAATGACAGTTACCAATCAATGGTTTCTTACGATAGTGGTCCTGCCATACAAGATAGTTATGGGTCTATTATGAATGAATCAGGTCCTACTAATGATAAATTAAATGAAGCTCTCGTGGAATCTATTGAAATGTCCTCAGCGAGCTTACAAGAGGAAGACAGTGATAAAATTGATGATGTATTTTATCCACCTCAATCAATAAAAGTCATTGGAGAACATGACGGTGTCCACTATTTTGAAGATGGACACTTCTGGACACAAGTATGCCACATTCCATACTAGATTTTTTTTTAATGTTTCTATACCATACCATAATTGATTTTAACTTATTTTTTAGATTGCTGGACTTCCACCTGAGTCTGAAGACAATGAAGATGATGAAGGGTACTACCCTCAAGTATATGTTAAGAAAAGTACAAAAGTCAGCTTTAGGTAAATTTTGTGTCCGTAAAAAAAAATCTTTTAATTTTTTTACTAAAATGACTTAATTATTGTTTTAGTACTTCTCCAATGCAAATGTTTTCTACCCATTCCGTAATGGAGTATGATAGACGAAATGAAGATGTTGATCCTGTTGCTGCTTCCGCTGAATATGAACTAGAAAAAAGGGTAGAAAAAATGCTTGTATTTCCAGTCAAATTGCTCAAAGGCCCTGACGGCCTCGGATTATCTATTATAGGTAAAATTTCTTGTAACTTATTGTGGCAAAATTTTAATACATTTTTGTTTAAAAATAAAGGAATGGGTGTCGGTGCTGATGCCGGATTAGAAAAATTAGGTATTTTTGTAAAAACCATTACTGACAATGGAGCGGCTGCTCGAGATGGTAGAATACATGTAAATGATCAAATCATTGAAGTAGATGGGAAGAGTTTGGTAAGTATATTTTAATTACTTGAATAAACAATATTCTTAAAACTAATTTTAATTTTAGGTTGGTGTGACTCAAGCTTATGCGGCTTCTGTTTTACGAAATACTTCTGGCATTGTTCATTTTCAAATTGGCCGAGAAAAAGATCCTCAAAACAGTGAAGTAGCACAACTTATTCGACAAAGCCTACAAGCTGATGCTGAAAGGGAAGCTGCACAACAAATGAGACAGAACTGGAAAGCTGAAAGGGATGAAAGGTAAACAGTGATTACTATTTAAGATATAAAATTAGATGAAAATAAAAAATTATGTTTTTATACCTGTCCAGGATCGAAATTCAGAGGCGTCAATTAGAAGATTCCATTCAAACAGCCAACTCTTCTACTTCTGAACCTTCTCCAACGACTGTCACTGGTCCTCAGCAACAATCAGTAAATTCCGTTTCCACTTCTCCGCCAGGTATTCAAGGTCAAGAGAAAGATGATGTTGAATCTCTCAGAAATCTATTACAAGAGGTATTTTATTGTATACTTAATATAATTTTATTTTATATTCAATGTGCTTTTTCTCGTTTTGTTTCGTCAATGTTTGGAAAATCCAAATATTCATAATATATCAATGTGAAGCAAATTAAATTTATTAGCATGCTTGTTTATGAATATAAATATTTATTGTGATTAATCATAAATTAACCAATCAATAGAAACTTTTCACAATTTAAATAACAAATAAAAACAAAGTACATTATTGTTTGAGGACTTGTGTTTAGTTTTGTTTGCTTGTTTAGTTTTTATGCATGTTTGTATCGTTTAGAATTTTTCACTGTTTCTTGCATGTGATGTTTGTTTTATGTCTTGATTTGCAGACTGAATCTAAGTTAAAAGCATCTCAAGCCTCTGAGAGTCAGCTTAAGAAGAAGGTAAGAGAAAGTGTATTTTTTTGTTTGTAGTTTCAATTAGAATTTTAGAAATTATATTAAAAAAATGTATAATCATATGAAATTGGGGTTAACTTATTTTGAAATAATATATTGATTTTATTTAATGAGTAGTTAGACAAAATACATTTATAATATTATTGAATGATAGATTGTTATTTTTTATTTAATTCAATAATGATATTTAAATTATGTTTAATAATCATTGATGTTGATAATCTAATAGCTGATGGAACTGGAATCAAATGGAGCAGAAAATGAGGAATTTGCAGAGAGACTAAGGCAATCGGGCCTGAAACTTAGAGAGACTGAACAAAAATTAAAGGCTGCTGAAAGGGAAGCTCAATCGTACAAAGACATGTTACAACAATCTCAAGAACAGTATTCTAGTCTTGATAATAAATATAATAAGGTATACATCGAACTCTTTTTCATTTGCCAACAAAGATTATAGTTGTTTGTAATATGAATAAATTTTTATTTCAGGCCAAAAATTTACTTCACGAATATAGGCAACGAGAGAAAGATATGATACAACGAGAAGAATTCTATCAGCAATTGATGACAGAAAAAGACACCGAATATAATCAATTGGTAAAAACTCTCAAAGATCGTATAATCCGATTGGAAGTATTGCTTTTGGTAAATTTTTTAAACCTATTGTTATTTACATTCTTTCGAACATAAAAATAATCAACATGATACCTTATAGGAAACGCAAAAGAAAGCTGGTGTTCCCGTTATGCTTCCATATGAACCGAGTGCTAAACAATCAACTCCTCAACTTTCGAGAAAACCTCCACCAGAACCTTTTCAACAATTAGGTATATACTCATTTCTTTTTTTCAAAATTGTAATAAAAATTAAATCAATGCATAATTATTTTAGATTCTTGGTTATCCGATGGTGACCTCTCCTCTGAAGGTTCTCCTCATGAAAAGACAGCTACTGTAGAACGTAGAATTGTCGCTAACAATATATCTCCATCCAACAATACAAAAACATCAAATTCTGACTGCCACCAAGCAGAACTGGATAAATCTTTGGAATCTATTGGAGAAAGTAGTGCGGCAAGAGATTTGGATTTAGCCATTCCGCAAACAACACTCCTCGATACTTCTGCACAACGGACAAGGGGTGATTTAGCTCGACAGAGACATCACTCGCCCCATTCATTGTCTAATGCCAGCTCGGTAAATTGATTATACACATTCATGGTGACGTTATTTATTTATTAACTTACATATTTAATATAATTTTCAGTATGATGGATTAGATGAAAGTTACAATGACTCAAATGATGATTCTTTAAGTGAATCTACTTCTGCATCACACGATAATCACTTAAATTCCACCAACAGGTTAATATCATTTCAACATTGCACAAGTCTTTATTTTATTTATATACATATTTATTATCAAATTTCAGAGAGGATAATCTCGAATCAACATTATCGAGTTTGACCGGAGACGAGTTACCAGGATCTCAACCGGTAATATATTGACATATTTTTTATTATTAGTTTGATTTTAATTTTAAATTGTATATTCCAGCAATACTCGGAAGTATTCAAGCGTTCCAGTAATGAATATCAAGTGAAAGATGATCTGTATTCTACAGTTACTCATCATCATCAGTATGCAAGTCCTTTAACAGGTTTGTTCATTGCATACTACTTTAAACCCTGATATTAATTTGGTTAATATCAGACTAACCATAATTTAAAATATTATCAAGGTCCCCCTGCATCCCTAGCCGAACAATTAAAACAAGTTTTGGCCGAACGTGAGCGTCGATTAGGCGGAGATACAGTGTCTTCTTCGACTCAAATGAATTCAGGACTGGCAACCAATCCAGTTGTATTAACCCAAAATTTAGTTGAGGAAATTAGACAAGCGGTCAATGAAGCAAATGCCAGAGGTAAATTCAAGCAAAAAGAAATAAGTGAGCATGCCACCAATCAGAAATATTCGTTTATGAACTTGATTTGTGTTGATTTATTATTTATAATTTATTGTTATTATTAAGAGTTGGTTGCTTTCAATCATTATTTTATATTCTATTATTGTTTTAGTCAAGAAAGTGGGTCCTGGGGTGGCTATCGGTGGTGAAATGCCATGGCAGCCACTCAACGTGCCTGGCACAGATTCTCCTTCACTATCACCACTATCAGCGTCCACAGCATCATTTAGTCCACATCATACAATCCCGATTGTGCAATGGACAAAGCAACAGGTAACAACATTGTTATGAAATACATATTATTTATCATTAGCTAGACTGTTCTAATTGGGCTTTGAATTTGGAGAATACACTTTCATATTCCTTTATATCCATGAAAAATCTATTGTTTGCATCTACTCCTGAAATCATTGTCCACTTCCACGTATGACAAATTTTTTGTAAATACATATTTTTTTTATTACAAACACTTAAAATCTCATTAAAATTGGCTCCATATAAAATATATAATGTATTGTTTTAATCAATATTAGGTGTGGCAGTGGATTGTCTCACTGGGTCAAGGTCTTGAAAGATATGCAGGAGCGTTTGCATCACGTGGAGTTGATGGTTCTCTTTTGATCACTTTGACATCGAGAGATCTCAAACTGTTGGGCGTTGCCGGCGATGACAAGCAGAGACTCAAGAGAAAACTTAAAGAACTGAGAGCCGCTGCAGAGAAAGAAAGACGAATACAAGACAAACACGACAAAATGCTGAAGAAAGCCGAGAAAAGAGCCAATAATGTAAAGAAGAAGTAAGGTATGATTGATATTTTGTAAAAAGAGAAATCGATCTCCCGACATATCGTGAGATCGCTTAATTTTCATTTGTTTCGCCAATGCACGGATAGTGTTCCTCGTCATTATTAGGTCATGTCAATTTGAATAAATCAAGTCAAAATTATCAAAAGTTGTGTCGTTTAGTTTGAAGTATGATCTGCTTGAACATAATCATTCTTTAAATGAAATTAAATTAAAAAAATAAATTATATTGTTATTTTGTGTTGAATTGTGGGTGGAAAGTAAAATGTTAACGAGCTCTGTTGTGTTTGAATATTTTCAGATTTGTCATCCTCTTTAGCTAAAGGTAATTTAAACATTATAATACGTGTGTTTGTGCGTGAAAATTAAGTAAATTAATCTATTCACTCTTTATAATAATATTAAGTGTATGTTTCATCCATTCCGTTGTAAATGTACTTAATTGTTTTTTTTTTATATGTATATAAAAATGCATTTATACCTTGTTTAATTCATAAGAATAGAATTTTGCTAAATTGTCAATATCTTACTTACGCTCTTTTAGATAATAAATATAATTTGAAAAGAAGGCAGGATAGAATCTGATTGTATAAGATTCTTAGATTTAATAATAATTTATTGCTTTAATAGCAATAGAATTTGTAGCAAAAAAAAAACCTAAATTAGGAAACATTTTTACTCTAATAAAATATTATAATAACATGATTTACAATGCCGACTATTTTGCCTTGAAACTAATCGGTATTGCTCTTATTATGTTTCGAATTGCAGTAAAACATACTCAATTTTAGTAGAACTGTGATTACATAAAGAAAAATTCACCTTTAACTAAAGTTAGTATATTGTTTTGTAGTAATGATATTTGAAGTATAAATGCCAAACAATGATCTGATAACAATAAATAAACTTAGCTTAATTAGTTTTTGTAAATATGTAGTTCTATCATTGTACTAATGATTCATAGGTGATAATTAGCGACAAATGTATTCTACTAGTCTTTTCTACCTAAACAAAATGTACACTCTCTTGTACGAGAAATACGTCAAGTCTTTTTTGATTTGTTCAAATTTAGCTTTTGGCATGAAGAAAATTGTTGTTGAATTTTATATTATTGTTTAATTTATTTGTTGGTCATCATTGTTTAATTGCCCAAAGATATTTCTTAATTCTGTTGGAAATATACTCAATTCGATTGGCACCAATGTATATTTGTTCAAAGTGGGTTTATTATTATTTTTTTTTTATTCTGGTCAACACTTATTTATTTGTTTTTAATTTTACTAAGTATTAATCATATAGTATTTGCTTTATTCTTAATTTCATTTGCTATTTATTTATTTTGGGACCAATCAACAGTTGTCGGTGAAATAAATTAAATTTCTGTATTTACATACCTCAAATTTTAAGATTGCCATATTGAAATTAAAATGTTTTTTTTTTCGTCTTATTAAGATTAATATATTGTGATTATATGACACAAATTGTGTTTATTGTAGGATATTTATGCACACATTTCCTTTGCTAAAAATCTTAAGTGTAGCGCACATCCGAGGCGATTTTAGTGAAATTATCCTGTATTTCATTGTAAATAAAGTGGTATTAAAAATGAATCAAGTAATTTAATGTATTATTGGATTGTATTTTATCATCCATGCACTGTATTGTTTTTTTGTTGTATATAAAACACAATTAGTGATATCAATTTTATTCCAAATAATTTTGATTGTAAATTTTATTTGTATGGAATTTTGTATGTAAACAATTTAATCAACAATCGCTAATTAAATATAGGAAAATCTGTGTTTTTATACTTAAGTAGTGTGTTTATGTGAATGCCTTTTCTGAGTGAACTATTTAACAGTGTAAAATATATTTAATATTAAATTATTGTGATGTATGTTTTTTTTTATTAACCCCAACAAACTGATAAAATCTGGACTCTGAAGTAAATAAAAAAGAAAATCATTACTCAAAGTTAACTACTTTTTGTTTCATCTTTATAGAGCAAACATCAATATTTTGAATAATCACATAATTTAAACATTTAACAAAATAAAAATTACTATTTTCAAAATAATATTTATTTCATATTTACACAAATTGTAACAACAATAAATTATTTAATTACAATAAAATAAAATAAATAATACACTATGTCAACAGCAAGTAACATAGTTTTTAAGAGACCATACAACACTATAAGAATAAAGTTATGATTAGCGTATATTGTGCAAATATAATATTCAATATACATTATGTTTTAATATACATATAAAAATTTATTAAGGCATCCATAGACTTTGCATATAATCAATAAATTTGGACACAATAAATTACATAATACAATTGAACGAGGAATGCTCAAGAATTTTTAATACTTTGAAAGTGTATAAATATAGTTTTATCTCTTTTATATTCTTTTTTTGATAAAGCCTTACTGATAAAATCAAATATTTTGTTTTTTTTATTCCCTCGAAGAAAATAGAAAATAAGAATGATTAGTGCAGAGAATCAAATATTATTTACTGATCTTTTTTACCCATAGTTTGTTGATAGCTTGGTGGTTGCTCCTAAAATATTACAAATAAATATTTATATGAAATTAAAATAAAATGTATATATGTTTAAAACTCACATAATAAGCTGGCGGTGGAACGTATGCCATTTGAGGTTTATTTGGATCGTAATATGCACTTTGAGCGGCTTCGGCTGCTTTAGCATCTGTGAAATTATCATTTTTGATAGCACTCTTTTAAATATAACACTTATTTGCAATTAATTACCATTAAATCCGCCAGACGGTGGAGCAGAAGCACCAGGATATGGTCCTGGTCCTCCCGTTGGGAAGTTATTCGGTGTAGGATAACTGCTTGAATTTCCTTGCATTGGCGAGTATCCGGCCCCTCCAGGATATCCAGGACCACCTGTCGGGTATCCTGGACCACCTGTCGGGTATCCTGGACCACCTGTCGGGTATCCTGGACCACCTGTCGGGTATCCTGGACCTCCAGAGTATCCCTGAGGAGATGTGAAACCACCATTCGGGTAGACTCCAGTGTTTATTCCTGGATAGGGTGGTGGACTAGGAGTCATAAAAACACTCTCTGGTGGAGGTTGATCCGGGAATGCCTACAAATAATTATCAATAAAGAGTAAGTGTAAAATAATTACATATGAAAAGGGACTTCAGTAATAGTCAACTTACATGAACCGGGGGCACCCAACCATAGTAACCTTGAGGAGGCGGAGCATAAGCTGGCGGAGGAGCTGCGTACCATGGATCAGTAGGTGCTGTATATGGGGGTGGGGCATCATTGGCACGCATTCCTCTTGTAGCTAGAAATAATAGTTATTATAAAATATGTTTTCTAATAAATCATCCAATACTCAAATACCCATATGAGCCACTTTCAACATTGCTTGACCAAACTCAATGGCGCCTCCCGATTTAAATGTTAATTTAAATTTAGATTCACCAATCCAGTTCCCATTGGGTTGGGCTCGTACTTTTCCTTTGATGAAGTTCGCTCCAAACATGGGCTGTTCGACTGCAACCTAAGAAAAATTCAACAAAATTATTTTATCTCAATTCAACATAAATAAAAAAATATATATATTACCTCACTCAACGAAACGAAGGGGAAACTGAAAGAACGCATCGCTTCAGAAGATTTTTTTGCATTGAATATCATACGATGGGTAGTCAAATACATTCTACCATTTTTAGTTCCTTTGAATTCAGGGGATTGTTGCCCGCTGAACTCCAAATTTACTTGATCGGAAAACAGAAGAATGCTATAAAAATAAAAGAAATAATTTTTTATTATTAAATTTTGCAAGACAAAGAGATAACTGATAACAATCGGCAAAGCACAGAATTATGATAACAAAATAGTGTACATTTTAAATATGATTTATTACTCAATTCATAATCATTTTACTTTTGATTTGACTGATTTGGTTTGATGATGACACAATCTGTAAAGGAAATGTGTTTCATTTGAAGAAATTGGAAATTTGTTCCAAGCTTCTAGAATTGTCGTTAAAAAGGCATTTAATGACATCATCATTGAATGCATAAAGAAGACAGAAGGGGAATCAGATATCTTTATCATGTGTCGTGACGTAGTTTACGTAGAAGAGACTGTCAGAACAAACAGAACACAGAACAAATAGAAGTGACAGATCCAGAACAGAACATTACCACTCTCCAGCATGGATGAGGACTCCGCTCTCGGTGTGGGCCGTGTTCAAGGACATGGTTCTTGCTGTTCACTAATCACTAATCACTAATCACTAATCACTAATCAATTATTATCTTTCCTTTCCTTTTTACTGACGCGACCACCTGACAGTTAACAATCTTCTACACTGCACAATCTCCTCCAACCATTGCTATGTATGAATCACATATATTATATTGCACAACTTTTCATCAAAAATACTTTTTACATTATTTAATTGTAAATTAATCTTCAAATTTAATAACAAAATCAATTATGCACCTGAAATTCACAATAGTTATACTAATAACATCATAAAGGAATCTAATTAAAATAATCATCTCTAAACATCCCCATAATCAATTTTAACCATTTTTTTATCCTTATTCCTCTACCAAAATAAATTCTCGTGATCCTTTATGACATTTGTTATTTAGGTTATGTTTATAACAAACACTCGTTGCTTTACCTTACATGTCAAAAAATAATTATGTCTTCTAAGAAAAAATCGAATTGGAAAACCTCAAAAAATCAAAATCGTCATTATGCTGAAAGTTTTGATGAACTGACCATCAAAGATAAAAGTGAAGACGAAGATGACTCAAGAGAAGAAGACGACTCTGGAGAGGACGATGATACAGAAGGAGTGCCGCCTAATTTTCCAGTGGCTATGTGGGACTTGAATCATTGTGACCCGAAAAAATGTTCTGGCCGTAAATTGTCAAGACACAAGTTAATAAAAACTTTAAAATTAGGACAGAGGTAAAATGTTAGAATATACTGCAAGGAATATTTTAAATTTAAACTGTGGACTATTTTTTTCAGATTTCCAGGCTTAGTGCTGACCCCTGTTGGAACGAGCTGTGTGAATCCTGGTGATTCTGAAATTATTGCAAAATTTGGTATCGCCGTTGTAGATTGTTCTTGGGCTAAAATCGATGAAACTCCATTTTTTAAAATGAAATCACCACATCCTAGACTATTGCCTTTTCTTGTGGCGGCCAATCCTATTAACTATGGAAAACCATGTAAATTAAGTTGTGTTGAAGCCATCGCTGCTGCTCTTTATATTACAGGTTCAAATCAATGTGCCCAAAATAGAACAATGGGTTAAAACAAATTATGATTAAGTATAATGTATAAATATTACATTTTCTAGGGTCTACAAAGGAAGCGAAGTTTTTACTATCGAAATTTTCATGGGGACATTCATTTTTACAACTGAATTCTGAACTATTAGATATTTATGCAAACTGTAAAGATAGTGCAGAAATAATAGTGGCGCAGAATAAATATTTAGAAGACTCTAGAAAGTCTGATGAAGGAAGCTCCAGAGAAATGCCATCAAGCTCATCTGATGAAAGTGAGAGTACATAACACTGAAATTAATCAATTCGGCTGTGATTTTATTTTGCCTACTTCTTATTCAATATTGATCCACAAAATGAATAAACAGCAACAGCTATTAGTTTATTCATATACAAATGTACATACTACTCATATACATTTTTTGTAAATGACAACTTGTGTAAAAGTACCATATACATTATATTTTAAAAAATCAACATAAACTAGCAAAAATGGACTATTTCTTAACACTCTCCGACTTTCCAGGAAATTACAATGGGGCATGGGTTTTTTTTCACACAAATTTGAGATAGCCAATTTGATTATACATCATTAAATATTTAAAACATTCCCTAATTGAATGGCAACATAGAACAAAGTCATAACTGCAAAAATGCCCATTTTACTGACTTTGTTCTACATATAATAATCAGATACATCTTTATTCCAATTGAATTATCTTTCAAAGTAATAATGAAAGCGAAATACCAAAAATGCAGTTGATATGCATAAAAAAGTTTCATAAGTAAAAATAATAAAAAGTAAAATAATTTTTTTTCAGTTACTACTTTCTATGTAACCAGTGAAATATTAATCAATGTAATGGGAAAGGGACTTAATTAAAACCAGGGTTGATAAATTTTATTTTTTGTTGTTTATTTAATTGTTGAAGTAAAACTTAGTAATAACAGTAGTTGTCTATATGAGTAATCTTATTCTATATTTTTGTGTTTTTATACTGAAAATTAACGAACTAAAAATATTTTTTTATCGAAGATCAAAAAATTTAGTACAATTTTTTTTTATTTAAGTATTTTTTGATGAATGAGATTTTTTTATGAAGACAAAACTCAATCCAATGGTTACATAAATTTTGAAACAACTTATGGTTGATTACACAAAAAAGGAATGCACCCAGTCAAAATAAATCCTTAAATCAAAGACTTGGCTTCACTTTCTGATCCCAAAATGGATATTACTGCTTATCTCGCACTTTAATCAAGTCTTTTACATCCAAAGCGACACAAACCTCTTTAGTGTCAACTTTAGGATTTCTATCCAATATTTCAGTTATCGGATAATAGTTGTCTCGAATATCAACGCTCCAACCAGAGTACTGAAATAAAATTGATACATTTTAAAAGGGGTCACGTTTGTAGGGAGTTCTTTACGACAAATTGACTTACAGCACAAGTGCACTTATGATAGACTTTTCCATCGAGCTGCATCGGTATGTATTTCTGCAACAATGCTTTTCCGTCAATTCTCCAAATAACCAGATCCTCAGGGTTGGATACTACTGTATCTCCGTCCCATTTTACTTCAGTTTTTAGCAAGATAAAATTTCCAGACTGGAAAGTAAATACTCATGAAAAATATGCTTTGTTTAATATTGATTGTTATAAGACGCGAGTACTAACGTGAAAATATTTAGGGATATCTTTAGTCTGGCTGGAATCAGACTTGTTCCCGTCAGAAGTGTTCTTCTCATCCTGCGAATCGTTTTCCTCGTCGTCAAGATCCGCTTCCGGATCAGAGTCTTGGGGGTTCTTGTACCTCTTCTTCATGCCGGCCAAGGATCCCTTACTGGCACGCTTCTTGGAACCACGCCCAACCGGCTGATAATATAACAGATTGATTGTTAGTATTTAATGATGAATAATCAATATGTATGTGAAATATAAATGTGCTAGGCAATACCGCGTCTTCAGAAGGGTCCCAGTCGTCCCCGGAATCCTGAAAATCTTCGCCTTCGTCTAATTCTTCGTCTTCCTCGTCGTCATCATCATTGCTCCACTGTTTCGCTGCTTTTCTTTTCCTCATCTTAACAATAATTCGTGACTCTGCTTCAATACCTTGCGTCTGCCGGCCTGTCCTGCTTCGCCTAGCCGCCAGTCTTGCCACATTACGGATATAATCATTTATATATTACTTGCTAATTTATAATTTCGCTTATGGACTTATGAGAATAAAAGCATTTCATCTAAAGCCTAATAAAAATTACTTACCTACAATAAATCAATCATTTTCTCTTTTTAAAAAGCTATATTGTTTTTCACGTGTCAAAAAATCAAATACCAAACAAATTAGCTCGTTATTTCCATATTACACGTATTTACCTAAAACTTGTGTTCGAATTAGAATAGTAGGACCAAGAGGAAATAGTAGTGATGCGTCTTAGCGAGAGATGGGAAAATTGCAAATACATATATTGGCAATACCAAAGCGACATTTGGGCCATGGCGGTAGTTCAATTGATTGAATTACACAAGAACAATCGCCATTGATTCCCAATGTCATCTATCCTCTACTTCTTGCTTCTTGTATTCTAGGATCTTATCCTTATTTATTAAAAAATAATTAATTACCTCCAAAATAATCATCTTTTTCTTGCAAATTGTTCAACGGAGATGACATCTCTTTCTTGGTAGAACTCTATAACCAAAAATGAAAGATCTACTATGAATGACAAAAAATATATCGTCAGACTTCTTGACTAGACTCAGGCAGTCATATTTGCAGACTCTTTGAAAAAAATTAAATTCTGTTATTTATTGTAGACCTTTCATTTTTCTTTATAAATACAATTGTATACACAACAAACAAACTAATCCTCTCATTTATTTTAGTTTAAGTAATCTAGTTTATTGTATTATAATTTTTTTCAGCTTTGTTTGGGTCAATCAATCAATGCAGCTTAATTTTAACCAATGAAAACTTATTTTTAAGCCTTATACTCCAACTGAAAATAAAATCTCAACACGACTGCGAAAGAGACAAAAAGCTTTTCTTATAAATTGATGAGTATGTAATACAAATTAATAAAATTTCAAGTAAACGCAAACAAGGATTTTTTACAATATTTAGTTGATTAAAAGAAAACAAGGCCAACATAATAAAATCATAAATCGCTATTGTAAGAAAAGTACAAAAGCTAGAGAGGCATTGACAATACAAACAAAAGATAAATTCAATATTTTGGATTATTCTATTAAGAACTTTATATATGTATAAATAAATAAAGTTCTCCGTTATTTCTTAAGATACACATATTCTCAGTGCCTCATATAAAATCTGTATCGGACTAATATCTGATCTTGTACAAAAATACACAAAATTCCTATTAATGTAGAACAAGTTTTACATAGAATACACCAGGTTTTAAATCAATGTACACTTTAGATACCAACTCATTTGGAGATAACATTATTAGGGTTTATATTTTATAATATAGATGCAAGTAAAATATCCCTGTTTTTCATTAATAAAATATTTATTTACACAACACCCAAGTATTTTTAATATACCACTGTGATACTGTGGACACTCATTGCAAAATAAATTTGTGTAAATAACAATTTTATTAATATTCAATCCTATCTCAAATAGGGTACCAAAAGTTAGATAGAAAAAAGAATTTAAAGCATTTTATAATGCAAATGTTAGTAAAAACCAAACTCTCATCAGTATATCGGTTGAGAAAAAAAATCAACAGCTTTTTTCAATAAATTAGTTTGTATAAACACTACATATAATAATAATAATAAAAAAAAAGGAAGGAAATACATATACAAAAAAAATGATTTTTTAATAAAAACGCAATGTATACTTAAATATATTATAAATATAAAATAATATTTATTTATCACAGAACGGTTTCATATTCAGTATATCATCAGTCAATAGATATTTTCCATAACAAAATCAGTCCGAGAGTATCCCAAGACTACTTTCATGAATCACTCAGAACGGATATGTCCTTTCGTCTGCAGCAAATCGAGAGTTCTTATCGGAAGATATCACCATTTTCAAATAATTAATACTGATACGATAAGAAATGTTAAAAAATGCTAAAATTTGACGCATAAAACAAGTAGTCGGATCATACAAAAACGTCCGTTGAGTCTCATCATCACTTTATTGACATAAATTACACACATAACCGATTCAGTCTCAAAGTTCATCGTCGATCTCTCAATGAACGGGAGGAACGGTCTCTACCCGTCGAGCGACTGCCACTTCTATCTCCAGTGCGCCATAAGAATTCATCCACAGATCTGTCATATGATCTTTTGTCAGCATAAGACACCGGATAGTCAGGCAAAGGAGGACCCTCGTAATAACGGGGCGGTCCCAAGGAATCATAAACAGAAGCCAGAGAAGCTAACGGTGAAGGGAAACCGGGAGGTGGAGGACCGTAATGGAGCGGAGGCAGGCGGTGCTGCATAGAGCGCATATATTCTGCCATATAAACTTCAGCAGCGGACCCATTGTAACACCTCTCCCTTCTCAGCCAGCATTCTCTCTCCCTGTCACGCTCCCGTCTCTCCCTTTCTCTGTCCCGTTCCCGATCCCTATCCCTGGGATATGGAGAGGTTCCTCTCGCTTTGAAATAGTTTTTTCTGCGAGCGACGGCCACAAGAGGAGCGCGAGGACGAAAGGCGCGTCCTAAAGCTGTCCTCTTCCTGGCAGCTTCCTTGGCCTCCCTCAGGATCGGAGTCATCTCGACTGCATCGTCTTCCGGAAACAGTCTGCAGAGTTCTTCCGCCACTTTGGGTTCTATTTCCTGACCGTCCCTGCCTATTTTTACGGGTTTTCCTTCGTTCCAAGGATTGTACAAGTGAAGAGTCCCGCCGAAAGGTAGCTCTTTGCGACAAATCCAGTCAACTCTGAAGACGCCCCCGAGAGCTTTGGCGTTGAGACCAGGAGGAAGGACCCACGAGATGGATGGACCGTCATGTCTGGACTCTCCGTGTAATCTGGCAAAACCGGCAAACTTGCCACTTTCCTTCACGGAGAATATGAGGATCACGTTTCTGGCTTCCCTGAATGCTCTGTTCAGGTTGGCCTCGTTCTGAGGAAGAGTCGACCAGACGCCCTTAGCTTTGGACAGGATCACGTTCTCGGGGTTATTGGACTTGATGACGAAGAATCGCGCCTCTCGAAACAGATAGTTTAGTTTGGTCGCGTAGTCGTAGTGCTTGGCCGCCTCTTTGGCCGGCGGCCGCTGCTGTTCAGTCTTGACCACTACCACCGGAGAGGGGCGGGGCTTAGACCTGGACCTGGACCTCGACCTTGACCTTGACTTGTGGCCTCGGTGTCTGTTGGGTGGGGAGGCGGAGCCAGAGTTGGACCCCGAGTCTGACCCTGAAGACACATTGCTGATGGAAGGACTGGCCGAGGAGCCGGACGAGGGTGAGGGGCAGAGGTCCGTGTCGCGAGGGCCGGTGTTAGTAGTGTAAGGCCCCTTCTGCTCCAGCTCCTTCAGCTCGTCCTCGATCTCAGCCTCCAGCTCCCCAAGGTCCAGGTGCACGGAGTCAGTGATCCCCGCAGCTTCCATTCCTTGTTCCTGTTCCCGGTCCTGCTCCTGCTCCTGTTCCTGTTCCTGCTCCTGTTCCTGTTCCTGCTCCTGTTCCTGCTCCCGCTCCCGATCTTCCCTCATCTTCTCCCTCACAAACACTACTACACTCCGCACAGTTTGTCACGCAGGACCGACAACGTGACGAAGTTCATAATAATATTACAAATTTATAAATATGTAATTTGTTTACTTTTTATATTTTAAATGCAATAAATTTAAAAAAAATCAAAAGGTAGAAAAGGTCAGAAGATGATTTCAAAATTGTCGGAAACAACAATTTAACTTAATTGAATACTTTATTCCGATGATAGTATTGATGAAGTTTTGTTATTTTCAATAAAATTAAATTTTTCATTCATTCAACAGAGTTGAAATGTAATAACAAATTGAATACATACATAGGTAATAAGAGGTTGGTAGCAGTGGAGCGTGGCGGGTGACAAGTAGAGTGTAGTGACAGCGGTGCGGTGCAGTAGTGGCTTGTTGTGGCCTGGACGAGACTAATACTGTAATAGTGTAACACTAACACTCCACAAGATGGCCAGCCTGAAGGGAGTGTTATCCTCGCAGCTGCAGGCCGCCATCCTGAACAGCAAGGTGCTCGTGGTCGGCGCTGGCGGCATCGGCTGTGAGCTGCTCAAGGACCTGGTGCTGGCCGGCTTCAAGAACATACACATAGTAAGCCTTGTTCTATTACAATATTGATTACGATGACAGTTTGTAATATTAGTTAGTCTGACTTGTTCTACTCTTGCTTCAGATTGACCTGGACACCATAGACGTGAGCAACCTGAACCGACAGTTCTTGTTCCACAAAGAGCACGTGGGCAAGAGTAAAGCCGAGGTTGCGCGCACCTCAGCCCTGAACTTTGCCGATGCCGATATAACAGCTTATCATGATTCTGTTACCTCGTACGTATCTCCTCTGATGAACTTACTACATTCATATATAACCTCATTGATTCTCTCATTCTATTATATTCCTTGCTAAATTTTTATTTATTTCCAGAAATGAATATGGTGTTAACTTCTTTAAATCTTTCTCGCTCGTACTGAATGCTCTAGATAATCGAGCTGCAAGAAATCATGTGAATAGGATGTGTTTAGCAGCAGATGTTCCGCTTATTGAGAGCGGTACTGCAGGTTATGCCGGACAGGTACGGATACTTTATTAATACCTCGGTAGATAATGAACGCATGTCCAAATAATATTTTTAAATTTTAATTGATTAAAAATCTAATATTAATGAAATATTTCAGGTGGAATTGATCAAAAAACCATTGACACAATGCTACGAATGTCAACCCAAAAGCACTCAAAAATCTTTTCCTGGATGCACTATTCGCAATACTCCATCTGAACCTATCCATTGCATAGTATGGGCCAAGCATCTCTTTAAGTAAGTAGTTTTTTTTTATATTTTTATTATTTATATGATCATATAATTTATTTTCTATTTATAGTCAATTGTATGGTGAAGAAGATCCCGATGAAGATGTATCCCCGGACACGGAAGATCCAGAGGCCGCTGGAGATGCCGGAGAGAGAGCATTAGATTCCACCACAACAAACAATGGAGTAAGACTTATTTATCATCCAGATTGTTCATTGACCATTAGTCGTTATAGTTTTACAGTGTAAACTGCCATTTGAAATCAGGGTATACGATACACAATTTTCAAGTGGCTATGCAGCTCGGTAACGAATATTTGTTGATTTATTTATATATTTTTCATACTTTCTATTTTAGGGAAATATTGAACGTACAAGCACTAGAACTTGGGCACGATCATGCGGTTACGATCCATCAAAGCTGTTCACGAAACTTTTCCATGATGACATATTATATTTGTTATCCATGCATAATCTTTGGAAAACACGACGAGCTCCCACACCTTTGGAATATAATAATTTACCAGATGCAGGTATATAAAAAAACTATTTTATTAAGACTATTTTTGTTAAATTATTAAAAAAAATTTACAAATTCAAATGAATATATTTTTAGTTTGTAACATTGGTTTAATATATTTTACAGTTGCTGGTAGCAGTAATTCAGTACAATCTGATTCAGGACTGAAGGATCAACGTATTTGGAGTATTGCTGAATGTGCGAAGGTAAAGTGACTTATTAGTTATATTTATGTACAATTTGTCAGCTGAACAAATCCACAAGAGAGTGTAGTAGTGCGTATATGTATTTAGTACCGCTTTGGCTGTTGGATACAAATTTAAAAAAAATATAATAATATATTTTACCCTGCAATGTTTATTTTTTATTGTTTTCACATTAAGTCATATGAAATTACATGCAGAAAATATGTAATTCAAATAGAAATTAGGGAAAGCTATGAAATGTCTGGTTTATGCAATCAAAGTCTGTGTTGAATGTGTTGTATTATTTCATTGTTTATTAAATTCAATTTATTGTTTTGAATGAATGTAAAAAATATATAAATAATTCTCTATTGTTTCTTTCACTAACTTTACTAGCACCCTGTTCTCATACACAATCTCTTGTGCATTTGCTCGACTGACAGACTACATATGTAATTGTTTCAAATAATTTATGGCTTATTGTTAAAAATTTCTCTTGTTTATAGGTATTTGCAGATAGTTGTTGTGCACTAAAAGATTCTTTAGCTGCTCTCGAAGGCGGTGATCACTTAGTCTGGGACAAAGATGATAAGAGTGCAATGGACTTTGTTGCTGTGTGTGCAAATATTCGATCTTATATATTTGGCATTGAACAAAAATCTCGTTTTGATATAAAATGTGAGTTTTAATTGAACACAGCAAACATTAAATTTTTATTAAATTTAGATAATGGTTAAAATCAGTGAAATAATTACATATTAAAATGTATATTTAATTTTTAAATAATAAATGTTTATATTTTAGCAATGGCAGGAAATATTATACCTGCTATAGCAACAACCAATGCTATTGTATCTGGAATTGCTGTAATGCACGCTTTTAATGTTCTAATGAAACAATATGAGAATTGCCAATCTGTATATTTAAGACTTAAGCCTAATCACCGTGGTCAACTTTTTGTTCCTGAAAGAGGTAAATTGTTTAATTAAAGTTTCTTAATTGTATAATTACATTTTTTTTTTTTTGATACAGGTTTAATACCTCCAAATCCAAAGTGCTATGTATGCTCTCCAAAACCATCTGTTGTTTTGATTTGCGACACTGGCCGGTTGACCTGTAATGAGCTTAACACTGAAATTTTGATAGGAAAATTAAATATGGTAGCACCAGATGCATTGGTGGAAGGCCAGTCGATTATTTTGATATCCTCTGAAGAAGGGGAAACTGAAGAAAACATGCCGAAAACCTTACAAGATTTGGGCGTTAAGGATGGAAGTGTGTTGATGGTAAGAAAATCATTCTGTCGATATTATTAACACAAGTACAATTAATTAATATATCATTGTTAAAGGTTGATGATTATCATCAAGATTATCAACTCCGTGTCATTATAAACCATAATGCTGAAGCTAAGGAGTATGAATTAGTTGCCGACCTTGAGTCCTTAAAACCCCAAGAAAACTCAAATGGAAATGGAACAAGTAAATATTATTTTATGGAAAAATAGTTATGTAATGAGAAGGAATTTTAATATTTATATTTGTTACAGACAAAGAGTCCAAAGAACCGAGCCCCTCTACGTCAAAACCATCTGGCTCTGCTGAAAGTGATGATAGTGATATGGAGATCATTGATGATGAAGAATCAACACCATCAGCACCCAAGAAGAGGAAAACTGTTGAATCTTCAAATGACGGCAACCCGCCGAAAAAAGCAAAAACCTCCACATCAGATGATATTCAAATCGTAGATTTGTGTTAATAATTTTTTTTTCATACATAAAATTTTGTATTTGTCTATTGTTAGTAGTACTAATTGAATAATGATATATGTTTACAAGGACTCTCTAATATGGGAGCAAGAAATGATTTTTATAATAATTTTTTTCTACCATATTATTTATCAGAGTAATAAATTTCTTATTAAGTAATTTTTTTTTATTTCAATGATTTGAATTTTTTGATAGACTGTCCATAGTTCTACAACCTGACCAATGTGGCGATTTTATATGGTGATGGTGCCTTCCCAAATTCTTACAAAGCAATGAGTCCAATCATTATTGTCGATAAGAATTCCAGACAACTGGATGTATAAATATCAATATGGCGGACTAGGCCGCCAAGTCTGAGTGAGATGATTGGTTAAGTCTCTGTCGAACCGCTAAGTTCGTCATCCCGATATTTATCACTTGTCTGGCCTTCTAATATCGGTGGTGCCAGTCCAATAGCATCTCTCTGGTTGAGTTTTTATATTCTTTTGCCATGATAAATCTGCCTAATGATTATAGCGGGGAATACTTTTAATAAAAGGAGCTAACTAAGACTTCTCGCTCCAGAATCACCACAATGTGTTTATACTATGTACATATTTTGAGGGTGAAAATGATTATAGAACGCATGCCTTTGGAGGAATTATCATACAAGCATTATTCATCCCTTCACCAACTAATTGTAAACTGAAACACAATTTCATAGAGTACCAAAATGTGAAAATTCAATGTAATGTAATTTTAAAACCTTTGAGATCAAATATTGAATATGGATTACAATAAAATGACAGTTACAAAATGGGACAGATATGACAACAGTGAACAGAAACCCAGGTCTAATTTATCATCCCGATTACTCTAATGCTAAATCCCCATGGCTTCCATCTTTCTGTGTCTCAATTTAGTAGCATATAAGCATCTTTTATGGGTAATGGTTAAAAGCGAGGAAAAGGACTGTGGGAGTCGAGTTGAGCGGCCCTGCTCAGATGTGAAGGTTGAGCGACCCTGGCTGCCGCGCTGTCGCCGGCAGTGGGGATACGCTCTGCTTCTACCGCAAGCAGCCACTTCACTTGGCAACCGACTCCGCTAGAGTACACACGTGTCTCCGAAATGCTTTTGCTTAGAGCACGCCCCACACGGGGCTTTGTATAATTAACTTCTTCTAATAAAACATCACTGGCCAGTTTGACTTCATCTTTCTCTTCACACCCTGCACTGATTGGACCAACTCCATGGGCCATCTACTAGTACCCATATTGGTAACCACCGACGAACACGCAACCTTCACCACGGGGGCGACTACTACCACCCGTAATGGCGACCCCTGTTTGATCACGCAACCTTCCACCGGCCTGTATTGACTCGGCGAGACCACATGAGGCGACAACAACAACAGGTGACAACAGCTCGACGAGAGCGAAAACCACCGCTCCACGTGGGCGGGAACACGAGGCGACAACATCCACACGAGGCGACAACAACCACCAGCTCCACGTGGGCTGGAACACACGAGGCGACAACAACCACCAGCTCCACGTGGGCTGGAACACACGAGGCGACAACAACCACCAGCTCCACGTGGGCTGGAACACACGAGGCGACAACAACCACCAGCTCCACGTGGGCTGGAACACACGAGGCGACAACAACCACCGCTCCACGAGGGCGCAAGGTGACAACAACATCCCACAGCCCGACAAGGGCGGGAACTACTCAACGACGGCCAACAAGGCTATGAGAGTAGCATCATCAGCAGCACCACATCCCACAGCCCGACAAGGGCGGGAACTACTCAACGACGGCCAACAAGGCTATGAGAGTAGCATCATCAGCACAACGGCAAAATCTACAACTGGAGAGCAGCAGCACCAGCGTAGAGAAGACCGGCAAGATTCAAGGTCCCTCAGGCTAACTACTCAACGACGGCCAACAAGGCTATGAGAGTAGCAGCACAACATCCCACAGCTCGACAAGGGCGGGAACGGCTCCACGACGGCCAACAAGGCTATGAGAGCATTATCATCATCAGCACAACGGCAAAATCTACAACTGGAGAGCAGCAGCACCAGCGTAGAGAAGACCGGCAAGATTCAAGGTCCCTCAGGAACCCTTCGTCATCGACACCGACACAGCCTCCTTCCGCCTAGATCATACAGAGCCAAGTCAACGTCAAGTTATCAATCAGTGCAGTAAAATTTTTTTTAACTAAACTTGTGTAATTTTTGTGTTTTTCAAAAAATTTTTTCTTGTAACATTTCTGTATTTTCCATTTTCCTATTTCGTGTCATGTATTTGTGTGCCTGTAAATAAACCACGTCTCTGGAGGGGGAGTGCTGTGGGAGTCGAGTTGAGCGGCCCTGCTCAGATGTGAAGGTTGAGCGACCCTGGCTGCCGCGCTGTCGCCGGCAGTGGGGATACGCTCTGCTTCTACCGCAAGCAGCCACTTCACTTGGCAACCGACTCCGCTAGAGTACACACGTGTCTCCGAAATGCTTTTGCTTAGAGCACGCCCCACACGGGGCTTTGTATAATTAACTTCTCGTAATAAAACATCACTGGCCAGTTGACATCCTCATCTTTTACTTCAACTCACCCCTGCACTGATAAAGGACCATGGGCCATCAACGAGTACCCATAGGACGATTGACAAAATATGGTGGGTGCTGCTTTCTATATTAAAGCAGTGAAGAGGACCAATAACAAAAGTGATGAGAATATTATAATTTCAATGTCGCAACGGCCCAGGCCAACCTTGTAAGAGAATTGTATTGTGTTATGGTATTATGAATAATTGCCGATTTTTTTAAACTGCATTTATTAATAATCATCAAACCTAGGCTGAGAGAGTGTCTGAACCAATTTTCAAAATTTGGACACTGCAACGGTTACATTTTTATTATTTGGATATTTATAGTACAGTTTTGTAATAAAGAAAACATCTTTAAAATCAGCCCCATCTTCACAAGATTCGATCACATTTAACATTCCAATTTATCCTCGATTTCCTCATTTTTAACTCCGGATGCTTCATATTTATCTAAATACCAGAGAATTCAAATAAAATAATAAAGAATGAAATGTCTGCTCATAATAATAAGTGCTCCAATTAAAAAAAAATAACTTAGTGGACTCACTTATCTGACCTATGACAATCATTGGTATTGAAGATAATTTTCTTATCAATATAAATTGCATTTACATCATTATAATCAGATAAGATCAAATACGGTGAACAACCGTCCTGCTTTTGGAAGGACAGTCCTCCTTTTTGGATATTGCAAATCAATCAATTTCTACCTCCAGAATGTCACCAAATTTTCTCCTTCAAAAAGCATAATTAATTTAATAAAATTTATATAAAAATCAATCCCTAAACCATTGTCCTCCTTTTTACGAAAAATGTTGGTCACCTTATATTATGTCGATAAAGATAAAATAATAAGGATTGTTTTCACTGAATTTTATCATTGTTCAAACACATACGTATGTAAAAAAAGAAATTTATTTGATGTAACTTCCATAATATAATACATGTCTATACATATTGTTCGACAATATTTGACTATATGTAGTCAAAAATAATAATAATATTAACGCTTATGGAATCGAGTTTTGGCCATCATCTTGGAATCAACTGTGAAGTATTCAGTAGTGACTGTCGCGTGTATTGTGTCTGTTATATGTAATTAATATCTTTAATTAATAAAAAAAACGCTTATATTTGCGATACCCTACTACCCCCTAAAATATTCTCAGTTATTTCAAGTCCACCCTATATATTCAGACAACTCAAAATAAAAAAAACGTGGAAGTTACACCAAAGAAATATCTTTAATTGTGCAATCATCATATCGACGCTAGACAGGAAAAAGTACCTAAGCAACAATTTTGTCAATATTGAGTTATATACACAACTGGAATCGCCTTTTTCTGTGTCGAATGGTCGAAATTTTGACTTGATTTTTACTGTTGCTTGGTCAGTCATTATTATATTGAAAATGTCCAAGAAACATTAATTTTCCCAAAAGAAAGTATTGTTATTAATATCACCATACAACAAATAGGTGGTTTTATTACGTTTCAAGTTGAAAATGAATCATTTTAATAACATCTTCAATAGGAGTAAACTTATGATTTTTATTGTCTAAAAAATAACTTCAAACAGCTCTATTGTAAAGTTGTCAGCGTCGATATGTATGTATGTATGTACTGGGAAATTTTAGACTGCCATTAAAAATTTGAAAATAGAAATTAGCCTTGAAGTTGAATACATTATTCGGTGTTTGGGATATTTCAATAATTAATGGAAAGATAAAAGAGAGTGTTTATTTTCGCATGTGCGTTAGGGTTGTTCCTTCATTGTTGCGATAAAATGAGAAGAGGGCGGTTTGAATGGGGTGGGGCTCCATTAGTGAGGGTTAGGGAGACATAAGAAGCTGCGCGCGTCGATCATGGCCGCTTCACTTGCGCACTTGGACTCACAACATCGGGCACATCCAAGCGAGCTGGTCGTCATCTCTGATCATCATACTAAATTCATCTTTGTTTATCCACTACGCACTCTGGACAAAATATACTACACACTTCTCCAACAAACCACAATGTAAGCGGCAAAAATTACATATTTCAGTATTATCTATGATCGTTGATATCATGTTGAATTGTGTTTATTACTATTGTACTTTTTTTTTTTTAATTTTCAGCATTAATATCTATTGATCACCTTCACACAAGTTGTAAATTACAATGCAGTAATAATCTAAGTGGGGCAATAGGACGTCGCGACGCCCTCCCATTTAAATAGTATTGCGTGCGAACTAAGCATATTATTTATGTATAGTAATTTACTATAAAATAAATAGCACAGACTTGCGGTGTCTGTTTATGTGATCATAGAGACCAAAATACACACCACATCGCATAGTAATATTTGATTTTATAATAATAACTCAATCGTCACGTCTTTAAGCCTAATGCTGGCGTCATCCTGTACACTCGATGATTGTATTAATTGAAAAATTATACAACAAAACAAATTAATCTCTCCTGGTTTGTACACGAATATTCGCGTGAATTGACCTTTCTCGTAACCTCACTTTTTCTTTCACCGTGGGAGACTTTTCCTCGTATTTTTTATATAATAAATTGTGTTTTATGACCATTGGTCAACTTATAGTACCTTGGTACAGGAATAATATTTATGTTTAATAGAAATTCAATTAAAGAAAGAAGAGAAACCATACATTACAAACATTTTAAAAGATTTCATAAATATCATAATAATATAGTGTAGAATTGTGTAGAATAAGTTTCGCGGTTAGTTTGTTTTTAAATGCCACGGTATTTGTTTAAACGAGTATTACGACACACGATTTGCATGAGGTCATTTCTATTCATCTGGGGACACGTTTTTAAATACATAAATAAATTGTATTTTTTATGTACATTGTATGATATCAATTTATCATTTTTTCTTATCTAGTGATAATGAATTGAAAATGTTATGTTTATGGCAGTTCTTTGTGCTATTGTGTTATTGATATTTATAATATAAATGTTTACTGATTGTTATCGATCGTGTGTTCAAAGCATTCATCTTCTCTGTTTAGAAATTTCAAAAAATGGCCGATGCAGAAAATGTACCCGTGAAGGAAATGTCTGAGCTGAAGGTAGAGAGCAATGGCGATACCCAATCAAGCGGTAATGGATCTTGTCCTTCGCCATCGCCATCGGCTTGTGGAAACTTCAAGGAAGCATTCAAAGCGTTTTCGAAATTCGGCGATCTGAAATCTGACGGAAAACTCATCACGCTCTCTCAAAGCGACAAGTGGATGAAACAAGCCAAGGTGATCGATGGTAAAAAGATCACCACAACCGACACCGGCATCCATTTCAAAAAGTTAAAGTCTCTCAAAGTGGGCGTCGAGGATTACAAGAAGTTCCTGGATGACTTGGCCAAGACGAAAAACATCGACGTTGAGGAGATTAAGAGTAAGATGACCAACTGCGGCCAACCTGGACACCATGGTCTTGGAGTAAGTATTTTTATAAATATAATTTCTTAAACGTCGTGGCTATGACCGATCGATAATTTCACTTAGTGGCCTAATAAGGTGTGGCGATTTTCCGTTGCTCCTACAAAAATCAATTGACTTTGCACGGATTTGCAAGCCTTGGCACAATATTTATACGTTTACAACTACAGCATTTTTAATATATAGATACATTTATACATATTCATCATAAAAATAACAGTGAATCTTTGTGTCTAACGGTACATTATGTAAAAATATTATACAATACAAGAAAGCAATGCTCAAAATTACCACCAAAACGACGAGATAAATTACTTGGTTCAGAATAATACTGTTTGTAGTTTTTTTCATATTTTGTAATGCATATTCGATAACATAAGCTAGACGTAGCACAAACTAAGAAATAGAATCTTTGCTTTAATTTCGAGAATGGAATAAAAACGAGCGCCAATCAGAACCATGCACTCGTGTTTGTTTTAGTTTAGCGGCGCTTATAAATCAAATATGATAAACTATTGATAACAACAAATTAATAGTTTATATATTTATATAGTCTTATGCACAGGTACTGTGTAACAGTGCTTGCAAATTTGCAATTATTATTTAAAACATGATAAATTAATATAACCCCTTACATGCCGGAGGGTCAAATTCGGCCAAAAATATTAACATAATTTTAAATGCATTTCATGTATATTTTTTATAAACTGAATATTGTATCGTATTGCAAATTTAAGTGGCCTTTTAAAAATGTAATCAAGAAATTGCACACATAAATATAAACTTAATTAGAGTCAGTGTAAGTATAACGGGGGAGGGTATAGAAATTGCCTAATTTCGAAGTTCTTTCCTCTAAAATCATTAAATTTACAACAAAACAAAGGCTAATTTACAAAAAGGGCTAATAGAAAATTTAAATTAAATATAAATTGTAGTTATTTGATTGGTTTTGAGCGATTTATCGTCATTATATTTGAAGTTGAAAGCACGTCCAAACGCGATTTTTCAGCATCGCTTAGTGGACAGATTTGACCTTCCATGTAGTTACGCTTAAAAACACAAGTGGCCAAACTTGACCCTCGATGCAGTCACATGCTCTCACAAATAATGATTAAATATTATTTTAATTATTTTTTCCGGGCCTTACCATTCATTATCCATAACATATCAATTTAAAAAAAAATCGAAGATCTCATGCGGTAAGGGAATAAAACACACATTTACTCTTTTGTAATGCGTTGAACTACTTGGTGGCGTCTTATTGTCTAAAATACACCATAAATCTACAAATGCAAATGTGCTTCTGTATTTTTTTGTGGAGAGTTGATCCTATTTTTATGTCCCAATCTCCCCTGATTTCGTAAGTCATATTCCAATGATTTTAGCTTATGTCTATTATCAAATAGTACAACGACATGCCAGGCTTTTGCGGTGGAATAAATTATTATGAAACATATTAGCAAATGTTAGTTCTTGAGTAGACTCTTATACATGAGTATTACCTGTAATAAAATGTTTGGAGATATTATTAGAGGATGCGTCATCGCCGACATCATTGTGTGATAAAGTGATAACTTCACGCCCCTCAGTATCCGTCGATTGAAATATCAATTAATTTAAATGCTACATTTTTATCAGGTGGTGAAGTCACCGGCAGCTATTGAGAGATTAACAGACACGTCAAAATACACAGGATCTCACAAACAACGATTCGACGAGACGGGAAAAGGTAAAGGCATCGCCGGCAGAAAGGACATCGTGGACTCTTCTGGATATGTTTCGGGATACCAACACAAAAATACATACGACAAAACTCATTAAAGTATTCATATAATATGATCCAGTGATTCCATCTCGACAACCCCGACTAAAATGTGATACAAACCGAGGGTTGGAATTATTCGCATTTAATAAAAGAAGAATAAACATTTCAACTGTTCTTACCACTCTATATGCAATTTTATCATACCTTTTACTGGTCGACAAAATAAATGTTAAGGAGTTTAAATATATTTTTACAATGTCCAATATACCATCGCACAAGTATTCTTTTACCCAGCTTTTCCGCTAATAACTTTTTCCACCAACTTATTACTTTGTGGTTGAATTATGAAACAAAGTACAAAATTTATTATGTTGTTTTCTACTCGCCATATTCATACATGTATTCACTATGAGTGAATTATTTTTTAATCTATTAGAGGTCGTAGTAGTTTTTATCAAATAAAAAAAAATGCATGCATTTAAATAGTCATATTTATGTGTAATTTTTACTTCCATTTGTTCATCATTTTTCTAAGATAATGAATGATACAACAACCTGAAGATGTGTTCCCTAGGATAAAAATATTTTAAGAAATGTATTCATATTATTTCAGATCGAATAAAATAATATATTTATACATGAATGTAGTGTTACATATTTTTAGTCGAAATGTTCGGTTTTGTTGTTACATAAATAATTGATGTTTTTTTTTGTTTCATTGATACAAATAATGCGCAAAATTTAAAATTCTCTATGCCTCACATTCACATATTTGCTGTATTGTGATAAAAATATAGCTAAATAAATGTTTCAAAATGTATTGATTTTTTTTTTCATTCGGGCGGCAGTTGTTCTACAAATTCTGTTCTTTCATTGGATTTTTCGATTAAACGAGGTGTGAAATCATGAGGAGCTGGCCAGCATTGTTCTGAAAATAATGTGATTTTTAAATTACAATAAATAAAAGTGTAGGAAGTTTAATATTGTGTTAAGTGGGCGCATTCAATTGTGTCTGACATTTGAATCAATAAATAAGGTGATTAGGTAGCAACATATTATTTAAATCCATTTTTAATTTGTTTACATACCAAATGCATATTTATAGTTTGGCAAATGATTCAATAGTTCAATGTAGTCTTTAAGATTAATCGAAATATCCGAATTCAGGAAGAAATTCAGCGCATTGTCATCTATATTTGCCATATTTGGTTTCAGCTCCACTTCCGCAAGCTGAGAAAAAATATACAATTAAAATATAGGATTACATTTAACAAATATAATATTATTATCACATTCCATACATTACAATTTCGGAGCAAAGAACATATCTCATTTATTTCATCTAGAAAATGTTTCAAATGGTTGGTGTAAAATTCGATTGAATCATTCTCTTTAGCGTCAGAAAAGTTTCCATTGGCATTCACAGATACACAGTCGAAATTATGAAACAATTTCTACAATTTTAATATAAACATTATAGTCATCTATTTAATTATGAATAAAACCAATAATCTATGGATAAATCACACCTCTGCTAAATTTTACATTCGTAATTAAAAATGTTAAAATTTTCAGTGTATAATATGTACTAAAACAAACTTGACTTAAGTATGTTGATTTCATGTATATATTATAAAGCGCCATTGATTATTCATTTATTTATTTTTCACCCCGAGGAGCATTTTTATTTTTTTTAGAAAAGGTCTTTTTTTAAAGGATTTTTATACACAACAACGTGTTAATTGTCTGCCGGTGTTCTTAACTATTACTAGTTACACAGGTCACCGACAGAGCGACTCTACCCGACTTAATAATCGCCTTGGTATTTACCTTATAATCCAGGAAATCAGAACCTCCCAGTCGTAATAACCGATCAAATCAATAAAAAAAATTGACTAGACCACATGACCACAGCATTTGTAGCCACGCGTCTTATCTCCTGAGCTATTACGCTTGTTTCTTATTTTTTTTTTTTATTTATTATTTATTTATTTATTTATTTACGCTCCGAAGAGCTTTTTTTTATTTTTAGAAAGGGTATTTTTGATGGGGGTTTTTTATACACAACAACGTGTTAATTGTCTGTCGGTGATGTTAACTATTACTAGTTACGCAGCTCACCGACAGAGCGGCACTGCCCGACTTAATAATCGCCTCAGTATTTACCTTACAATCCAGGAAATCAGAGTAAACCTGGATCAAGACGATCGATCGGGATTTTATTAATATTATTCCCGATCTCCCAGTCGTAATAACCGATCAAATCAATTTAAAAATTCTTGACTTGAGTGGGATTCGAACCTATGACCACAGTATTTGTAGCCACGCGTCTTATCCCCTAAGCTATCACGCTGGTTATTAAAAACAAAGGGCGAGCAATAAGAACCGAAATTATTGGAAGAATAAAAGGCGCTTTGTATATACTCAAATTCTTGTTTTAACTAATAAAAAAATAAACTTAGGTAAAATGAAATATTCCAATATTTTTTAAATAAATTCTTTCATAATTCAATTAGGTATATAGTAAAATAATTCTATTTATGAAAACTATCGTCGTTCATTTAGTTTAAAATGACAATGTTTTCGAGGAAGACCGTCTTGTAAACTGTAAGGATCAAGGATATTAACTATTATTAATAGCTAATTATTATTATACTCGTATTACAAATATTATTTCCTTTTCCATAAAGCAGGATTGAGACTCATCGTCTGGCAGAATATGGAATCCCCGCAAATATTTTAAATGTATGAGACGCGGGACAATTAGACAGTATGTATCTATTTTTTATTTATTTTTTACCTTGACGGCTTCCCAAATAACGGGATTCTCTTTTTAAGGGGTTTCTTTACAGAAGTATGTATAGATTATAGTAGGGGTAGTTTCCCAGGCCAACCCACAGTAATGAGTCCTTCAGATCTAGTAGATCTACCAAGTGACACCGTTTTGTTTATTGTTGATTTATAAATTAAAGGATAAAGGGGTAATATATAAGGTAAAAATTATCACCGAATCTATGTTGTTGTAAATCATAAGTAATTTCAAACGTCGTATATTAGAAGACTGCAGTAATATATGAATTTGACGGCCCAGTGTATCTTGAGAACCCTGAAAATATTGTTATGTTTATAAAACAAGGTAAATTTTTATGTTTTTAAAATACCTCTAAAATGAAAACAAAGCGGTGAGGATTGATGAGAACGAGTCCATTTATTGAAACATCACAATATGAAGAATTACATTGTTTGACTGTGTTCTGAAAATATACTGTGGGATCATCCAAATTGTGGTCTCCAGCAAATATAATCCTCAGTACATAAGCTTTCTGTAATTGTGTAGTGGTTAGAAAATGTATAATTATTCTTATGTTTAATACGCGCCAGTTGTCTTTGCTGAAAGTTCTCTTTTATCACGTCGAAAAGTGTAGTCTTCTTGGACATCTTCAAGTTGTTTGTTTTTTCGGTTGCCATGTACACAGTTTTATGAAAAAATCCGTATTTGATAGAAATAAATAACAGTGGTTGGATGAGTCATCCGAATTTGTACCTACCCCAATTCGGTCATCGACTCCCTCCTCCCTCCATGACGTCATTCTGTCCCATATTTTGTTTCAGTGAAAGCATTCCACATTTTATTTTACCCTTGATTATTCTGCACAATAAATACTGTAAAGTTACATATACTTGATTTTTATCATACCGAGTGAAATTTTAATAATTGTGAATATGTACAGGTAAACGTCGTTTTACGCCAGGGTTCCATTACAAGAGACACCGGCGAAAAAGGAACAAAATAACAATAAACGTTTTTTCTATACATCGCCTTAGGGCTGTATAATAGTGGGTTAGTGAGTCGTGTGTGTACGAATAGACTAGATTGGTAGTATTGCTGTAAATGCGCATACGCCTACACTCATTCCAATATTGAATTGAATACGGCCCATTTTCCTGTATCATTTCCCAATAGAATTGCTTTATTTTATTTCAAGAGAATAATTCTTTACCTTGCTAATAAGAATAATATACAATCTGAATCACTTAACCCACAGCCATATGTATTTTAGATCATGGAGAGTTGCTTATTATTTAATGTACATAAATTAAATAGGTTTTTTATATACTATTAAATTGAGGGTAGTGTTAAAAATGAAACATGTGAATAATTTGTCAGTTAGATCTTTATTTAGTTTTGCTGCCAGAGGAGCAAATCAGATAAATAAAAAAAATCATACATACACAGCCACAAATCTACAATGTTTAGGCAAAGGGACATGAGACAAGTTCAAAGATATATTGGTTACAGCAACCGGGTTAGTTTCTCTTCATTGTTTACAAATTGTCTAATTGGGATTCAATTACATATAGTCTTACACATACTAGGTTTTATTAAAACTACATCAAATATTAAAACACTAATCACTCATGCCCTAATACCAGATCACTGCTAATATAGAAATGGACATGAATACAGTGAAAATTAAATAGGGTTTTATCACAGTACAGCATGTAATGGAATGCTCGAGTGTATCCAACACATACGATGATTATATCCGAGCGCTCATTCAGGATCTGGAGAAGTTTCTGTGTCCTCCTCCTCCACCACCTCCTCCTCTGTGGAAACCGCCACCGCCTCCTCCACCGTTGCGGCCGAAATTGCTACCTCTTTTAAATGATCCATTGCCATATCCGTACCTTGATCTTCCGCCCCATCCACCACCATGTCCACCTCCAAATCTATTTGCCATGTCTTGTAATTTAGGATTTATTTCCTAAGTAAAATAAAAGGAACAAGGTTAAAACATAAAGACAAAAAAAAATAATAAATTGGAACAATGTGGAAAATCTGTTGAAATTTACGAGGATGGAATCCAGACATGTGTGTGTGGACACCGAAGGCATATTCATTTCACCACAAGTGGTTAATGTACCTCTCACGCGCATTCATGTTTTGTTATAATTGAACAAACCCATGCCAAAGGTGAGAGGATAAAAATATTAAATTAGATCGAAACAATTGTGCATTTACCTGTTTAGCTTCTTGAAGAACAGATACAAGATCTTTAGCTTGACGTCCATTAGACGGGGTGAAGAAAGCATAAGATGTACCCTTGCTTTGAGAACGACCAGTTCTACCAATTCTGTGTATATAATCCTCTGAAGAGTTGGGATAATCAAAATTGATTACGTACTTGATGCCATCGACATCTAAAAATGAATTGTTTATTAAGTAAGCTGCAGACACAAGAGATTACCTCAGTAGATATTATAAGTGTACTGTTTAACTTACTCATTTGTGAACATGATCATGAAACCAGTTAATATGACAACTTGTTATTATCACAATTCACACCGCCTAACCCGAACCTAGGAGACACAGTGACACGGAAATAGATATCATTTATCCTACATAAGTCATATCGATATCCATCACGGTCCAAGTCAGACTGATTTTGTAAGCAGTCCCCTGTGCGGGGGACAATCAAATTAATCTGACCGACGAGTCATCGCCTCGGTTCAAAGTCGGTAAAAGGCAGTGTGCAGAGGCACATATTGACGAGATATTGTATTCTTATGCAAGCTTTGCCAGTGTTGCCACAAAGCCCGCAAACTATTCAACAGTCCGGTGTACAATCACCAAGTAGAACACAATACTCATCCGGCTAGTGCCTCTGAAACAGTGACAAAAGTGCATTTTAACTCGATTACAGTCTGTCGTTTTATTTTTGTCATACTTCAACTAGTACAAGTATATATTTTTATATTTGTATCCATACCTAGACCGCGTGCTGCTACATCTGTGGCTACGAGAATACTGCATCGGCCATTTCTGAATTGATTTAAAACATAATCTCGTTGGTCCTGAGTCTTATCACCGTGCATACATACTGCATGGAAACCGAAACGCTTGATGGACCTGGCAATATTTTCAGCCTTGCGTTTAGTTTCAACAAATATTATTGTTTTGGCACCGGGTTCTTGAACATTACCAATTTCTTGAAGGAGGTCATTGAGTCTGTGAAAATGAAGAACTCAATATTAGAGAAATCATAATACAACAAAACAGATATATTTCGCGTGAGAGATCAGGTCTTCTTAGAGGGATTACTATTCAAAGATTTTTCATAACTGAAGGTTCATCATATCAGAAAAAATTTATCAAAAGATGAAAAAATACTGAAAACTTACTTGTCTTCTTTTTCATGCTCTTGGCAGACATCAACTATCTGCATGATGTTGTGGTTGGCGGAGAGTTCCAAAGAGCCAATGTTGATCTGCATGTAATCTCCGAGGAAGTCTTCCGCGAGTTTGCGAACCTCCCTCGGCCACGTGGCGGACCACATCAACACTTGTCTGTCCGGCCGGATTTGGCTGATAATCTTGCGGATTTGCGGCTCGAAGCCCATGTCCAGCATCCGATCGGCCTCGTCCAGGACCAGGTAGGTGCAGCGCTGCAGGGTGGTGGTGCCCCTCTCGAGGAAGTCAATCAGTCTGCCAGGGGTGGCGATCAAGATCTCCACTCCTCGGCGTAGCTCCATGGCCTGCTTGTTCTTAGGCGCGCCGCCGAAGACGCACGTGTTTCTGATGTAAGACCTGCCGCCGAAGTCTGTGGCCACTTGCTGGATCTGCTGGGCTAGTTCTCTGGTCGGGGCCAGCACTAAGGCCACGGGACCTCTGCCGCGCCTGGAGTCCTGGTGGTTGATGTGCACGATGGCGGGCAGGATGTAGGCCAGGGTCTTGCCGGAGCCAGTCTGAGCGATGCCGACCATGTTCTGGCCTGACATCGCGATGGGCCAGCCTTGCGCCTGGATGGGCGTGGGCTCCGTGTATCCCTGGGCCTGGATGTCAGTCATAACGTAGTCAGGGAACTTGCCCTCCTCGAAGGTCGTGATGGGGTGAGGCACTCCTGGTCCGCTGACCGTGATGTGGTGGCTCTTCCTGTAGGCCTCCACCTCGTAGTTGGTGCGCTGGACCACGGCCGGGTGAGGATCATAGAAGTCCTTCTTAAACGGAGTTAGCTCCATTTCATTCCAGCGAGGTTCCTCAAGGTTGAGGCCCAGAGTGTCTCCCTTCTTGCCCTTGTCAAACTTGGAATCGAAGCGATCTTTGTTAAACTTGCTAACGCCGCCACCGCTCCTGGGCTTGTAGCGATCCTCAGAACGCGACCCGAACTTGGATCCTCCATTATCGTAGTTGTGCTTCCTGTGAAATAATAAAATATGGACGCTATAATGGCCGCTGAATATTGTGATCACGTGGTAATATATCGTAGTGATCGTCACCACGAGGTACGAGGTTCACAATAAAGAGTGTCACGTCAAGAGGCGTTATCAAGTATACTCACATGGCTGGCGGCTGCAGGACTCCGGATGCACGCGGATTAACAGACACTGGACGGGCAACGAGTACAAGATGTCCGCGGTGACTGTGGCTAGTAGTGACTGGTGTTGCTGGCTGGAGACAAGAACAGGGAACCAGGAACAGGGGCTGGTAGTCAGTAGTCAGTGTCAGGGGTCAGCAGCAAGTGTGGCTGTACCTGATGGCGACTAGTGGCAGAGCAGAGCAGCACTAGCGTCAGGCAGCCGTTGTGGAGTGAAGGACCCGCTTCTGCTACTGCACCTCTATATATAGGCTCCAATATCTGTGCTGCCACTACGTTTATTACATACATACATACATTTCTTTCTCGATATTCTTTTCGATGTACAATTTCATAACAATAATAATGATATGTATTTATAAATATTTTATAAATTCACATACTTATTTTTCATATTAAATTTTCGTGTAACAATGAGAGAACAACGATAATGGGACGTGAAGCTATTGATATATCGACGGGCTCGACTAAGAGTAATATGACTCGGGATATTACCTTTTTAACTTTTTCTCATTTTATTATTTAATTAATTATTGCGCATATTCTGACAAAAAATCACGATTCTAGTGCTTAAATTGAGAAAGATAGGTTTTTTCTTATGGGGTACGTTTCGAGTTATCGCCCACGGGAGAAAAATTTGACGCTCGAGTAATACGAACGGAGACATCGCCTTCTTAGTCGTTCATTTGCTAAACACTGTAGGCGATATCTTCAGGTAGCTTAGTCTTCATTGCGCACACCGACACCATATACGTGTGAACAATCATGTGTGTATTAGTAACCAATAAGACACGGCTATGACTCCCCACCACCATCACTATCAGTCCCTTTCTTCCTGCCTTATAATACTCATACAATACTCACCAACAATTACACATTTCAAAAAAGATTCAAACATTTCAGGGATGGCGCAATACTTCTTCTTATTCACGATCACTTGTTTAAACTCTACTTTACTAAAATAATTTCATTTTTAATAATAATTTAATATTATTATTTCAAAAACACATTTTTCAGTGATAATATTAAATAATAAAAGTTATATTTTTTTAAAAAGTGGTCGAAACAAAGACTCCCTGCTTTGTAATAATATTTGTGGATTATCAACACTTTTGAAACCAAAAACTATAAGTGGTTCTTGGGTTTTACAAATATTTCCAACAGGTGTGTTTTATCAGCAAAATCAACAGAATGATGAAATACCCTGTTATTTGTATTATATTCAAACAAAACTGCAATTCCAATAAATACGATAATATAAAGTAGTGAGTATTATAAGAATAGAGTTCCTATGGTCTTATTCAGTGAAGTGGTCAAGTCATATGGCTATTGTATTATGAACATAATATATTACTAATATCCTAATTTACCGGTTGTATTTTTATTTAAAAACTTGCCACATATGTGAGATGTTTAAAAATTTTTTTTCATTAAATAACTATTATTCTCTATTATTATTAAAATAGGGTATTTTGACATAACAAGCTGAAAATTTGTAGAAACAGTTATTTCTTTTCAATAAATCACACAGAGGCTTCGAAGTTTATTATTAGCTGCAACTAAACAAGCGGATGACAATAAATACTATCGTCATTTTAAATTATCAATATTTATTTCATTTACTGATTATTTCAATTAAATAACCATTCTTAGAATTCATACATTCATTCATTCTACCACTTAATACCTCGGACATCGTTCAAGTGGTTTGGTAAAAACACTTTTATATTAAATTGAACTGATATTTCTGTTTCTTGGATTATTTTTTTTCATTGATTTTTTAAAATCCAAAAACCCTCAAATACCTGATATTTTTCAAGGGCTTATTCACTCTCATAATTATTGTGTGATATTTTTGAAAAAGTTTCAGTATTCTTTAGACTTTCAACGCCATAACATTATTTTATTGTGTATTTCTATAAGATGAGACGACGGGACGGTAATACAATTTTAAATATAATAGCTGATTTTGTTTTATTTGTGAGAAGTCACTATTGAATAGTGATTTTGTTAATTAAGTGTGTGGTTTGAAAACTTTAAAGACTTCTATAAAATGAATAGCGGAAATTTTCCCATTAATATCAATCAGTGCACCTCGTAAAAATAGCAGCGATGACAAAAAATGGAAAATTATCGACACAAGGTCAGTAACGCAAGTAATCTAGAATTTAAAGACAATATCATAAAATAGTAGAGAAACGAAAGGATTAAAATTTTTTGGAATCGTCCACTAGTTACTATAATCATAGTTAGATAATCATAAATAATATAATAATTCGATGAAGGAGATTTATAATTATAATGAAAAATATCCTTAGTATATTACGTATATGCAAAATGTAATGTATGAACTAATTAAAAATACAAATTATTAATTGTAAATGATTTTATAACTGCATACTTGGTATTAGAGCCGCCTTGTGGCCCAGTGGTTAGTGTAACGGATTCGTGAGTGAAGACTCCCGGGTTCGATTCACGGCACCGGAGTCACTTGGTAGATCTAGCTTAGCAAACTAGATCTTAAGTACTCATTGCTGTGTGGTGGCCTGGGAAACCATCTCTACTATATTCTCCCGTAAAGGCCAAGGTGGCCTGGCCAACCCCTTATAAAGGGACTCCCGCCAATAGGGAAGGCGTCACGATATATATATATACTTGGTATTATTGAGTGAGTATTACAGGTAATCGTACAACAATCTCAATATCCCAATGAAGTGTCATATCAGCTATAGCGAGGATAGACACTAATACTGATAAAATGATAGGAAGAGCTAATAAAATTATGTCACATGCGATTCAATATTAATGTATGAGAAAAAGTATACTAATAAAACCATTTTTTCAACAGAGTGAATGAATATCTTTACCATTTGTCTTTATTTGAATTGCTTTTGAGAAAAAGCATTATATTTTGTTATCTGTATTATATTCAAACAAAACTGCAATTCCTATAAACACTATAGAGTATGGTCATATTCAGTGAAGTGGTCAAGGAATGAATGCTTAAAATAATATCAGTTGGGAAACCTAGTCACTTGAGATATTTAAATACTTACCGGTATTTTTGCCATTTGATATGTAATATAAATAATATAATAGAATGTAATAATAAAGCAATATTGTAAAGGTAGTGGTGCGAGTGTCTGGTAATGAAGCTGCTAGTAGTAGTAGTAGGTATAGTAGTATAATAGATATTGTGGGTGTGTGTGTGTCGGTGTAGTAGTGTGTGTGAGGGAGCTAGGATGAGAGTGTGTGAGTGTGATGCATAGTAGTGTGTGTGTGACTTATCATCTCCAAGTATTTCAAGAAGGACATTGAAGACAGCGATAACTCCGTGTATCGCCTTCCCGTGCGCTTCCCCTCCGCAAATCTTCCCTACAAGAACAATTTTTAGCTTGCCCCCTTTTAAATATTGCATTATTACATATTTAAAAAATACTCGTATGTTGATAACACAATGGGGCACGTTTTTCCGAAAACAGTGAAACGATATAACATTTGAATAAAGAGATATTAAATAAAAACCTTAAAAAAACGGTTTTTCGGCCGTCCTGTAAAGTTGTGTTTTTCGACTCATCGCCGTCTTAGCGGAGCCCGTCGATATGTAATCTTTATAATTACTCATGATTATTCTCATAATGAGATTTGAAAGGTTTTAGTTGAGTTTTTGATAAGTACAAAACAATCTTTTTGTATTTTAGTAGATTTTTTGTATAAAATAATTGCAATTATTTCTAATTTATTCTGAAATATTATATCAAAGTATTTTCTTTAATGTAACGTGAAATTCTACAAGTTTGTTCTTCAGACCTATTTTCAATATAAAAGATCTCATCGCTGCTTCCTAGTGAAATATATATATATTTACTAAGATCAAACAAATAAATTAATTATAAAAAAACGTGTCTACACTACGTCTCATATTATTTTTTTGAATAAAATACTAGTCTACAGACAAAAGTTCTTTATTTATTCTAGTTGACTTGTATCACAATCACAAATAATGTAACAATAAATGCAATAATTGAAATCATAACTATTGTAAGATCTCTCAAGAATGATAAATATACAGATAGACACTAAACAAAACAGCAAACAAATGAAAGCTATTCATGTTATGTAAAATATAAATCACATTCAATGGGAAGTTGCTGTATTTTCATACACTGCTTAATATTATAAAAATAATACTTTTGAAATTTTTAAACAGGTGTATTAAGCTTAAACATTTGTTTACAAAATTGTTTAATATTTTTGTCACAATATATAATGTTCTTAGAGGGTATATTTTTAAAATCAAATATTATCTTATGGCGAAGGACCAGTATAATAACGAAAGATAAGAGAGCCTCCACGCTTATGTTGCTTTCTTGCAAAGAGATCAGAGATACAACTTCTCCAAGAGCTGTATGATGGCATAATGGGAGGATTACCCGCCGCTAAGCTACTACCGGACACTGCCATACAAGTGGAAGTCAACATCAAAGGATAAGCGACAGTGCTTGTGAGAAATAATAATACAGGTAATGTGTAACTGCGATACTCCTTAGATTTAACTACATATTTGTTAACAAAATATGCAATACTCGCAGAAGCGATAACACAACTTATTTCACCGATTAATTTTGGTACTATTCCATTAAAGAATCCCAATATGCCATTTTCTCTATAAATTGATGCTACTGTTCCAAACATTGTACGATAGCATTCTTGTTTGTCAACAAAGGAAGCCATCATTCGAATAGTTACAACACGGAATGGATAAGATACAACAATAGAAACAACATGCAATGTTAAATCGCGTTTGCAATAATTTATATAATCTTCTTTTTTTGGCTCTCCTTCAACGACTAGATTCGGGGAATCTTCCAGTTCTGGACAGTAAGTTTGTAGGAGTTTAACTGTTTTCATAGTCATGCATGCCGCTGCAAAGTTACCGCATAGTGAGGGAGCCAATCCATTGAAGCATCCGAAATAACCATCGGTCTGTTTAATATGGCTAATGTATTGAAACATATTAGGAAGAATCAAGGTTCGTCGACCCCACAGGTTTCTGGACCACCTGGGTGGTAAGGGTTCATAGCCCAATTGAATCAGCACCTTCGAGTATTCTATAGGGTGACAGAATACGCTTAGCATCATTTGTGATAAGTACGGAGTAACTTCTTCTTTCTCTTCCTCCATTGTAATGTAGTGTGAGCTAAAACAAGCAATATGAGAATCAATAAAAATGTATTGGTGGACATTATTAACATATGTATTAGAAGATAACTAGTATAATATACATATAATCAATAATATTTTTTATAAGAAGATATTTTTGATCCTAAGTTGGTAAGAATAAATTTACCAGGATGTTTTAATTTATCGCTATATGAATATTTCACTGAGCACACTGCAACCAAATCAGCCACTGTCAAATGTTATGTAAGTAGGGCAACTTTTATATTATTGCAGTCTGTGAAAATGTTTCATTTTTAATTTATAAAATATGCATTAAAAATATTTTGAAGGTGTTCAATTTTGCAAATGGTTAAGAATAAAAAATATCATTAAAAAAAATAATGAGGAAAAATAAACTTTTGCGGATAAAATTTGATGGTTACTTTTTAATTGGATTTTCAATGATATGAAATGAAAAATATTACACAATGTTGTGACTTGTGATGTGTTGATGCTTGATGAATACTTGCAACACTTTACCGGCTGTATTTGCGGCGCCAGAGACGCGTGCAGTGGAGCGCTGGACTCGAGGAGCGCTGGTACTCTGTCCGTGTCCTTGCCACTTCTCGTGTCAGCCTCTACTCTTCACCTGTGAACTCTGACCTCTGACCTTCGACTCCTGGAGCAGCCTTCCTCAACCATGGCCACTCAACCACACAGCAAGAAGAGAGTCTGCTATTATTATGATAGTGAGCATTATCATCATTCCTTTAACCCATCCCACTCTACTCTGTTGCTAACATCTTAGTATATGTTTTTTTAACATATAACTTTGTATATGGTGTAGAGACTAATTTTTATCCAATGATTTGGTACACAAACTAAATCGAGTGTGTCTAAGGCAAAAATCGTCGGTAGACTGGACCAAAGCGCATGCGCCAAGTTTCACAGACACCACACACTCGCAGCCTCGCGTAAAGCGCGCAGTCTGCCGTTGCGTTCTCTCTTATACCATATCAAAACAGTTTTGAATACCGAACGACATTCACGATGACCAAAATGAAAATTAAATTCAATTTGAGTGAAATGGATTTCTTCTTATACACAATTATTTATTTTCAGCTTTTTTTTTTTTTTTACTTTTATATTCGGTGACCGTAATATTTTAATATGTGTAATTGTTTTTTAAAGGCGACATTGGAAATTATTATTATGGGCAGGGACATCCCATGAAGCCACACCGTATACGTATGACACACAACCTCTTGTTAAACTATGGACTATACCGTAAAATGGAAATTTATGTAAAAAAAAAATAATTCATTCATTCACTTTATATTACTCGACCATCCAACATAATTGTTTTTTTTTTACAGAGACCGCACAAAGCTACAGCTGATGAAATGACTAAATTTCATTCAGATGATTACATTCGATTTTTGAGGTCCATTCGACCTGACAATATGTCTGAATATAACAAACAAATGCAGAGATGTATGCTTATATATTTATCTAAATTTAATAGAGATAGATATGTATATTCACATTTTAATATTTTATTTCAGTCAATGTTGGTGAAGATTGTCCTGTTTTCGATGGTCTATATGAATTTTGTCAACTTTCTGCTGGAGGTTCTGTGGCTGCTGCTGTAAAACTTAATAAGCAAGCCTCAGAAATTTGCATAAATTGGGGTGGTGGTCTTCACCATGCGAAAAAATCTGAAGCATCTGGCTTTTGTTATGTTAACGACATTGTGCTTGGAATATTAGAGCTTTTGAAATATCATCAACGAGTACTGTACATTGACATTGATGTTCATCACGGAGACGGTGTTGAAGAAGCTTTTTATACAACTGATCGTGTAATGACAGTGTCATTCCATAAATACGGAGAATATTTTCCAGGAACTGGTTGGTTTCTCTTGCATTATAATTATATTTTGGTATACAATATATTAAATGTATTTGATGTTCTATTACAGGTGATTTGAGGGATATCGGTGCAGGTAAGGGCAAATACTATGCTGTAAACATCCCTCTGAGAGATGGCATGGATGATGAATCATATGAATCAATATTTGTACCTATAATTACAAAAGTGATGGAAACTTTCCAACCATCTGCTGTGGTTCTGCAGTGTGGAGCAGACTCATTGACAGGTTTTTTTTTTTAATTTACTTAAATTATTTTTCAAAAACATATTCATCATTTGATTGTTTTATAGGTGATCGTTTGGGTTGTTTCAATGTCACAGTTAGAGGTCATGGAAAATGTGTGGAATTGGTGAAAAAATTCGGTCTACCATTTTTATTAGTCGGAGGTGGAGGATATACCATCAGAAATGTATCTAGATGTTGGACTTACGAAACTTCTGTGGCTCTTGGTTGTGAAATCGCTAATGAACTTCCATACAATGACTATTTTGAGTACTTTGGACCAGATTTCAAATTGCATATCAGTCCAAGCAACATGACCAATCAAAATACTGCTGAATATTTAGAAAAAATTAAAAATAGATTATTCGAAAATTTGCGTATGTTGCCACATGCTCCCGGAGTTCAAGTAAATATATTCTCCACCATTTATCTGACACATTAAACGTGTGCATAAAATTTCATTCAAATAAATATTGTATTAACAGGTACAAGCTATTCCCGAAGATGCTGTTAATGATGAATCTGAAGATGAAGACAAAATTGACAAAGATGAAAGGGTCCCCCAGAGTGAAAAGGTTTTGATCCCGCTGATTCTTTACATTTTGGTCAGTGTTAATTGAGAACATTTTTTTATAATTTACAGGATAAACGGATTGCTCCTGACAATGAACTGAGTGATTCCGAAGATGAAAGTACCGGTCCTACTGCCAGTAGTACTGGAAATGCAAGACGTGACAACCGCTCTTATAAATCTGGTTCATCACGGAAGAGACCGCGGTTAGATAAACAAGAACCGACTACAACAACTCTAAATAATACTAAGGAAGAAGTTAAAGGTAAAATATTTTTCATAAAATTAGGTTTTTTTTTGTCTTGTTTAATTATTTATTAATAATTTGTAGTTGAGGATGCTAAAGATGAGATGAAAGTGTCCAGCACAGACGATGGCAAGAAAGAACCATCAACAAATCCCTGATGGTCGCGATAAACACATTGTTGTGAAACATTAAAAGTGCAAATGCATTCATTCAAAAAGAAATGCAATCATTGTGTATGATTGGCATATTTTTCAATTATTGCATTTCAAGAAGACTATTAACTTATTCCTGCTATTTACATTAGCTTTTGAGTGAATTAATCTTTGTGTAGTACAATTGTGTGAATACTTGTAAGATCATTTAAATTCTCTTCTAACAGATCTCAATGGTAATTTAGGTTTTCAAACTTTCAAGTGTTTAAAAAAGATATCCCATTCCGAAGCTCACACCCACTGCTCATTTTGAACTATTACATTAGTAATAATTAGATAAATAGATTAAGTTTAAAAAAAAGTTGAATTTATTAATTTCATTTATAATCACATTGTTTCACATCTCACACCAGTCATTTTGAAGATCTACAATACATTGTGATATGTCATTATCAATTTCCATTTCACTGGAACTAAATCATAGAATCAATTTGTAACTTGTAAATACACATATTTTTTTCCAATATTTGCAACCACTTACAATACATATATATGTTACTTGACAGTACTCTTTCAGATTACCAATTATATTTTTGATATTGTAAATTTCTCCCATTGTTTCAGGGCTATGTGAAGTGTGAATATTGTATGTGTATGTATTATTTTTACTGTCATTTACAATGTTTTAGTTGCCGAAATAATATAAGAAATACCCTTACAAGTTGCACATTGCATTTATTTAAAAATAATAACGAATACTTTATTTTTGTATTTGTAGTTCATAAAATTTAAATTGTCTGTAATAAAATGAACAATAAAGTAATATCTGGAATGATTGTTTTCTTCCGAGGGTGTAACATATTTTCATAATAAAATCTGTGTCGTAAGATTTCTATAATGTGCAAACATCAATTAGAAAAATGCATCTTTTACTTATTCGAGTTTAATCAGAAATGATATTTGTCCTTTCAGAGGTAATTGGTAAAATTGAATGGACTGTGTAATCGCAGCCGAAAAGATTATCAGATCAATTAAATTTTTAGGAAACTTAAAAAAAAGATAGGTGATCGAATCGTTGAAATATTTGAGACGTGTGAAATTGGAACCATGCCATAATTACGATAAGATTAATTGATCACGTTACAAGATAGAGAAGCTAGTGTATTGTGGTATTTTTAGTAGTGGCTACACTGACCACCTTTCAAAAGCAAGTGTACCGAGTGACATTCCGGCACACTCCAGCAGCCTCCAGGACTCCAGGGCCACAGGACGAGCCACCACCTTCACCAGGACTCCGTGGCTCCAAGGGCCAGGACTCCAAAGACTCCAGAGGCCAGGCACGAGGACACTTCTGACATGTGTCAAGTAATGCATCGTATCTCGCTATAATCTCCCTATGGTGAACCTTGCCTCTTGAATTCCTTTTGTATTCATATTCCATATAGATTATAGATGAATACACTAGCGGATAGTGACAGCGGCTAGTAGCTAGTAGCTAGCAGCTAGTAGCTAGTGCCTTGCACATTACGGCCGATGACGGTGACTGATCGTGAGGTGATGTCGTGACCGTGTTTGCCTTTATTATTGGCGCCGTTTGGTATATTTGATCTGTTTGTGTACTCTTGTAATAGAGTAACAGAGCGATAGAGTGATAGATCAATAGTTATAGTTATGTGATGGTGATTGTGATTACGATTACAGAGATAGCAAAGATGGAGCACGCCGACTTGGTGGCAGAGATGGTGCAGGTGGAGCATCTGACCACGCAAGAGAGGCTTCACCTGGCCAGGAGGTAACTTATTATCTTAAAATAGTAACTAGTCTCTTCCTAGTACGATTCTTATGGTAATTGTGTCTTCTTGCAGGCGGCGGGTCCAACAGCTGAAATGTTGGGCCCAGAAGGAACGAGACTGGATTCGCTCGAGACATAAAAACAATGCTAACACCATCGGTACCGACAAATCTGCTCGACCAAAGAGAAATGTATTTTTCAGCGACAGCGTTATGTTATTAGAGGCAGCTGCCAGAAATGATATAGAAGAAGGTCAACATTATTCTGTTTCATTATATTATGACAACAATACTCAACATAATTTATGTATAATATCACTGTATGTTTTGTTATTTTCAATATCTTTCTTTACAATTTCTAGTGAGAAGACTGCTAGGACGGGGTGTGACTCCGGACGCTACAAATGAAGATGGTCTGACTGCTTTACACCAGTGTTGTATAGATAATAATGAGGAAATGCTTAAATTACTACTAGATAAGGTAAAATTCTAACTTTTCATATTAAGATTCACTTTCTTATCTTTTGTATTATTATAGGGTGCCAATGTCAATGCTGAAGATTCCGAAAAATGGACTCCATTACATGCAGCTGCTACATGTGGCCATTTACAGCTTGTGAAAACACTAATTCAAAGGGGAGCAAATCTGTTGGCTGTAAACGCAGATGGTTAGTAACAATTGTGTTTTTGTTTCCATATATCTAACAACAATTATCAAAATAATATTATTTAAAGGGAATATGCCATATGATATATGTGAAGATGAAGCGTCACTGGATTGCATCGAGGGGGAAATGGCTGCTAGAGGTGTAACGCAAAGACTGATCGATACCACCAGAGGAAATACTGAAAGAATGATGTTACGAGACCTAAAACAAGTTCAGTCTGAAGGCGGAGACCTAGAAGTTCGAGACCAACATGGGGCAACGCCGGTGAGACATTTTTTTACTTCTTCACTATCTTCAATTGTTTCATTTAATGCGTTTTTGATTAACGGTCAAGACCAATTGGTTAAAAAAATTATACGAAAAGCTCTAAGATATGTTCCTGTAAAATTCCTTGCTCCTTATTTTAGAAAACCAATAAAGAAATTCGAATTGAAAAGTATATTAAAAAAAAATGACCAATAATTATTACTAATGGTTGGTTTTTAATGTTTATACAATGTGTTAGTTGTATTAATTATTATTGGTTCTTTCCAATATCTTTCTTCAATATTCTATTGTAAAAAGGCTGTGTGATAAAAAATTATAATTTGTAGTTATAAATTTGTTATTTTTGTATGATTATTTATGCTAAATATATTTGAAGATTTTTTGGCAGTATTTTGGTGTATATTTATTTTTAATTCAAAAAGTAGTATATATGTATATGTCTGGATAAAATGGAAGATTCAACATTACTTAAAAAATTATATCAAAAGGCCTCACTGCTCTGGAATGATATTTTGTAAAATTAATCTGAATTCCTTAATAAGAAAAGTCTTTTTCCCAAGGTATGAATTCTATTACACATTTGTTTTGTTTTTTTTTTAATGTTGTTTTTGAAAATCAACTGCATTTGGTTATCTTTTGTAAGAAATGTTTTACATTCATTTTTCACACTATCAAATATCAATCATAGTAATGAGGTATTCAATTCATGTGTGTGTTTAAATATGTATCTTATTTATAAACAAAGAACAGTATTTTTAGATTAAATCTGTCACACTTGTTTTTTGCATGAAATATGTATATTACTTAGAAGTAATTTTTATATCATTTCCCATGTGGTGTTTTGAACCACCTATTATGTTTAATGAGACCATAATACATGAAATCAATGTTTCAGCTTCACATTGCTGCAGCAAATGGCTATCTAAAAGTAGTTGAATTTCTATTGGATCATCATGTTTCAACAGATGTAAAAGACAATGATCTTTGGCAACCTGTCCATGCTGCCGCCTGCTGGGGACATGTAAGTAATTTAATTCCTAAAATGCATGATATTTTTGGGAGAATGTTTTTTTTTTATTATACATCAATTAATTACTGAATATGTTTGGCATGTATATTTTATTTTGATGTGTAGTTTTTATGAATGAATGTGATATGAAATATAATATTATTGTTTTAATGTAAAAATGTTTTATTGATACAAAGCTGGAATACAAACAGGTTGTGACTAATTAAATATTTGACCACTAATATGCATGTGTTTGTTGTTTGTGATGCTGATGCAGCTTGAAGTTTTGGAAACTTTGGTACACAATGGTGCCGATCTCAACGCTAAGAATAAGCATGATGAAACTCCGGCAGGTAATCAAATATTTTTTTGTGGTTGTTTAATTTATTATGCATGTAAAATCATTGGATACTCGAATATTATTTCATATTATCTACGTTTATACAAATATTTATTATTCTATTTATCCAGTTCATAATACTTTGTTTTTGATTATATTAAGATATTTGTGAAGATAGTGAAATGAGAGCTCGCATTGCGCAACTACTTAGTGAACGGGAATCGAGAAAACGAGTTTCGGGTTCAGGCTCAGTAGGTGGAACCAGGCGGGGTACAGGAGGAACTAGACCATCATCATCGAGAGCTCATTCTGTTCGGAGAACTTCTTTACGGGAGAGAGGTCTTACTGCTAAACACGATGCTCATGAAGAAGCTAGACTACGAAACACATTTGTTACTAACGTGAGTTTATTTTTATCATTAATTAATTTTTCAAAGTGTTTATTTAATTAGTATACAATGCTTAAATCTCATCAGGCAAAATACTTGGAATTTAATGGTTCCTTGAATCAATTTGTGCCATTGAAAAAAATATATTATACATAAATATACAAGCATTATGCATTATATTGAACATTCCTCTTATGAATTCAACTAATAGAGAGTAATAGAATCTATGATTGATTTTTCATCCAATGGCATTGATTGTCATGCTTGTCACATCATATTTGTGGACAGTTGCATGCATTCTTAGATCTCCAACTTTTTTTATTTTATTTTCACTATACCTTGTTTTATGAATATGTAGAGTAAATGTCACACTCGTTCAGCACATCAGACATGCTTACAGATGAGTCTACTCACCAAAATCATCGTAATTAGTCACACCACAAAACTATATTATGTAACCATATCACTGATTGCAGCAGTTTCTGGTAATATAAATAAACTCTGCGCGTCTAAAGGAAAGCATTTATTCTACACATTCATGTATTAAAATATAATTTCATAGCTTCAGAAAATGTAGCGGGGATGATTTGTCAGCATCGGAGAAGTGTTAATTCGTATGTAAATGTATTCTTAAAAGTGTAAAATAACAAATTTAACTAGCATTATTTCATGATTACTGTTCAATTATCTTTCATGTCAGTGTCATCTTCCTGCTTGTTCCAAGTGCGATAAATAAGGAATTAAATTTTACAGTACACGTCTTGTCTAGTGCTATTTATTTACATACGTCCAATTAGAAGCGTTTGCGATTTTTCAGATGGTGAACCACAATCTGGTGGAATTTTTTTGATGTGATTTTATATTGTTTATTATATTTTATTTGTTTTACACCGCAATCATTTAATACATATTATTAATTGATGATGTCTTTATCAGCAATATGACACAATTGTTATTTTGTCGTTCTTCATCATAATGAGTATAATCAGTCGCCAAAACAATACCTACAACAACATTTTTATAAAATAAATGTTGGTTCCCTCCGCGTATTATTCTGCGTATTCTTCCGAAACTTTTGCATATCCCATAATTCGAATGAATGAATTTATAGTAGATGGAAAAATCTATTTTTTTCGTTTCGTATCGAGTGAATTCTTCTTTAATTGTATTATACCTACCCTAAAAATGAACAGTGAAAAAGCCAATCAAGAAGAAAAGCCAATACATACACAGTGCCTATACGTATACCGGTATAATAGATATTTTGTATAAATGATAAAGAGTTTTAACAACTTATCATCTTGATAATATACATAATTGATTTAACTTTTCTGCGATTGAAATCGAATCGAAATCGGCCAGTATTGCGGCAATTGACGGCCGATACGCATGGTTGTGTTGAATGTTGATTTTTATGGAATAATTAATTTATAAAAACACAAACAAACTAGTTTCACCTCGCTTTACCCATCCTTAACGTGTACTTAATACCTGTTATATAAAGAAAATGAGAAATTCGGGAATAATTTCTTTACCTCGCACATGAACAAAAATTATATTAAATTTTTAGTAAGGCCGCCGAAAGTAATTTTCGGACTTTTCGGATATTTAATCAAAGTAAAGAAAATCCCCAATTAAATATACAACTATTGACATATTTTTTAACGGTGCTTATCACTACTACTTAAAAAATCTAAGAAGAACTACATTTGGTGTGAATTCTTCAAAATTGCAAAACATTTCCACTAACTTACATATTTTATTCACCCACAAAATTTTAACCATCTTCATACTTTATAGTTACTTCTGTACGTCTCTCTTGAAATTTACTCTACAAACATAAGTATTAATATTATATGTATATTTTAATATTATCAAGGATGATGTTCCGATATGTACATTTTCCTTCCTACATCCTCGGATCCGTCGGTTGTGTTTATATTCATATTTATTATTTGTGCAGATTAAAAAAACGTCATTAAAATGCTCAATGTCATCCTGGCCGAATTACAAATTAATTAATTGTTATACATATTAAATAAATGGTCTTTAAATGTGTGTAACGGTGGATTAATTCCAATTACGTTATATGCTTACTCGCACATAAATCAAGGTTTACGACGTCCTTTTCCACAACTTGTACAATATAAAAGTGTGTATAAGTCATCGGTAGAAAGTAAAGCGTGTAATAGTGCAGAAAAGTCTCGAACACAGTTATAACCCTAATGCAACTGTTGTTAAATTAATTAATAAATGTAAATATGGAAAAAACTTATACTGAAAATATGTAGGTACTTCCATTTTTAATAGTGTCCTTCTATAAATGTACGTGACAACAAAGCAAGCGCGTATTTTATTCCACAATTAAAACGCAAATAATTCATGTTTTTGTCTTCCTTAATTTGATTCGACGTACATAAACTTTATTTAACACGAAAATTATTTTAAAAATGTGAGACTTATTATTGAATAAAAACCTACCAGTATTTTTTTTAAATATAAACGCCCCGAGAGGCTTTTTGATATGGAGACTATTACTACTTACACAGGTCACCGATAGAGCGGCTCTGCACGACACAATCACCTCGGTATTTACCTACCTTATAATCCAGAAAATCACAGTAAACCTGGATCAAGACGATTCGTAATAACCGATCAAATTATTCTATTTTTTGTTTTTACTTGAGCGGGATTTGAATCAATGACCAAAGAATTTGTAGCCACGCCTCTTATCCACTGAGCTATTTATTACGCTGTCAATAATACGATATATCGTAAATAAAATGTATATTTTTGTCTGATCTCAACCAAAGGGCATAACATTGGACTTAATCTATATTCGTCAAACTTTTTATATATAGGTCCTGTTCGAATTAGAAATATTTTGCTTGATATACGACCTTCGATTGGCATGCGATCAAGTGTGTTATTAAAAAGAGTACAACAATGTAAAAAAATAGATGTAAGTCATACAATTGACAATTTTCTTTTATATAATTATATTTACCCGATTGCGCTTTTTATTCTTAAAGCTTGGGATTCCTAGGCGTGCGTCGCCGTAAACGTACACCGTAAAGACGGCAATAGAATTGCTTTGCTGTACTTTTGATGGTTTTTTTGTTAATCAGTGCCTCACGTGAGGCTTAGAAGAGGCATTAACTAATAAAAAACCGATCATAAGTGTAGCTAAGTAACTCTACTATTGTATTTACGGTGACGTATGCCTGGGAATCCATTACTTAACACGACGCACTCATGGCTTGTTCAAACTATACCACTAATTTTTCCACTACACAGCATATTAGGATTTCGAAGTACGACGATGTTTTCATAATATTATATTAAATACTAAAATAAAATTGAAACAGCACAAATGCATAGAACGCGCGGCGATGGCTGGTGAAGTGTTATATTGGTCGCGTGCGCGCTCGATTTTTCAGGCAGGGATGGTCGACGTTTTCATCTTCAGGCACCCGGAATGGTATGCTGGTGAGAATTTCGCCGCCTTCAGTCTATCGGCAGGTGCCGTAGCGAGACCATCTTCCATCATGCTCATATGTGACGACTATTCGCGTCTCGCTACGACCACATCTTTGTATGTGCGCGCCAAATATAACACTGCATTCCTTTTATCACACACTAAAGTGCCCATATGACTTCGTACCTTTTCTACATACAATAAAGCGTTTTGTTTGTAGAGTTAGTTTGTTTATCGTGATAAGTGTTCCATACAAATATTTACAACATGTTTCTCACCAACGATAACCTCAGGAGGATGAGGAAGAAACAATCCTCCGTAATGGGGTTGAGTTATAGGGTGTGATTTTTATTAACAATACATTATATCAATAATACTTTATAAATATGTTTATTATTTCAGGGGATTCCAAACGGCACAGATAACAATTCAAACTCAACAACCCTACAGCAAAATGGATCTTCTTTGAAAAGATCTCCGAATGGCTCGACACCTGTGGATATTGATGCTAAACAACAAAAAATATCTCCATCCAATCATCAAGCGGATTCTCAATCTCAAATATCAGCCGATTCTCAAGCTTCATCTAATTATGTTCCCAAAATTGCAAATCCGTTATATGGGGTAAATGCCGCTTCAACCTATTTACCACCTTCCTTAAACAGTTCAACTGGTGGAAATTCACCCACGTCCACTAGTTATGTTGGTTTTAAGAGTAAAAATGAATCAAATACCAAATATATGCAAGAGAACAAATCTGATAGTGCACTTAATTCTTTGACCAACGGTGTGAGAAAAGCTCCTGAGGGTCAAGACAACGATTCATACCTGCACGAAGATGAGATTGATTCACCCAAAGATATGATTGTTACTTCTAACCAGGTGGATATGACAGAGACCAGTTCTGCCACGCATTATACTACAGATAATAATGGAAAAATCAATGTACATGTCACTGTTATGATAAATGCTGGTGAGTTACTTGTTAACTTTAAGTATGTATTTGAAGCATAAATAAATAAATGTATTTATTTTCTAGGTACACTAGCTGATTTGAAGAAGCAACGTGCACAAATCAGGAACTCTAGTCCGACGGAATCCAGTCTTATATCACCTACCAGCATTGATTCAACGGGAAGCTCCAAACCGATTCCTTCTTCGCCTGTTCCCTTTGCTGGTGATGTTCCAAGATTTAGTGGAAATACCAGTGATGTTATTGGAGATGCCAGATCCAACAGATGTTGTATTATCATGTAAGGTTTATTTAATTTATAGAACATATATCCTAAGATGCAATAATTCCTGTTTTTAAATGATATTGTCAATAATTGAAATTTATAAAATTTTAATTAATTACTACATTTTGAAATTGCTTATACATATCAAGACCATTTCTTGTTACAATAATTTGTTTGTCATGAAATATATCCTAAAGATGAAGAAAATAATGTAATACTTATATTTTATCATCAAGGAAACTGTCATTTATTTGAACGTACCAATTTTAGACAAATTAACTAAAAAGAAAATTTTCTCGATCAAATTTACGTATTTTTGGAGTAGTTTTTGAATTATAATACAGAGTGAGTTTTTTGGATTACATTGTTAATAGAAATATTATCTTAAGCAATAATTTTTCTAAATCTGACATTCCATTTAATGTCACTTACAAATATGTACATATTATTTAATTGATGGTTTTTGTAATGAGGAATGTTGTATTAACAATTACATATTTTCATTTTTGTCAATTTAGAAATTCGTTATTCAAGGAAATTAATTGTTATAGTTTATCAAATTTATCTACAAATTTCTCCCATTTGGGAAGTGCTGCAGATTTTTCAGTTTCCTAATTTCAGGAATTAATGTAATGACTACATGTTAAAATAAAAAAAAATATCAACAGTGATTCATTATTAATTTAAGTGAAATGATTTATTTAAACTAAAATGTTTATATTGCCAAGATGTTTCTGTATTATTATCATAATGAATAGTTTTATTATACAAAATATATTTTGCCGTTTTGAAAATTTTCCATACCTATTAGTATTATTATACTTTTTAAAAAATCCTCATTCAAAAGTCACATTACATCCCGTGGGATAAATAATTATTTCTACCTGTATTATAGAATAATTTTCAAAGTATTAGACTTGTTAACCTGTTTTTTAAAACTAAATTCTAGTTTGAAAAATAAATCTTGCCTTAAAAATTGATTTGTGATTGAAAAATTGAGCGTTTTAATTGTGGATGTTGTATTGACTAGAAATTAGCATAATAATAAATGCAATATTGGGAAAATTCATTAAAATAAATGTATTTTCTTCGTTGTTTGTTAAAAAGTGGTAAAATGCAGTCTTTTGTCATATCGACCAACTAAAATTAATGTCTTCATTCCATATATGTATACTGAGTTTTCTTGACTGAATTTTTATATGCCTTCGTCGGAGAGATGAGTGAGATACTTTCTTCTGCTTCTAAGCGTAATTTCAACAAATCTTTGCACTATTTCAATGTATTAATATATAATACTGATTTAAAGACTGTTAAACAAATTATATTATTGAATGTGTTCTTAAAAAACGTTTACTTGCGTCAATAATTTTTTTAGACATATCAGTATTGATGATTTTTTATAAAACTATTTCATATTTATATTGTATTTTCTACATTATTATTTTAGAAGTGTTTCCATTTTTTGATGATTGATGCTTCTTGCATTTAGAATTAATGTTAAATTGTGAATTAGTTTTAATGTTAGAATAAAAGTCTCATCACATTTGTAATACATATCCTATACTATTAGAAAATTATACAAATTTGTGATAATATTCCATCAAGATTTTGTGGCATCTATTTTGAAAAAATATATTAATTGTAATAGTTGTTGAAATAGCAAAAGAAAAATGTATTGGATTTGATGAGCTTCTAAAACAAATAAATACATTCCATAGATTAATAATTAGGAATTTTTAAGTGTAAATTATTTTGAATAATAAACATAATTCCTATTTGCCAGCTACTTTATTATTTATTTATCTTAATACTGTTGGTGCCTTATAATTCTTTGGATTCTTGTAAATATGAGTTGATTGAACTTAGTATTAATTTGTCTGCAAATATAAATAAATAAATGTGTAACACAATAATTAATTCAGTCATACTGAATGTATAAAAATATTTTGTATATTTTATTGTCAATTACTTTATTTTCATATATTATGCCTTTGAATTATATTGGTGTTTTAACCAGAAATAAAAAAAGCAATACATTTGTTTAGTACCTGTGCTAATATGCCCTGTTTATAATGTAACCAACCAATAGTGTTGTGATGAGCAATTTATATTTTTTATCTATTATTTATGTTTACATGTACTTAATACATTAATTAAAGACAAATAAATATCAACGTGTTTTATTTTGTACATAAATGCATGAACTGCATCATAAGTTTATTCAATATGGTGTGGTGTGATTTTGATCTATTTGATTAAATTTTTCAGTAAAACAATTCAATTAATCACTTATCAGCATTCTTTGTTTATTGTGAGTTGTTTTAAATATTCTAATCACATTTGTCTGCAATCGCTTTTGAATTAATTAAATCATGAGGCCTTGAATTTCGGTCAAGGGATAAATATTTTTTTATACCTAAATTATCAATTAAAAATTATTTCATTTTAGCTGAAGAAGCTTTGGTTGATATTTTTATATCTAGATAGATAAGGATTAATGTCCAATAGTTTTAAATTAATAATATTAGCTTAATGTATCCATTATTAAATCTTGCACATATTTTATATTATGAAAAAATGGATGACATAATATTCTGTGTTAAAAAATAAATATTATTTATTTTAATTATATCAGAAATTCTACTTAATCATCGTAATCATTGGATGATATGCATAATGTAATATTATCCTTCTATTATCTATCTAATATTATCTAATTATTTTTTTATTATTATTTACAAAGGGAGTATTAATTCAAAGGAGCAAAGGGAGTAAAATTTTTCAGTTTAATAAAATATGTTACTGCCAAAAAAATGTAGTTCAAACGCAGTTGATCAAAACCCGCGCCTTGTGTTCAAAAATATTAATTTTCGTCGCATTTTTTTTAAATAAAAAATATTAGTACTAGAGTTAAAAGTTGTTTATTTATAAAATTAAATTTTAAAAATAATAGTTAGTTAATAATTGTAAAATTAAACATGAGACGACAAGGTTATGTCACGACGTTCGATCGATAAATAAGCAGTAGTTGGCTGGCGCTCGAACAAAGAGGACGCGCCGGTCTTCTCTCATAGATAATTAACAAATTAAAATAACCACATCTATTAAAAGCGACATTTAATATTGCATGAATAAATTCTTCAAGTTCTTCAACTTTTCCACGATGAAGCCGCCAGCAGGAAACGTGAGTGCGAAATAGTTTTACGTATCACAATTTAAAATTCCCACGTGACCTTTCCTATTTTACATAAAATAATAGTGAAATAACTAAAGCATTTTCTTTTAAAAATATTATTTATTAAGTTTTGGTTGATTGTGTGTTATTAAAAAAATAAAGGCACTTCGGAATAATTTAACGAGGCAACTTAATGATGAATTTTAAAGACCGCCGACGTTCTCCATTATTATGAAAGAGTTATGTATTCCATCAGCTGCGCAACGATCGCGTCATATTTTCCCAATTTCACAATATACAATTAAATATTTAATATAAATATTCTTAGATGAAGGTCGGTGTTCATTATGTATTAGGTTGTCGACCGATATTTAGGAAGCGATAAAATACGCCTGACCTCCCCCAAATAACCTTGTTCTTCTCTTCTAATTCTTTTCACGGTCGAGCCTTTTTTAACATTCATTCTTCTTTAATAATATACATAGAAAGACAGACAGGTAGGCTGCTTGGTACTTGGGCCGTGTAATTATAGTAAACCGGTTGATCTGGATAAATACGTACACCATAAAGAGACTCCCATATAAGAAAGGAGATGATGCATGGACAATAAGGACACATTTCAATCACAATTAATATTATGAATTGTTTATCTTATCTCGATAGTTATATTTTATTATAAAAACACATTAAAAAGTTTTACAAGATAAATATCAAAATTGACTTTTAATTAAGAAAATTGAATTTTTAAGCTGTCAGCGTCGGGTTATCTTTAACTTAATAGTTATGTAAAAATAAGCCGTCAATGGATTTGTCCCCATAGATTTTATGACAAATGTGTAAAATCATAGGTATAGATTATCACAAAAATGCTTTTATAAATAAGTCGTATTATATTGTGAATCAGTATTAACATATTAAATTAATAATGTTGTAGATTCTACAATTTAGAATACGATTAATCACAATAAATGTTTTTTTTTATTGACGTTAGTATTTCGTTTGTCGATATTTTAAATAGTTTTCAAATACATATACAAAACTCGATAAATAATATATTATAGACTAAAAATATGATTGGAAAGCAGTGAATTTACTCCTTCAATGAATGAATTTAATTAAATTGGACTAATTTTTCACTGATTAGTAATAATTTTACATATCATACATTTTGAAATACATATTATCATTAGCAGTTCAAACAACAATTTAACAGAAAATTCGTTAAATTTTTTAACCATTCGCCGATTTTTTTAACGAGCTGAATATCATCATTGATCGTTCATATGTGCAATTTCAGTCATACTGTTACAGTCAAAATTCTTATTATAATAATATTTTAATTAAGAAGTTCTTTTTTAATGAATGAATATAATAATCGGAGAATCAAAGTACCTATAGTATTTTTTGAAAAAAATAATTTAATGATATGTTTGATTTTCTTTAGGGAACTTCGCCATTTCTCCACTATGTGGATATTCCTGTTAAGAAAGCCACTTTTGGTATGGGATGCTTCTGGTCGAATGACTCTCTGTTTGGAGCTACAAAAGGTGTTGTAAGAACAAGAGTCGGTTATGCAGGTGGAACTACCAAATCACCTTCATACAGAAATATGTAAGAAACACACCATATTATTATATCTAAAATGAATATCACTATGACCGATTATTTATTTATTGCAGAGGTGATCATACAGAAGTGATTGAAATAGATTTCGACCCGAAGCAGATATCCTATCTCGATCTTTTGGAACTTTTTTGGAACAATCACGAATACGGACTCACTACCAAAATAAAGCGACAAGTGAGTTTAATGTCAATTAACATAATATATAAACGCCTCGCTATTTTTGTTATTTCTCCTTTATCAATTGTTATTTTTAAATATTCCGCATTCTTTCCCCACATATGCATTTCCACCTAATCACATCTGTAATTGCTGTTTTAGTATATGTCCCTTATCTTGTACCATGACGAAGAACAGAAACAAATGGCGGAAAAAACCTACAAAGATGTCGAACATAAAAGAAACGAAATGTTGAGAACTGAAATCGCTCCTGCTGGACATTTTTATGCTGCCGAAGAGTGAGTATTGATAATAATATTTCACTAATTATTAAAAAAAAAAACATCTTTATTTTTTCATTTCTATTTTTGTATAAATGTAATTGAAAAATCCCATGTTTCAAATCAATGTTGAAATAAATTCCAGTTGTGCAATACTTCTACGGATAAATGAATATCAAGTGGTTTTAAAGTATGAATAATTTTGAATTGTTTTAAAATGGCCCATTTCTAATCATTTTATTACGAAAGCAATTTATTAAAATATGTTGTAAGGCGGAATGAAATATCTAAAATAACTGAAACATATTTATATCAGTTAAAATAATAAAAAAGGATATTTATATTATATGATATTTGAAGTATTGAGAATTATATTTTAAATGAAGAAAAAAATAAAGAGCAACTGAAATGTTTTTTTAAAAATAATATATTTCTATACCTATAACGAGATTTCATTATCTGATTTATTGCGTAATTTAAACATTTCCATAATTAATCAAAGAATGATTATGATTATTTGATCTTATCGAGAATTAAAGATAACTGAATGGTTCTGTCGTATCTAATATCATACTCCAAAAATAAGAGAATCACACTAAAAATTTTAATATTTCTACCACACATATTTTTTTTAAATATTTAAGTTATGAATATGATTGTAACTTTTACAGCTATCACCAAAAGTATAGACTTCAAGGCCACAAGGATTTGTGCAAATCAATCGGTCTAAAGGGCGGAGAGATGCTCCAGTATTCATATTTAGCAGCCAGGCTGAATGGATACCTGGTGGGTGTTGGTGGAATTAAACAATTCGAAGAAGAAGTAAATTCTCTGGGACTTACTCAAGCTCAAGCTGACTTGGTGAGAAGAGAGCTGAGAAGAAATGAGGGCGGAGGACTGTCTTGTTAAATGAATAAATTAAATGGACCACCCCATCCATCCATTCCAGAATACATTATTGACAAACATTTAGAGATGAATAGTAAAACAGAATGCGTGATTTTTAAAGTGTACCTTATTGAAAAACTGTCCATGTATTTTTCATATGAATCAATTTAATGTGTGTTTATTTATTTTTGAGAAATCGAAGCAATCGAACTTTTGTTTTGTACACACTGTGATGCAATAATGAACAATTGAAGTTTCTATGAATTTTGATTGTTTGCACAATATGTATTGGAAATATGTATATCAAATAACAATCAATGGGTTAACTGTGAAAATATATTATAATATTATTAAATTTATTAACCAATCAATTGTATTATTCCAAATTTATAATATTGTTTAAATAAAAACTATTTTGATCGTTATTTGGTTCGAAAAAATTAATATGAAGTGTTTTATTTATGATTTACGAAGAAAATATATTTAAAAAGATTTCTATGGCAATTGGTCGAAGAAAATGTTTTTAATTACTTATTGGATTTGGGGAGTTTGATTGTTAAATTAAAACGCCGCCGTTTTTGAAAGAAGATGGACATTTTCTTGACAGACATCAATTGTTTTTTTATAAATTCTAATTTTTAAAATATTCAATTTATAATTATTAATCTTCCTTAAAGACATCCATTTCCAACATTGCATAAACTAAAGTTTATCAAAACGTGATAAACTTTTGTACAATGTGTACCTACATAGACCCTTTATCAAATACATAATATGTATTTAATAGTTTGTTTTCATCTGACAAAAAAAGATTCTTGATATTAATTGTAAAAATATTGATTTCGTGTAAGAAAGGAATAAGTGGGTAAATGTTGTGTTATTAGAAATTGTTTACCTAATTCCCCCTACATTGTTTACCCAGTCATGGTATTTAAATCGTTCGCCTGAGCCTTGGAAATCATTGTTAATCCAGTCGTCACCACGAAGACATCAACATGTTCTCCAAGGCTTTCGGAATCGTAATCTTCACCGTCCAGTCAATTCTGAATTTATTCTTGCGACTGTTCTCTCCGAAGAATAATGGGTGAGTTGATTTATTTAATTAATTACCTATATGTTTTGTAGATAAAGGTTTTAATTAATATTTATTTTAGCCCAATTCAAGGATCGTGTTTGACTCCGAAAAATATGCATGCATTCACCCCGGTCCTCAGGTCCAGGAGGATGTCTTCTGCGAGAAGGATAGTTTCACCACTCTCTGTGTCGAAGGCCGAGGATTTAAGACCTCTTCCTAGAGGACTCAACAGGACTCTATTTCCATCCCTCGAGACACCCCACGCTACAAACTCTACCGCTACGAAGTCCGATCGTGTATTTTCATCGCGAAATATTTTTCACAACAACAAAGTCATTAATACTTTAAGAATGGACGATTTTCGAGAGCTGTGATAATATAATAACACATACCATTTATTGGATTTGTTAAAATTATATATAAATAAACTGCTTTACGATATTTTCGTCTTTCAGTCATATTTTAACAATACCTGTAATGTAAGAATGGCTTGATTATACAAGGTGGGTTTAAATTAACTGAGAATATTTTAAGCGGTGGTAGGTTATCCCAAATATAAGTGAAAAAAATATTCAATATTAAAAAATATTATTAATTAAAAAATAAAATATAATTAAAAATGTTGATTACGTATTTAACAAACACAAAACACACGCGAAATTCACTACTGAGTACTTCACAGAAACAGCTGATTCCAAGACAGTGGCCCAAACTCGGTTCCAAAAGAAGTATAAATCAATTATTTTTTAAATTTTCAATTAATAAATTTTTATTAAAAAATAAAATAATTACTTTTTTTTCGCTTATATTTGCGATACCCTACCACCCCCTAAAATATTATCAGTTATTTCAAGTCCACCCTGTATATCTCATCAATGAATAAATACTTTGTGTGTAAAAATTTACTGGCTAATCCATAATTTCGTATTACGGTATAAATTAATATTTTTAGAAAAGTCTGCACTTTGCAATGGTGACCTTTTACGAAAGTCTTTTTTGCGGCTATGGTTCTTGTATTAATAAAAAGGTACACTTATGTGATTTCAAATAATAGATCTGCAAAATGGATCGTGCATTTTCTTACTTAAATTTAATATTGTCGTTGCATATTGAAATGGCTCATTTAAAAGTAATTATTTATCTTATAATTTTATATTTAAGAGTGGAGATTATAAAATGTTTTGTATACAAAATATTTAGTAAATCGATAACGCAGTATTGAAAGTGTGCATATTGGCGTGGATGCGATCTGCGTGACACGAGTGCTTGGATAACTTCCACGTCGAGCTAGTTGTCTCTGGACATTCACAGAGAGAGCGACTCTGCAGCTCTTGACACGTTCAGTCAGTGAAGCGGTCTCTGTGTGAACACTGCTCGTGCTTAATCTGTAGCCTGTAGCTCGTAGCCCGTAGCACCATGAAGCTCTTCTGGTTACTGTTCGTGCTCCCCGCCGTAGTGCTGGTCTTCGCGCCAGGTATTCTTCTTATTCCTGTCCATTTTTCTGATCTTGACTATTTTGCCGGTTACGTGGCAAATGCCCCTTTCACTTTAAAACCCGGTACCATATGTACTTAACAACCGTTCATTCGATCTCTATCTATTCCAGAATAATTAATACAATAACTGTTGTGACCTATTTGACTATTGCACTATATAGGTTATCTTTTGAGCGAAAGTGTCAAATGAAAATCATTCAAATCTAAATTAAAATTTGCAGAAAACAAATTATTTGCTCACGCTGAAGAAGATGAATTGGAAGATGAAGTTGTCGATGTAGAAAATGAAGGTGAAGAATCATTGAGCACTGAAGATTTGGCTGTAGATCCAGATGGCTTTATTAAATCGTCTCCCGAAGCAGATGTCACCATATTGTTTACTAGACCTACCAGTAACTACTTGGACACTCAACTTGGTATGATTTTATAGATACAACAATTTTTATTTGTGCTCGTTACTTACAATGTACTTTTTTAGAATTACCTGCTGGACGTCTTGTCGAATTCCTTGTTGGTTTCACTAACAGGGGCAAAGAACAATTTGTACTGGAGACACTGGACGCTTCGTTCAGATATCCTATGGATTTCAACTATCACATCCAAAACTTCTCTACAGTTTCTTATCAAAAGACTGTTGAGCCAGGAAACCAAGCTACTCTTTCCTATTATTTCATGCCCTCTGATGTTTTTGCCGGAAGACCCTTCGGTTTGTCAATCAATTTAAACTACAGAGATGCTAGTGGAAACAGTTTTATGGTATGTTTTCATTGTCCACTCCTTCCAATATTTTTTTTTGTCTTTGTTTACATGATTATTTTTTAGCAATCTGTGTACAACCAAACTGTATCAATTACTGAAGTCAATGAAGGATTAGATGGAGAAACATTCTTCCTTTATGTATTCCTTGGAGCCATTTTGGTGTTAGCTTTGGTTGGAGGTCAACAGACTTTAGCAACTTTTGCTAAAAAACGATCACCTCGTGGATCTACTAAACATATTGAAACTGGTACATCCAACTCCAACGTGGACTACGAATGGTTACCGAAGGAATTGCTTACCCAAATTAGTGAGTTTTTTTTACATCATGTGTTAGTAGTGAATTATTATATCTTATTATTTTTTTTTCATTTTTCAGAAAAATCCCCCAAACCACCCAAACAATTGCAAAAACAACAGTCACCGAAACCGAAGAAAGTGAAAAAGAGTGATGACTGAAAATAATAAATAAAAACAATAGTGGGGGAGTGATAAAATGGATGCTCATTATATCCATCGAAACAAATACTACAGAAATTATAGCCTCACTCAAGATTTTATTAATTTAAATTAATTTATTGTGATTTTTTTTTTACAAAAAAAAAACCATTCATATTCACATCATCGAGTTATACATGAGCGTGTGTGTGGCGTGTGTAAGTGAGATGGAAAGGACATTATCTCCATATAAAAAAATCAGTGCATCATCTTTTGAACTCTGCATGTTATTTATCATGAATCAAACTAGTTGATAGGCGTTAAGTTTGTGAAGTGCTGTTTCATGAATCAGCTGTATAAAAAGAATGCATTTTACAAATAAATTTTTAAAAAACTATGTTGAAGTTTTTATTTATGTATGTATGAAAATACATTTTGAGAGTACGATCAATTAATTCAAACTGATGAACACAAATTCTTCAAGACATTTGTGCATTTTTCATATTTGATTATACATTACTGCAGTCTACATATAATAAAATCATTTAAAACAACTGAAATGAGTAAATTGACACATTAAAATCTTTCCCTATTGTAAGAAACGTATCATATACATGCTAAATCAAATCATGAAACGAATACATGATTTTATATTATCAAAATACATAAATATGTGTACTTTTTATTGATTTTTATGTGCATATTTTATGCATCAAAATCTCATTAATTGACTGGTAATTTGATAAATGTTAACACGGGCAGTGCTGAGCCCGTACCTGGTAGGGGCAAATCAAAGTTCGCGGGATGCGCTGCCCGTACATGGTAGGGGCATTTTATGACTAAGGGTAATGGTAATAAAAAAACGTTAGCACAGACGGATTGTGTACAAAACACCCTCAGCATGTAGAATAACTTCAGCTTACACCTGTATGTTGTGTGAGTCGTTGCTATTGTGTTTTTTCTACCAATTCATTGAAGTAACGTCATATTAAAGTGACGCAGTGAAAGTGTTAATGTGTATGGAATAATTTTTTTTATTTGTGATCTAATAATATACATACATATTATGTTGAAGTATAAATAAGTTTTATATTATTTATTTAATATTTGTATATCAACAGTTTAAATGGTAATGGAAATAATATAAATGCTATTTGATTATCACTAGAGACCGTCCATTTTTACAAGTTCGTCAATCTGTCTGTTCAACGCTGAATTGGACCAATCCTGAGTAATATCATCCAAATGATTATCGAAGTCTATCAGTTGTTTTTCAGCTCGCTGGGCCACAAGGCATCTGACACAATTTTTAATTTCATCATCTGAAAATTTCAACAATCAATAAATTCAAATTTTCTCAAAAGAGGAAGATAAACATTTTTAATTGTATTTTATTTACCGATGATCACTTGATTGGAATCCTTGAGTTTCCATTTTCCATCATGATATTGCGATACCTTAAGTTCGGCACTGCTCCCTCTATTGATAAATTTGGAGTTGTCATTCTAAAAATAATAAACATTAATTCTGGGACGAAATAAGGTATTATTGAGAAAATTGATATTAGAATCACCACAACAAATAAGGCCTGTGGAAAATATTCTGCAATTTTTTCTGCCAATTTTGCTCCAGGAACTGTTTCAATAGTGTTATCGAAGCGATTGTCACTGCCTACATAATAACCGATGATGCTCAATCCAGCAGTTTGCGCCATCGCATCAATCTGTGAAGAATATTGTCAAGTTATAATCGTTTAGTTGTTTAATGGAGATGAAATACAACCTGAGTAAGAGCGATCTCAATGACGGGACTCAAGTGCAGGCACTGGTGGAACAGAGGCACTGCATCCTCGACCAGCAGCAGTCCTGGCCTCGCGCGGCCCAGCAGCACGCCGTTGGAAGCGCAGTGAGGATACTTGGACAGGTGCAGGATCACCTTGCAGTAGCTGCGGTACTGCCACTCGACAATACTACTATTACTATTACTGTTACTGTTTGTCATCTTGTCACTGTCACTGTCACTGTCACTGTCACTGTCACTGTCAGTATCTCCTCCACACTGACAGTTGCTCTCTACTTCATACATATTTTATGGCTACACTTCATTCTTATGTTATCAATTAGCCGTAGTAGCAGTAGTTTTTATTAAAATAACATTTAAGTAAACACCGAATCATGTAGGAATAAGCTACATTTCTATAATTGGTATTTATTTTAATATTAAAATCACGAAAACAATACACATATTGGCAACATTGACGTAGTACGTATTTTGACAGCTGTCGTAAAATTGGAGGTTTTTCATTTTTAGAATGAATATATTGCCCAAAAAGAGGTTCATGCACTTTAATTTAATTTCTTAAGTATTGATATGCATACACATTGATAAAGCATAATTAATCAATTCATTTTTAGGTGGCATGTCAGAACCAAAGATAACATTGCTCGTGTTCGACGAGACGAAGCTAAAGCCGCCGAAGAAGAAAAATTAAAACAAGAGAGAGTAGAGAGAGCCGATAAAGAAGCGAAGCTAGATTTGCTGAGAAAAAAAGCACGCGACAAATTACATCAGCATTATGAAATAACCGAGACTGAAGAATCGGTATCGAAAAATGCAACGATTCATTTTCAAACTGATGTGGAAATCCAGGAACGACTCTCGCAAAAATCTCATGTCAACTTCTTTTCAGATATCGAAGAGGGCAAGATAGATTACTCAAAACCTAATCCCGACCACGAAAAAGACGTAAAAGAAGAAAAAGAAAAGTATGAAAAACAAATAGGGTATTTGACCTATTTAGGACAAGACACAAACGAAGCTTTAGGCAAGAGAAATTGGTATGATGTATTACCCGAACGGATAACCGGAACGACCCGACCGGATTTCGTGAAAGATACTTACGATCGTTTGATAATAAAGGATATTGAAGGAAATGTTAAAGTGCGTGATGACTACAAAAATGAACGTGAAGTTCAACTTTCTTCAAAACTTGCTAATGATCCTTTGAGCTTTATTAAAAGGACACTGGGATCTTCACCGAGTGTCTCCCGTCAATCTCAAAAAATTGAAACGTCTGCTATAGAAAATAATGAAATATCAAGCACTGAATATAAATCATTAGTTTCTAAGAAACACAAATCACCAAAGAAAAAAAAAACCTCCAAGAAAAGAAAGGATCGAAAGAAAAAGAAGAGAAAACGTAGTGAAGTCTCAGAAGATGAGAGAGAAGTTAAAAGAACAAAGAAAAGAAAATACAGCGAAACAACTTCATCTGAAGATGAAGAAGTTGCAGAGAAAAAAGCTAAATTAGAAATATTAAGAAAAGAAAGGTTAAAGAGGGAGATGGAAGAAAAAGCAAAATCCGAACTTCTCATAGCGAGAGCGAAAGGTATACCCATACCTTCAACTTCTACACCAGAAGAACAGAAAAGTGCGTCTAAAATTGTTAAGCAAAAATACAATTCACAATTTAATCCTGAACTTGCCAGACAAAATTTTTAAAATAAATTATATTTCTAAAAACTAACTGTGTTTATAAATTACAATCTCAATTATTTTATTTTAATTTTACATATAAATACATATAATTACTACATCATACTGCACTACCACCACAGCATTACGGGGGATCCCAAGTCGCCGTGATGATAATGCAGTACTAGTCATTATCTAATATTAATCAATGGATGAATAGACCAAAATGTACATTTCATTTGAATATAATTTCATATAAATTAAAATTATAATAAATGTACATGTATGATTATAATTTCTGAGGTATTTCCAAAATTCTATTTATAATCGGTGGACAAACTGTTCATTTGTCCAATAATCCCTATTGTGTATAGGTTTTGGATCAAAAAATCTTTAAAAAACATCTTAGAGACTCATAGCAGATTAGGTAATGTATTTTTAAAGAGCATGTATAGGAAGAGATTGGCAATGTATTTATAAAGAGTGTTTTTTTACTTACACAATTAAAAAGTAGTCTATTCAATATTTTTCTGAACCATTGAAAATTGTGAAAAATTTTCGCTTTAAAAATTTATAAAGCAATTGTAATAAAATAACAAAACATTTTATTTAAATACTTAACGGTGACGGTGAGAAATACATTATGTTGAATTTTAAAATACGCGCAAGTAATTTAGAGGTTATGTGTCAGTTCCACTAAACTTAGAAGTCATCGGGATGCGATCTTCTGAAAGGAATATCAGTATCGCTAGATGAAAGTAACTGCAAAGTAGAAAATAAAAGGAATATACTTATTCAGTCAACAAGAATGAGGATGTCATAATAATTGGGTTTGTTTTTTCATAATAACTACGTCGTAACCTCGAACCAATAAATTTTCATTTCAATCTCGAACCATCAAATATTTGAATCGTATCTCAAGCCGTCTATTATAGAAATGTACAAATGACAATTCGTATTTTCCAAGGAAATATACATTTCTAAACAAATATTTCAATTGATTAAAAAAACCATATCAATCACAATAATAAATACAAATTTTAAATTAAATTCACATTGTTAATCTTGTTTGAATGACCTAGTCCATATTATCTTTTATTTTAGCTATTGATAAAAAAAAATTGTATGTGATAAAATGGCATCAGAATCAGTTGATGATTCAAAATTACAATTGTTCACGATAAGTTTTCCATCATCAGAGATTAATTTGAAGGATAATGCAAGTCTATCATCTCTCGACGACTCCTATAAAGAATTTTCAAAAGACGGTACAGTTGTTTGTCTTCCAGGTGAAATATATTTTTAACTTACATATATAGTTTAAGTAACTTAAATGATATAATTTACTGTAAATAATTTTTCAGAAAACCTCATTTTTAATATAAATCAAGAAGAGGAAGTAAATACTATTCAGTTGTTAAATGTGGTGAACTCAGAAAACTGCGAAAATGTTGTTGATCAATTAATTGATTCAGAGAACTCTGAAACGGTGGTATGAATTTCCGATCTTTGTACAATACATTATTACTAATAATTTATTGCTGTTCATAGTGTGATATTAATTAGTTAATTTTCTTTTTATAGGATCATGAAACAACTATTTTCAACACTCCGAATTTAGTTTTAGAAAATGTAGTAGAAGATATTGAAGAAAATGACATTCAAGAAAATGATCCAAACTCTTCTACAGTGTTTTTAGATGACGATGGAAACATTTATCTTTTAACTGATCCTGAAAATGATGATGAAACAAATGATCAGGAATGTGATTTATTAAGCAAACAAATTGTTGATACTTCATCAGCAAACGTAAATATTCTTCAGCAATATGGACTTACGTTTGTTGAGGAAGATAGTGATTTGAATGATCAAATCCTTATTAATGAAGGTGAATTGTCAAATACTTCTGCGGATGTTGATATTGAAACATTAGCAGATGTTGTTCAAGCTTTAAAATGTAAAGAATGTAATTATACTACATTAGATACAAGCTCGTTAATACTTCATCACCAGGAATGTCATGTAAGGATGTCAAAATGTTTTTTAAAAATATATTTTAAATTAAAATCTTAATTTCATAGATAAATGTAAATAATGTGACTCTAAATGAAAATTTTAATAAAACACAAGAGAATATTACTTACATATGCTCAAAATGTTCAACGGGATTAGCTTCAATTCAAGATTGCCGTGAACATATGATAAAATACCATAATTTTCAAACTAACCTAAATCAACATGATGAAAATACAAAGTGAGTTTATTAATTTTATTTCTCTAATAAATAAACCCAAATTTATTGTTAAATTTATTTATAGTGAGACTGATATTGATGATGAAGAGAAAATTGAGTAAGCTTAAATTGCGATTAGATGTTACTATCTTGTGAATCAAAATTGTGTAAATGTCATTAATTATATTTTGCAGACATATAATTAACAGCGATGATGACTCGGAGGATGTTCAAGTAAGATCAATTAAACAATATTGGTTGCAACCGAAAACATCTAAAGAAGTAAGAATGCGATTATGTTCAGATAGAAAAGTGAAGTAAGAATATTTCGAATACTTATGTACAATATATATTTTTTTAATTAACAAACTTACACTATTTTTTTTCAATAAATTTAGGTGTAGTGTGAAAAATTGTACGTACAGATTCAAAACCATTGAGCTGATGAATCATCATAAATCTTGTCACACAGTTGAAATTGATAGTAACACACCAAATTTTAATATTCAAAAAGAGGATCAGAAGCCATTTTTGTGAGTATCTTATAAAATAAAGTCCTTTAGGTATTTAATATATTTAGGTCGATGTTAAAAATAGTTATTACTGATAGTTTTATCTTTCTATATACTGGTAATGGTCACTTTAATATTGTGTGTAACCAAGTAAAGCGATTTAACATCTTTACAAATTAAGATATTTATATGTATAGAAAACAACACTATTACCAAAACTTTCTGCAATTATCTATACAAATATAATTACCAGTATTTGTATATAAAAAAACATTTCTTTAAATCATATATCATAATTCAAATATTGCAGGTGTGCATTTTGTAAAAATAATTTTCGTAATTGGCCTAATTGCTCTGTACATTTGTGGAGAGTCCACAAAATAAATATTGACCTGATTAGATGTCCACTATGTGCAGATGTTTACACTCATAGTGCTGGTGAGTGGTTGGAATATGGAAATAATTAAAATTTATTGCTAATTAATTGTTTGACAAACAGCAAAAATGGTGCAGCATCTAGGAAAGCATGCAAAAATTGTACGTCAAGAAACAGAATGTCAGAAATGCCAAATTAACAAAGAAGAAGAATCTTATAACAATTGTGATCTCACACAACAGTGTCGTTGGTATAACCAAAAGAAATGTGAAATATGCAATAAAGTAATTTAATCCTTATAATATAACATAAAAACTATTATTTTAAAAATTTCAATTTGTTATACGCAGGTTTATGCCAATTCAAAGAGTCTCAAAATACATATTCAAACAGTACACAATAAATTAAAGCCTTTCATATGTAATGTGTGTGGACACTCTGCCGCTAAGAAACATATGCTTCAGGTATAGAACGAAATCATTAATGCATTTAATATAAATTATTATTGAATTTTTTTATATTATAGTTGCACATGAGACAACATACGGGTGAAAAACCGTTTACATGCGATTTCTGTTCATATAAAACTGGAGATCATAACACTTTAAGAAAACATCGTATGAAACACACAGGTGTAAGTATAACATTTAAATTCAAATCAATAAGTCATTATTAAGGCCTTAGTCAATTTATCGGATTTATTTATATACTGAAATATTTTAAATTTTATTTTAGGAAAGACCATATCCCTGTTTTTATTGTCCATATTCATCAATACAAAGTGGAGCATTACGATCGCATTATAAATCGGTTCACCCAGATAAACCTAATCCTATATGTTATCAACATAAAAATGAAGGATCCCATTAAAATATTTAGTTGATTTAGAATTTTTACTTTATTTATGATATCATTTAATGGAAGTACATCGAAATTCACGTGTTTACGGATTTTAAATGAAAAACAGTATACATTATCGCTTTCTTTGTTATAATGATTTAACAATATGTGCTTTTTGATTATGTATTAACTTACCGTAAACATCAGCAATTATCTATAACTTTTCCGATGAAATAAAACTATTTCTTTTAAAAATGTTTTTATTAACAATAAATCAATTTTTCAGTGTTAATAGAGTATTGAGGATGAAATGTTTCAGCAATACTTCAATTTAATACATGTGTAAAATAACAATATTATATTGTGTGATATATTTGAGGAGAATAACTATTCCATTAAAATGTTTTGTTTTTCAATGAATCCAATGCTTTTTGAAAATTGGAACTGTTGAGAATCGAATTTGATGTTTTCTGAGCCGGTGCTGGAACTGGTTGGGGGATACTTGAAGATTGATTGAGCATACTGTGAATTCTTTGATGTAGATCTATTTGCGGTTGTGATGTTTCTAACGATTTAGTAGCGGGAGGAGGTGCTTGATCAGTTTTCGACGAGTTATTTAAGATGCTTAAAATCCTCTGTTGTAAATCTTTAGTTTCTGTTGCTGGCGAAGGTGCAACTGGAAGATTTTGTGTTGTAGCATTCATTCCAAGTTCAATTTTAACTTGTTTTTCACGACATTCCTGCGGAAAAAAAATGTTTTTATGAATAATATTAGTAATACATATGTATTTTAGTAACATACATGAATGTATTTGATCAGTATATCATATTGCATCACGGATAAAGGTTTTCCACAGACTAATTTATGGAGTAATATCGGAGGCCTTGTGTTTTCTCCACCATTGTCTTGAAGTTCAGCAAAATTTCTGGCAACAAATTTGATAGCGTCTTCAAATGGCATATTTCTATGTTCTAAAATTAATAATTAATATAATTTATTATGTCTTACGGAAAGGTAAATATTTCTCAGTTGAAATAAAATACATGCCTTGACTCAAACCATGCAGAATGTTTAATGTTAAAGATCTGTTGTCGAAATTTTCAGGCATAATCAATATGGCATATAAGCATCCACGGGAGGCAATATTAGTTAAAACACGACCTATAGGTACATTTTCATTAGGGTATAATACATCAACTATAAGTCCAATTTGTTTTAATCTATCTTCAATGAATTCAGCATATTCACTGCAACAAATATAACATTGTAAATAATCAAGTTATTATTCTGTACTTGTAATGTTTGAAAACTTACGTGAGCATTTTTGAAACCACTATAATTTCACAATCATTAGGAACTGGTGGATAATATTGAGGTTCGTCTTCGGGGTAATAATTTTGAGATTGCCAATTTCCTAGAAGAAAAATGGTGTAAATTAAGAAAACAAAATTGTTACACCCATAAAAAATAAATACCTCTACTTGGTGGAGGAGACTGATCCACAAACGCTTGATTTGAGTTTGATGATTCTCTTGTCTCTCTTATATTATTCCTGTTCATACCAGAACTTCCTTGGGGTACATCATTTGCCATGCTGTCAAAACCTTTAAAGTTACCGGATCCCACAGGTCTAATAAATAACAAATACAGTTATGTATTTCATATACTTATGATACTAAACTACAACCTACATTAATTAAACATTACTTACTTTTGCTTTCCTCCTTTAACCGTCGGTCGAACATTAGTCGATTCTCCGTGGCATATAATTCTGCCTGAATTTCTTATTGCTTCATCAGCGCTTTCTTCTTCGGCAAATTGAATGAATGCATAGTTATAATTTTTTTTCATACCAACCACCTCTCCAAACATTTTGAAGCATTCATAAAGTTCTTCCGTGGTAGTATCTTTATGAAGATTTCCAACATACACTCTCGAACACGCAGTAGCCGGATTAGAAAAGTTGATGTTTTGAAAATTGGGTAACATCATAAGTAAGAAGATTGAATGGTTTCAATATCTTGCAGATACGTAAAACTTGTAATTAATTAAATAAAACTTTGAATGATAGTTAATGGAACTTTGATTTAGATTTGCTAATATAATTTTGCCAAATTTAAATTAAACAGCATAGTTTATATTTCAGTTAAAAATATTATTTATTTGAAGAGAATTGTTAACTTTGAAGTGTATTTGTCGGTTAAGTATTTTTGTGGTTACACTAAAAATTACTAAAACACGGACGCCGATTTGACGTTTAGAGAAAGTGTTTACATGTTACAAAAACTATTCCTCCATACATAAAGTGATAAAGAAAAAAGTATAGAATTGGAATGAAATAAGAAATTTAATAGTTATACTTTAATTAAATCGTATTAAATTTGTGTATTTTTTGTAATATATCATATTCTTTTTCTTATTCTTTGTTGGTTTTACTACTTTATTTATATAAAAAACATGTAATTTTTTCACGCTTCCTTCAAGAGATTATTTAATACTATAAATACATATATTAATTTATAGTAATATCAGCCATAAAACATGTGACAGTTGACAGATGCGCGTCGGTTGTAATCAAAATCTGTTTAGTTGGTATTGGCGTTAGAAAGAGTAGTGAAGTGATGTTAGTGGGCGTGGAGGGCTGCGCTCACGGTGAGCTGGAGCAGATATACTCGTGTGTACAAGCGGCAGAACAACAGGCGGCGCAGAAGATCGACCTTCTCATTTGTTGCGGTGACTTTCAAGCAACCAGGAACAAGAATGATCTTTGCTGCATGGCTGTTCCGCAAAATCACCGACGCATTTGTTCATTCTATAAGTGTGTTTAGCATCATTTTCTCAATGTTTATTTGATTACATTCCACTTGTTGATGATATTTAATTATATGTATTATTCGTAGATATTATACTGGTGAAAATATTGCACCAGTTCTCACAATATTCATAGGTGGAAATCATGAAGCATCTAACTACATGCAAGAATTACCGTATGGAGGATGGGTTGCTCCGAATATTTACTATTTAGGTTATGCCGGCGTTGTAAATATTGCTGGCATAAGAATTGCAGGTACATATAAACTCCAATAACAGTCAGTATTTACTCTTGTGCTTTCTTATATTTAAATATTTTTAGGAATGTCTGGCATTTACAAAGGACACGACTATTTAAAAGGTCATTTTGAAATCAGTCCATATACAGACAACACTATGAGAAGTGTTTACCATATAAGACAGTTAGAGGTAATATTTATTTTCTACTTTATTTTTTTAAATAATTTTCAATAACCTCCACATAACATATAATTTTTTTCTTAGGTTTTTCGACTAAAGCAATTAAGCGGGGAAATAACAGTAGGTTTATCACACGATTGGCCACGAAATGCAGCCGAAAATGGCAATGTCAATCATCTTTTGAAATTTAAACCTTTTTTCAGGTAATACATTTCTAAAACTAGTTTTAAATTTTTGCATTCATATAATTAACAGTTTATACATATTTTAGAAATGAAATAGAAGATAGAAAATTGGGTTCCATTCCAGCTGAGGATGTATTGTTATGTCTTAAACCAAAATTTTGGTTTGCGGGTCATTTGCATTGTCACTATCCAGCGTTGATACCCCATGAAAATTCTGATACATACACAAAATTTTTGGCTTTAGATAAATGTTTACCTAAGAGAAAGTTTTTACAGGTAAATTTCTTAATGCAACCGTGTGTGATTTTTTTAAAACAGAAATTGATATGTTTTTAGGTCGTAACTATACCTCATGATGAATCTTTACCTTGTGAATTGAAGTATGACCTGGAATGGTTAACAATTTTACATTTGACAAATCATTTATTGAGTGTAAAACCATTCAACAATTATATGCCTAGCAAGACAGAGAATGAACGGTACTTTTTATTTGAAATTATAAGTTTTTATAAAATTTAAATAATGTTTTTTTTTAGGTATGAATTTACACCGACTGAAGCTGAAAAAGAAACAGTTTTAAAAATGATGAATGATGATTTGGTTATTCCTAAAAATTTTGTCAAATCAGCTGAAGCATTTGATCCACTGAACTCTAATAAATGTTATAAACAACCTAGTCCGGTGTTGAATCCTCAAACAATAGAACTTTGTGATCGATTGCAAATCGATGATCCTATCAGTTTGATTTTATTGCAATCGGGTAATCCATTACCGTTACCTTCACCAAAAAATGATAGTGTAACATCATCATTGTCTACTGATAATAATACTACATATAATTCTACAGATTCAATAATCTGTAGTCCTAGTCCATTATCATTACCGATGCCTAGATTTTCACTCCCCGAACCTCAAAAAAATCATGAAGAAATATGTGTTTTTCCCGATGACAATGACAATGACAACGGCATTAACGTGTCAGAAAATTCATCAACTGTGAATCAATCTCTAGACTCACTTTTAATAAACTCTTCAGTTGAAACCTCTTCAGATTCAATTTTTGTAAATACTTCGGCTGCAAACTCTTCAGACTCAACATCTATAATTTGTTCAACACCTATGAAAAAACCATTTAAGAGACGAAACGAAAGTATCTATTCTAATAATGGTGACGACTAAATATCTTTGTATACATATACCATCATTGAAAATTTTAAAAGACTAAGGGGGCCTCGCCCTGTGCAATCAATTAAGAATTTCAAATGTATAAAATAAGTAAATATATACTTTATTAAATGTAAAAAAATAGTGTTTCTTTTTTTATACCTATTAACATACACATTTATTGATAAATTATCTTTTATTCTAATTGGCTTTATGAAGTATTTTTTTTCTAAACTAAGCATATAAAGTTATTTGTAATTTAAAATACAACTCCACTCACATACATATTGGACAATTTATTTGAATTAGGAATTCGAAACAAATTAAAAGCTGACTCAGTATAAAAGGAATTATCCGTAAAAAGAGTTCCAGTGCCACCATAGATCTGACAATGTAAATATCTTTTTCTATTTAATATAGATAATCTCATATTTGACATAAGGATTCAGGAAACTCCAGTCAGAATATGAGGATATCTGTTTCTTCAATCTATCTACGTTTGATATCTGGCAGATAGATCATCAATTATGTTTGGATAAAATACCCACTACAAGGTACATCATATTTTTACTATAAATTATCCAATCGCTTTAACATAACATCTAATATACGAATTATGAAGGATTTTTTATAACCGTATTTCGTCCTCATTTGTTAAATTAATAACAAGTGGACAAAGAAATGTGAATATTCACTCCAACTGTTACAAAATATACCCAGTTGGCGTTACTAATAAATTATTATAGCTACCCATTTGTATATTATGTTACATTGAATCTGTTTTAGCAGTGAGGATATATTTTCAGTAGTGAACATTTTTTTAATGATTAATTATTTAATATGCCGCCTTGTGGCCCAGTGGTTAGTGTAACGGATTCGTGAGTGAAGACTCCCGGGTTCGATTCACGGCACCGGAGTCATTTGGTAGATCTAGCTTAGCAAACTAGATCTTAAGTACTCATTGCTGTGTGGTGGCCTGGGAAACCATCTCTAATATATTCTCCCGTAAAGGCCAAGGTGGCCTGGCCATCCCCTTATAAAAAAAGGGACTCCCGCCAATAGGGAAGGCGTCACGATATACTAATTATTTAATATATATTTTATATGTATACATAATATGCATGATTGTATTAGAATTTGAGTACCTACAAGTGTATAAATTAGGAATTTAATTCTTACACCCGTATATGCCCGATAAAACCCATAATAATTGGTCAAGTGATATATTTCACGCTTTCGTATTTTATATTATAATAAATAATATTATCAATTGCTCAAAAGTACAGTACTTTCATATTAATCCACAGGCTAGACAGAAAAAGGGTCATTATCGATTTCAATCAGACAGATTAGGCTATCGAAATTGAGGATATTTTAAATGTAACTCAAATAAGGCTCAGGAGCTCTGTTAAATATTTTCTAGTGTTATTGTGTTGATACTTGTAAAGCTCAACAACGATAGGAAGTTGATGTTTGGCGTCGCGACGCTTGGCACGTGCATACGCGCATTTAGAAATGAATTAATTTTACGATCATGGTTCCATGCTACCGCGAGCCTATTCCCGAATAGTCATAATCCAGACACGCTCCCAGAACATCGTCTTGTATTTGTATTCCAGTCCGGGAATATTATCAGGTATGCAATGATACGTTCCAACAATTTTTATACAGAGTCGTCTCATACATTGTTTAGAAAAACGATATTATTATCACTTTAACTAAAACAGTGTATTGTAATAACTATTTATCAAAAAAACTAGTATTATTGATGAAATTTAAGTGTAGATGAAATAGTTGTTCAATCAATAATTACTTTCAATTATAACTTAACTTAATAAGTCGACTAGGTCACCATTTTATGAATGAGCCAACTCTACATTTATTTTCAAACAATTTTAAGTCGACACCGTGATGTGGGATGGTCACCCATCCAAGTACAAGCCACATACATTCATACTTAACTTTGAGGATCGGACGGGAATCACTATATATAAATAAATAATAAATATCGCGACGCCTTCCCCATTGACGAGAGTCCCTTGTAAGGTGTTGGACAGGCCACCGTGGCCTTTATGGGAGAATATAGTAGATGTAGAAAGAAGGCAGGGTGGCCTAGGCTAAGATGGGCGGACGAGTTCCATAAGGTAGTTAGGAGTTTAGGAATTAATAACTGGAGGAGCATTAAGTGGAAGAGGCTGGTGTGGGAAGCCTTGGTTCATCACTGAACTGGAGTGCTTGTGATGATGATGATGATAGTAGATTTAGTTTCCCAGGCCACCACAGAGCAATGAGTCCTTGAGATCGAGTAGATCTACCAAGTGACTTCAGTGGACACCGTTTCTGGCGGTGCCGTGAATATCCTTTGGGAAATTATTTATTTAGGTACTTAAATTGCTTATGAATGAATCTCCTCTGTGTCGAGTCATTGTAAGTTTTTAAATTTAAATGTTTTTTTTTTATATATAATGTTTAAGTGGTGATGCGTCTGAAATAATGGTGTTGGTCGAATTGTGATTGAACGACTTACGGGTAGGATAATTGTAATGGAGGCCGCGGTCACCGGTCACATTCCTCGAGTGACATACTCTATTGTAAAACAGTGAGTCCTAATTGTGGTGTAAGAGGTCCTGACCCTCGAGTTATTCAAGTTAACGGTGGTCACCTTTCGACCCCGATTCATTGGCGCTGGTCGTCCAAGTTAGGCGGTGAGTCACTTCATCAGAAGAGTAGCAGTAGAGGTGGCCGTCACCATACCTCCTGAAAGCAATGGACAAGTCACTACTTCTTCTACAACTCCTCACACAGGTTCGATTCCATCATCATATTTTTTATAAAAGACACTCACTACTTCTCATTCATTATTTGTATTCATCCATCATCTTGAACGTTACGCATTTTTTCCATTTAAAAATGTACATAAACCACAGCAATCCTAAACTGAAATTGTTTTTTTCAACAACATTTTCTATTTTATTTAAATTCTTCAAATATACATTATTGTCCTCGTCATAATATCATTGTTATATTAAATTAAGGCTTGTGTTGGATCAATTATCAAACAATGAAGACTGAATTATTGGATCAATATTTAATAGGTAAAAAAATATTTATTTATAAGCGAACATGTCTATTTTATAACAATGTTGTTTTGAGTTAATTTGATTATTTCCCTCTTAAAATCGTGTAAGATCCAGAAATATTGATTACATAGAGCTTACTAATTTATTTATTATTAATTAATGAACGTTGTCGAGTGATTGATTATACTATTTTATTTAAAATTGTGTAGAATGCCGATAGACACTCAATATGATCGAAATTTTGTATCTTCGTCGGTTTGTTTGGTTGTATAAAAATACAAATAAGGCGGATCGGATCAGATGCATCCGCTGCCAAGTAAATATTTATGGTTGGTGTGTGCTGATGTTCTTTCTCCTTCTGACTATGGCTTACGCATTTCAGTCGTCGTATATCCAATGTAATATCGCATATTTTTAAAAGTTATCGACTGTAAGATGGCCGCCCCTGAACGCCCACAAGCCGCTCTATATTTACAGGCGGCACCCCACTCCTGACTCACCCACCACACGGCAACACACTTATCATCATTCAAATGAATTAAAAAATAAATAAATGTATATCTTGCTCCGTATTAAAGTTGTAAATTAGACCGCTCGCCCTCTTTTTCTTACTCTATTTCACATTTCTATCCCGCCTTACGTATTTTTTCAACTGTCCATTGGAGGAAAATCACGACCACGCCCGAAACGAATCGAGAATACTTTCACACTTGCTTCGTGTGCGATTCCAGATGCTGTCGATACATTATTTCCTCTTGTGTGTATTTTTTTAAATGAATCGGTTTATAATATTCAGTGTCGGTATGTACGTTAAGACAATACATATAAATCGTGTATACATAGTTTTAGTATATTTTCCGATAGCAAAATGTGTCATATTTTGTGAAAATCTAGCATTTCATCACGGAAATATAAATCAAACCATAGTAAATTTATTTGTAAATAAAACTATATAAAGGATAAAACAATTAAATACCTATTTACAAAAATGATCAGCATATTCGAGACACTTATTTTTTACATAATATTGCAATTATACCCAATGGATGATTTGAATGAAAATAAGTATTAAAAATACATCTTTTCGATCTTCATTTTCTTCATTCATTCATTCTGATTATGAAATCATACTTTTTAAAATGTGTTTTCTATAGGAACGAGAAGCCATTATTCAATTTCAGAGAAATTTCTTAGTCGTATCAGATTCTTATTATTTGAGTAGCATTCAAAATCACTTAAATGTGTGGATTTCACGAATATGTTGTAACTCGTGTTGTAATAATTAGGCATGGTTTTGTTAGTCGCAAAAAGGAATACATATTTCAAAGTAGTATGGTAAATTTAGAAAGAAGAAGCGCCGCCCCCGCCCTCTCTTCACGTTGGACGTGCAAATAATGTTTATTTTCAACACCAGACGCCATCGGATTGAAAGCAGGTAACATCTGGACTTTTAACATAATCACAGCCATATACGAGTTAATCTCAATATGTAAGAATTGTTAAGCAATTGTATATTTGTATCTATCACACTCTACGTTTTTAATATTTAAATGTCTGGGCAATATAATATGAGAATGAAAACTTACTCAATAGTATTTAAAAAAAGATGTGGTTAATCTTGTGAGTTAGGAGTTATTAGTGAAGTGAAATAGTTAAAAGCAGTCAAAACTAACAAAAGAAACCGATTATTGAAAAATTAAATTATTGCACGATCATGGATGCCTTATATGAATGTAGTAAATAATGACAAATTAATACCTAAGTATAAACAACTAATAAAATATTAACTACGTCACAAAGGGCGAAGTTGCGCTATTTAAACTGGTGCGATGGTCTTATTCTGAAAATACCGTAAGAATGCGAATACAAGTTAAATTAAGATAAGGAAATTGAGAACATAGATTTAAAAATACTCAACAACCTAACAATAATTAATATGGGGATCAATATTTTGAAAATCAAGGTAAAAAATCTATAGTAATGATGATTAATTTAGAGGAAAATCTGATGATTCTCTCATTTAAATAAAAATATGTACCTTATTTTTTTATTTGTCTCTGAAATAAAATAAAACTGGTGAACATACTCGAGTGTCTAAAAAATTATGCCGTGTGAAGATTAATTTATTAAATATCTAAAATGTTGAAAATGAAGTATAATATACCTATATTCATTGCAAACATTTATCACACACATTACAACTTCATTTAGATGCTGCTGAATGTGCGAATAGGTAGATAATTAATTAATAATTAGAACCGAATGCGCCTCATTTAATAATATATTACATATAATTTATGTACTTCAGCATTCTACTTCCGTACTTTGAACAATCCACAAATGTGGAGCAAAACCTATAGTGCTGAAAACAAGCTATCATCACATCTCGTTATTTTCAGCTGTGGATGGAAAATAAAAGCAAATGTGCATAGTGTGTGTTTGTAAGAAACCATTAAATATTTCGGCTACTACATATGTATAATCTTGTTTTGCTACTAATCGATTAATTTATTGATGTTGGCTTTAGAATTCTTTACTTAACATGTAAGAACAGATATTTTTATTAAATCGTAAACATTAAACTGATAGGGAACAATAGGACTACTTAATGAGAATCGTGAAATTTCCAAGAGAATCGCTTTTATAAAAACGGAAGAATGCTGAATTAATGAATTACTTTTTAATGTTTTTTTAGTGAAATATTCAGTGGAAAATATTAAATATTTATTAAAAACCTATACACGTATATTTTATACTAAATAAATACATGTTATTTTATGCATTTTCTCCTTTTAAATACATCAATAACATAATATTCTCAAGGAACCTAAATTTAATAGACTTTGTGTGTGGCCAGAATATTTTGGCCACACACCACTTTGTATTTTACCTTCAAAAATTGTGAAATAGTGGAAACTGTCATCTTATTATATGAACTATTCGAAAAATGTTGTTTTCCTCAATGAAATATGAATCCTTAAATGTAAAAATACCGTTGAAAAATAATTATTTTCTCATGAAATTTCAAGTTTTCTGTGAGTAAAATTTATGTGTTAAAATTAATCATCTTATGCTAGGTTTAAGTGAAAAGTACCATAAAGTAATTTATGCCTACTAATATAGAAATAAAGTCAGCTTATGTAAAAATAATCTATTTATAAATTTAATCTTTTCCAAATCAATCATTTAAAATTTTTATTTGTGATACAAAGAACTAACACCATTTTTCAGCAAATAACAAATGTGAATAGCTATTTTTACTCATCACTGGATATAAATTTATCTAAATATAAATATATTTATAAGAATACACGCTCCTACACATAAATCACAAAACAATATTGTTCAGGTGAATGATTACCCGATGGCAGCAGCTGTGTTAAATCTCAGCGTGTAAATAAACGGTGTTGCGTGAAATGTTTACCTGAAGTGAATGTTTAATATTTGGCAATTATTCAAAATTAATAATATGTGAAAAATGGTGGAAGGGGAGATCAAAATGGACAGAGTGTGGGAATGTCTTTTTCCGCTTTGCTGCCGCTGTAATTGAGTCGCCAGCGAACTGAAAGAGGCCACTCCTCCAATGTCCAACACATCACAAAACTATAAACACCGCCATATCGTCGGAAAACTGCGGAAAATTTACATCATCAATCAGTAGTTGCAAGTTATGGTTTTCATCATACCAGCTTAGGTTTTATCACATTGAAATATTTTAAATATCACCATATAGTTTATTTATAGCACTTGGTATATATTATTCTATGTGGAATGTAATGAACATATAAGCTGGACCAAATTAATTAATGTACCTATACTTAGAAAATCAATTTAATTTCAGTTTATAAGGAATTAGAAAAGGCTTCATTACATGCTTACTCCATTAACTATACCAACGTAATAGCGCGTGGCTACAAATATTGTGGTCACCTGTTCAAATACCGCTCAAGTAAAAAAAAGATTTGTTCCGTTTTTACGACTGGGAGATCGGTAATAATATTAATAAAATCCTGATTGATCGTCTTAATTCAGGTTTACTCTGTTGTCCTGGTTTGTAAGGCGATTATTAAGTCGGGTGTCGATGACCTGTGTAACAAGTAATAGTTAAGATCGCCGACTGACTATGAATTAATACGTTGTTGTCTAAAAAAAAAAAATTGTAAAAAGCTATCCAAAAACCTCCTATGGGCGTATACAAATAAATAAATGTATTTCTAATCATTTTCATTTTTATAATAAATTAATTCATCCTCATAGTCTACACATCTCGTTGTTATTTCTTAATTTTAATTTTTATTCATTTTCCTTTTAAAACAATTTTCATTACGAATTTAAAATTAGGTTTCTTTTAAAAACATCCTTTTCAATATTTTATTAATAAACTGAATAAATATTTAATTAGATTTTTTAACAAATATTGTTTATGTCTATTATGATGAATTTCTCTTCCATTTGTGGATTAAATACAATATCTATAAATAACAATTATATTGATTCCTAATTCAAAATCAATATATTCACAATATTTGACGCTGGACTTGGCTATTTCCATTGAATCATTCATTATTGTGCAATTCACATTACAGTAAACTGTAAGGTGATTTTGACGTTGTCTGGTACATGAAAGATTTTATAATTTATTTATTTATTTCCATATAAACGCTCAGAAGAGCTTTTTTATAGACAAAACAATAGTAATAAAAAAGGTAAACAAAAATGAAATGTACATATATATATATATATATATATATATATATATAAATAAATAATACTATAATTAAAAAAAATGTTTGTATAAAATGTATTAATAGAATGTAAGGTGTATGAAGACATAATATAAGTGTTGCTATATAAGGTCACTCCTAAATAAGTCATATAAGTGGATATAAATTTACTTTTACTATTCAATGTTTTCATTCTAGCAATTTCTAGTATGTAATTTAAATAAAATAGCAGATGTTTTTTGTTATAATTTTTAATGAATATACAAAAAAATATGAATATTTTATGTACAAAAAAAATTCTTATGATTTAGGATTTTTTAATGTTGATCTAGATGAGCATAGACCCTACGCAGTTTTTCTCGTTTTTTTTTATTTGCATGTTTATTGACCTGTTTCCATGTTTTTCCAGCAATCATTGCACCACCCGCAGCATTTTGATTCCTGAAAAATGATTATTTGTATTTATGACAAAATATTATTAATCTATAAATAATTGTACATACATGCCATTCATAATGAGATTTTTGCCTTTCAAATGACCTGTTAAATTAGGCCCATGGAAAAAGGCTTCATCGACATCTTCACCTGTTATAGAACTCTGAAAAAATAAATATATATTTTAAAACATGGTTATTTTTTTTTAATTCGATATTTTATGAAATTACTTTGAGTGCAAGTTTTTCTTTAGGAGTCATATCTCTTCTTTTGGATGTTGAATCGCTTGTTTCTGGGGCCAGTTCAGGTAATGGAGGATATGGGAATTTTCTGAATTCAATAACATCAACACCAGGAGGAGGCAATGCTAAAGGTATTTTTCCAGAGCATGCAGCCCTAAGAAGCACCCTCGCAGCACGAGCACAATCTGGGGCACCTGCTCCGGTCATCATACCTCTGCTGTCTAAAGATATTAAATTTGCATTACAAAAAATACATAGATATTATGTTTTTAGTATTTATAAAAAATAAAACGTACATGCATAAGCCAAAAGGAGATCACGAGGAGGCAATAAATTAGGTTTGTCAGACGGTGCAGGTGGTAGCATTATACCCAATCTTCTCTCCACAGAAGATCTACTACCGAGTCCCTCGACCAACAGCTGAATGGCATCCATATATTCTTTCATCTAAAATTAAATGTATTCCTTATTCAATTATGTATTTACATTTTTAACAATTATTTACCTGGTCTAATGGGAGAATTCCATGCAGAATCATGTCAGCCTTGGTGCATACAAAAGATGGTAAGACCAATCCCGGACAATCGACTAACATTAAATCATCACTTAACAATAAAGTTTGAAAGTGCTTCGTCTTTCCTGGCGTTGCACTCACTGAAACCTACACAGAAATAAATTAGATAACCGATTTTTTTGAAAAAATATACAATTTTTTTAAACCTTTTTAGCCTCCATGATTGCATTAATTGTACTGGATTTACCTACATTAGGATACCCAACCATCCCAACTGATAATCGATTGGTTTCATCTGTAGGAAAACTTTTAAAAAGTGTAATTAACTCGTCACGGCTCAAAATTTTTGAGCTGTTTTTGTCATTCCAATTATTAATTGGTGTGATTTCACAGGTGTCACTAGAATCCTTAACTGAAGGTTCAATATTGAATGTAACTGTTTTCTTTTGTTCAGTAGATTTATCAGCTTCACTTATTTTGGGAATTTCTTTTTCTTCTTCCACTGCAGTCAATGCATTAAGTTTAGAGATATCCTCGGATATATTGCTAGATTTAGGACACAACGGCCCAGATAGTACAGAATTTAGTTTATCTTCAATGCTTTTTAACTTGCATGCAGTTTTTTCTATATCCAAATCTAATTTTTGTATATCTTCAACAATATCGGGTACTTTGTTATCGGAAGGTTTGTCAGTTGATGATTGATCATCATCATGTTCATCTTCAGATTGGTCATTGTCTGATGAGGAGGCATACTCCTCAATATTATCTTCAGTTAATTTTTTTGCTTCAGCCTTTTCCAATTTTATTTGTTCTTCTGCAAGCATTGCAGAAAAGAATGCCACTTTAATTCCCTATAAAAATTATACACACACCAATTAGGTTTAATTTGTTTGAATAAAATATATGTACCTATACCTGATCATCAAAATATTTGGCCCATTCTTGTCTCTGTGGTTCGCTAAGAAGATCAGCTTTGTTTAAAATCAATAGTGATGCAGATATTCCGATTTCTTTGGCATAAGCTTCAAGATCTTCACACCTAAATGTAATTGAAAATAAATAATAGTGCAATTCATTATACACTGTTGTAATATAAATTATTACCTAAAGAGTAACGGATTTCTGGCATCAAGAATTTGCACAAGAACTTGTGATCTTTCTAAAACTCTCCATAACTGTCTCCAAAATTCTATATTTTTTTCATAAGGTGTTAAAAGCAGTCCTTCTTTTTCCTACAATTAAAAAATAAGTAAAAAGCATAAAAACTCATATAAAAATGTGATTTTATACCTGAAGAATGGCTAAATCACGTCTCCAACTAAGAAAGGCTTGCTTTTCATTTTCTTTCACTTCCTCAGCAGTCATTTCTTTTGTCCAGGCAGGTCTGTAAAAAATACATTTTTAATTATATTTATGGTTAAAATAATGACTGTGTATATACTACCTTCTTGGAACACGCAATAAATGTTTTGCAGCTGCATGTCGTTTTTCTACAGATGCTCTCGTCTCTAAGGAAACAGTTTCTGATGTACTATTTACAGAAACTAGCCGAAGATTCAATTTTTCAGCCTGGAACTCTGTACCAGCCAATTCTGCCGTAGAGAGAAACTCTTGAAAGCTTGATTCTTCTGTTACAGATTGTAAGTTCAATCTCCCCCATTCATAACCATCTTGAACTTCAGTGGTATGAAGCTAAAAATTTAATTAAGATCGATTAATATACGTGTGACGATAATACGTACTACGAAAATAATAATAATTCAAACCATGGATCCATTATCGACCGTCCTCTTTCCTCTGTTGGAACCATATTTATCTTTGACAAGAGCTCTTCCAAGAATATTTTTGTCCTTTTTTCCCATCGCTAATAAAACAATAACACTGGCACATCAACTGACAGAATGAAAACCACGAGTTTGGCAGAAGAGAGCTGTCAAATTAATGTTGTCAGCATGTTCAATCATTTTTTATACGAGTATGTCAAATAATTATTATCAATTTTAATTGAAATATGAAAGATAAATAAATTATTAAAAAATCAAGGTGATCCTGTATTTTGAATGAAATTTTTATGTTCATTTTATTTGAAATTAGTTAATTTCATTACACACTGTACTGATTAGTTAAATTTTTAAATTATCTACTGGTTGAAGGATTAATTCACATAGGTAATGGAAAATACAATATTATACAATATCGCCCGTATTCTGCATGCATACATTTAAGAATAGGAACTATTCACACTACCTTTTCTCAATTTTGACGTTTCCACCCTCAATTTTGACGTTTATAGTGAATACCAACTTTATGAACTTTATTGTGCAACTGACGTTACCGAATTAAATTCGTTTTAAAAATCTTCGATTGGTAGACCATGTACAGTAATAGGGAGACTGACTAGTCGAAGACTGGATGCTGATCAGGGCTGAAGGGGCGGAGGCTGGAGCCAGGGAGCAATACTGACCAGTGAAGTATGGAAGATGGAAGAAGTTTTATGAAATATGGTGGTTTCAGCACAACAACATAATTGCGAGGAGCCGGGAACAAGTAGGAATGTACTCAACATTGAGCCAACTATTAATTTGGGAGACAACAGCATAGGTTGATAATTTGTATACATCTTTGATAAGCTATGGTTTTATGAAATATGGTGGTTTCAGCACAACAACATAATTGCGAGGAGCCGGGAACAAGTAGGAATGTACTCAACATTGAGCCAACTATTAATTTGGGAACCAACAGCATAGGGTGGTAATTTGTATACATCTTTGTTAAGCTATGTGTTTATGAAATAATATGGGTTTAAAGACCATGATGGGCTAATGAAATTGAGATTCTGCAAAGAACAGTATATAGTTGAAAAAGAAAAGTATGCTGCGGAAAGGGAAAAATATGCTGCCGAAAAAGAGAAATATGCAGCCGGGAGAGAAAAATATGCCTACAAAAAGGAAAGAGATTCATAAAAGAAACAAAAGAAATTGAAAGAAAAGGAGGTTTAAATAAAATGAATGAATATTTAAAATTAAGAATATCATTTATAAATATGAATAAACATGGTTTTAGTCTGAACAAAGCTGATGTCAAACAATTTTACCAAGATACTGACAGTATGTGTGACAATGTGAGTATAATTAAAACAATTATATTTTTAATTAAACCATATGATATCTTAACCATTTTTCTAAGATACTTCTACTGGAGAAGAAATAAACGACACCGAGGGTCTGATTTACAGGAACAACTTTGCCATGTTGCATTTTTCAGATCCAGTTGAATAAAGTTTGCAATATTTTTTTATTGATTTACGTTTACTGCTCTTTGTTGTTTTTGTTTTTCCAGTTACTGTAGTGATTTACATCTGCAAGTGAAACGATAGAGATTCCTGACACCCACCATTGCTCGCTTCACATCTTTTTTGAAATTTCTGTGTAATTTGCCTTTCCAAAATTTAAAAAAATAATAATTTTATGGTATAAATGCCTTGCTTTGTATTTGTAGCTAGTAATTATTTTTTATTAACCTTATCATCTGAATGTAACAATTTTTTTTAATATTAACTGTAGTTATAGACCTATGGGGGAACCTTCCACTATAAAAAAAGGTAATGCATCATTCACAGTACCTCAATATAGAATAATAAAAAGTATTTCAATCACTATGACAGAGTATGTATATTGGATATAATTATATACTACCGTTTTATGCTTTTTTCTTATTCGCAAAGGTGATGTGGAAATCTGTGGTATTTACAAAATAAGGATATTGTTAATTAATTGACATTGCATTCAGACTGTGTATCCTATTAAGAAAGTGGAAATTACACGTTTTTGTTGTTTATAAGTTTTTTCATTGTTTTATGTTGTTTGTAAGTTTATAATAAAACCATATTATATCTTAACCTTTTTCTCATTTTTTTTCTCTTAACAATTATTTAATTCCATTGAAAGAAACCAAAATAAATGTGATCAAATATCCTTTATTAATTTTAAATCTTAATACTTTGATGGCATTGAGAGTCCATGTTTATTAATTTTAAATGTGTGCCCTATTTGTAATGTCAAAATCTGGTTTTAAACTGGACTAGTTAAAAATCCTAAAAAAAGATCTAATGGTCAGGGATTGCATTAGGTAAATTATTAATATATTTTATATTAAAAACTTTTTTATAAAATATTTCTAATTGTTTAGCACGCTTTTTTCCTTGCAAACGACTTTCTATACGAATATAATAAGCAACACAAAGCTGGTTTCCTGCAGCTCCTCGCACCTTCCACTTCCACTTCCAGCTCCGTGTCTCCTTCCTGTCCTTCACCATAGCTGCTAAGACTGCTGACTACTGTCAGCGAGGCCATTCTCCCATCTTCCATACTTCACTGGTCAGTATTGCTCCCTGGCTCCAGTCTCCTCCCCTGCAGCTCCTCGCACCTTCCACTTCCACTTCCAGCTCCGTGTCTCCTTCCTGTCCTTCACCATAGCTGCTAAGACTGCTGACTACTGTCATCGAGGCCATTCTTCCATCTTCCATACTTCACTGGTCAGTATTGCTCCCTGGCTCCAGTCTCCGCCCCCTCAGCCCTGATCAGCATCCAGTCTTCGACTAGTCAGTCTCCCTGTTACTGTACATGGTCTACCAATCGAAGATTTTTAAAACGAATTTAATTCGGTAACGTCAGTTGCACAATAAAGTTCATAAAGTTCGTATTCACTATAAACGTCAAAATTGAGGGTGGAAACGTCAGAATTGAGGAAAGGTAGTGTGAATAGTTACCTTCCGTAAATGTATGTATACATGCAGAATACGGGCGATAATACATGATTTTTAAAAAAACTAGCTGGTAACACAACTTTGCTACGAGGAGGGGGGCCATAAACATTGATGTTTGTACATTCTTAAGATTTCTGAACTTTGATTCCATTAAATTGCTTGATTATAGTGGGGAAAAAAAACCAGCAAAGATGGACGAAGCACCAATAGTTGCCGTACAGAGGGGCGTAATGACAGTTACGTTTAATAGACCTCGCAAGTTAAATGCTTTTAACTGGAATCAATACGAAGGAGTTATGAGTGCTTTGAATAGAGCTTCTTCAGATTCCGGAATTACGGTCGTTGTGTTGACTGGATCTGGTAAATTTTACAGTTCTGGCAACGACTTCTTCAATGCAGTGGCTGAACCCAAGCCCACAAAAGAAGTGAGTGCTTTGCTAAAGAAGTTCGTAGAGACCTTCATCAATTTCCCTAAAATTCTTGTAGCTTTATTGAATGGACCAGCTATGGGAATTGCTGCTACCACTCTTGCATTTTGCGATTTGATATATGCTTCAGATAAGGTATGTTTTTATACCATTATAAAGAATTGAATATTTTAACATATTTTTATATTATTTGTAGGCTTACTTAGAAACTCCTTTTACTCGATTAGGGTTGGTTCCTGAAGGATGTTCCACATACACATTTCCGAAATTGTTTGGAGTTGGAAAGGTAAACATTTTAATACAAGATGTGTGAATTTATTTTTATTAAATAGAATACTTTGAGTTTGAGTACAGTTTGAGAACATTAATATCAAATTACTATGTATTTGTTTTCCTTATGTCAAAGCATAATGATAAAAATATAAGTATTATTATTTAGGCAAATGAAATGTTGCTATTTGGATACCGAATGACATCGACGGAGGCGCTTCAACATGGTTTTATATCGCAAGTGTATTCTTCTCAAGATACATTGGAAAGTATTTGGAAGAAGATTTATGAAATATCATCAATTCCGAGAGGTTCTCTGATTCAAAGTAAAAAAATGATAAAAGAACATGACCGAGATAACTTACTACTCACTAATTCAAAAGAGTGTAGTGCACTTGAAGAAAGATGGCAATCTGAAGAATTTATTAATTTTGTTCAGAAATTTTTAACTAGTAAATCTAGTAAATTATAATATTCTGAGGATGAAAGATATATTAGCTTTTTGTATACATACTTAATATTTTTTCTTAAATATGAATGTTACATAATCTTTAATGGGATTCAATTCCAGTACCTGAAAGGTGAGTCGATAAATAGTAAAAATTGTTATATTTTTGTCTACAATTAAATTGAAATATAAATAATTACCTCTAACAAATTGTTTAATCCTTCATCCCTATAATGCTGCCAAGAATTTAATTGGTTTATACTTAAATCAATTTCTTCGACATTTGCAGTATGTCCAAGTTGACCATTGAGACAATCTGAATTTTCTTCATCTACATTTGCTGACTGAGTTGTAAAATATGAGTTAGTTCAATTCTTCAAATACTTAAATTGTATAGAAGTAAATAAAACATACCTCATTTTCTCCTTCACCGTCACAATTACAGTTGAGAAGATCATGTGTAATACTTTTAGAATGGAAATTTATGTAGAATAATTCTTTTAAATTATCTGTACACATTTTTAAAGTTGACTTAATATTTTCTGGATCGCAAATGGCATCTGATATACCAGTTTTATACATTTGACGTTGATATATCTTTTCTTCAATTGAGCCTGTTGTCAAAAGCCTGTACAATGAAACACTATTTTTTTGTCCATCTCTCCAAATACGGGCCATTGCTTGTTTATCAATTGCAGGATTCCAATCTGAGTCATATAAAACGAGTGAACAGGCAGCGGGTAAAGAAAGCCCTACACCGCCTGCATGTGAACTTAGTAAAAATACCGATGGACCATCTTTTTGATTGAATTTATCAACAATATTTTGACGTTGAGACGATGGAGTATTTCCATCTAACCTAAAATATTAATTACATCAATAATTTGATTGATGATTGTTTTATTTCACATATTTTCCTTACCTTGCAAATATCAAAGATTCGTTATTGAGAAAATCTGATATCACATTTAACATTTTCGTAGAGCTTGATACTATCACAATCTTGTCCTTTTTGGAAAGGTTACTTTTAATCAAATGACATAGAGTAGTAAATTTTCCGCTTTCCTCCATTACTTCTTCTTCAAGTGTTGATAAAGCTAGTTTTAAATTATTAATCAATTCATCGTCTTCCAGGGTGCTGTTTTTAATGAGATTGGGATGGTTGCAAATTTTTTTTAATGTATTGATCAATGTTAAAGGTGAGCATGGATGGGATTCATATTTGTTCCACCAAGTTTCTATCGCAATTGAATAGAGTTTTTTCTGTACAACTGACATTCCACAGCAAATCACATACTCTGTTTTTGATGGAAGGAAATCTTTCAGTAGGTTTTGAGTTCTACGTAATATAAAAGTTGATGTGATCAATTGAAGCCGGGCCGCGCATTCTTCTCCTAATGTTTTTTCTTCAGTTGTACAATTTGGATGTTGGGATTTTAATATTGGGTCTTCATATACTTCTTTGAATTCAGCATATGCACCCAAAATACCTGGATTGCATATGTCTACTAACACAAAATATTCTTGAAGATGATTTTGTACTGGTGTGCCGGTTAAAAGAACTCTCTTCTGACAGGTCAGTTTTTTCAGCGATTGAGCGGATTTTATATTTGCATTTTTCAGTCGATGTGCTTCATCACAGATAATAAGTTGAAATTGAATTTGCTCAATATCATCAAAGTATTTTGCAAAGCGTTCATATGATATTATCATCACTGTTTTGTGGGGCTGTTTCAAAAATTGATCAGGTTTTTTAATGTTATCGACAACAAAAGGAGTCAATCTTTCTCTGCCAAGCCACTTCAAAATTTCTTTTCGCCATTGGTCACACAAAGTACTAGGTGTAATGATTAGAATACGACGAATCACAGGTACACCATACGGACCATATTTCAGCAAAGTCCTATGAAAATCTTTATCATTTTCATGATAATCATAATCTCACAATGAAAATGATATGCTTACCAGAGTAATGTGATGCATTGAAGAGTCTTTCCCAGACCCATTTCATCAGCTAAAATTGCTCCAGTATATTTATGCATAAATCCCATGACACATTTGTATAAAAATTCTACACCTTCTCTTTGGTGCGGTCTCAATCTTGCAGTTAAAAATGTATCTACCATAACTTTATTGATGGGTTTTTTATCTGCATTATGCTCCCACTTAAATAGATACAATAAATTGTTATTACATGGAATACATTATATTTTTATGAACTGAACAAATACCTGATGATCATTAGGGGGTGGCGGTAAAATTAAAGCTTCCACATTTCCTGGTAATCCCCATATATTTGCAAATTTAGAATCAGTATTTAATTTCATTTTCTTTCTCAAAGGTGGTATTTTAACATGATCATTTTCATTATTTTTAAGTTCAGGTTTAGCATCGAGCAATTCAAGGATTTCAACTTCTTTTGAACCAACCCTTAAAATATAAGTTATCAATTTTATTAGTATTGTAGCGCTATCTGGACAGCGCCGATATGTATTTATGCACTTCCAGTTAGCGCGAACAACTAACATCCCGTGTACTTCCACAGGGGACTCATGTTACTCGCCTCGGACCGAGAGGACGTCTTTGTCTGGCGCTCCTCTCGTAAATAGTTAAACTCCAATAAATACTGGCCAGTCTCCACTCTTTCAATTCAACACTCTCACTCCTGCACTGATAATCTGGACCCACAATCATGGGGGCAACTCCTCGTACCCCATAGTATACAAATTTTTTATTTCAACAAAAAAATCTTAGCTTAGGTATTAAAACTTACATGCATATCTGTCCCAATAGTGGTCCGACGAGGGGACTATTTCTGGAAGATAAACATTGTTTGTCGTCTCCGTATAGCTTAGCTCCGCCTTGAGTCACTTCAAGTACTCCGTCCCCTTCCCACTTTTTGTGTTTTCTCGTCGATGGTTTTCCCCAAACGACCAAATATCGTTCGACAGATCCGCAATTCAGTTTCTTCTCACAATTGTTTTCATTTTCTTGTAGTTCATCGACTTTACATATATTATTTTCCGCTTGAGCTTCATTTTGTTCAACTTGTTGTAATATGTTAACAAGCCCCGCCCTATTTCTTACAGGCTCTGTTATCCTTCTTCTTCTCATGTCGTCTACTGTCAAACTTTACCAATCCCGCGATTCAATTCAGTGATGCCAACATACAATTTAAATTATTTTGTTCTAGTTTACATTCGTAAAATAAAAACAAAAGTAGCGGGAAAATGTTACCACACATTTTGAATGATGCGCTAATGTGTTTTAAAATATATATGGATATGACATATATTTGCTGCAGGTGATACGTAGAACGGTAAATAGACATTGCAATTGGTTTAATTGATTGATATTGACATTCCATTCATTAGATTTATAGGTAAATCGATGCATTCATAAATATGTCATAAGTAGTGTAGTGTATTGTGTTGTAGTGGCAGTAGTGAGTAGCGCAGTGGTGTCAAGTTGTCAGCCTTGTGATGTGACACTTGTCTGGTGTTTACAGTGGAGTGCACATGGAGCAAGCAGCCTCGTGTCCTGGCCGCGCCTCTCCAGCGCCAGCTCCTCAAGGCTGCACACTGCCACTGGCCCTGACACAAGCCCCGCCCCCGCCGCCCTCCGCCTCTGCCCACACTAACTTACTAGAATCACCAGAGACCGGCGCTATTGTAGAAGATCAGTCCAGTGCCTCCACCCTCGCCCTCGCCCCCGCCCCCTCTCCTGTCCCCGCCCCTGCCACGGAGCCGGCAAAGGTCTTGGAGTCCTCAAACTCCTCAGAGCCCTCGGCCTTGGTAAGCAGCACCACAATCGACGAAGACAGTGCCGTGTGTCATGATCATAGTCAAGGCCTAACTACGTCTCCCACCCCTGTTCTGACTCCACCTTCCGCTCCTGTTTTGGCTCCGCCTCCCGCTCCTGTTCAGACACCGTCTCCCGCCCCTGTTCTATCTCCGCCTCCAGCCTCTGTTCTGGATCCGACTCCCGCTCCTGTTCAGGCACTGTCTCCCGCCCCTGTTCAAGCTCCACCTCCCATTCCTGTTGTGGCTCCGCCTCTAAATTCTTCCCAGAAAAGTGCTCCTGTTCCTGTTGGTTCTCCTCTGGCTGATAGAGGCATTGATGATTCAGCATCGTCATTGGATGTGCCGGCTGTGAAAATAGTCGACCCGCCTATCAACCAGAATGATCATGTAAATATCATTCATGATTCCGAAAATGAGAAATCAAAGAAATCGATTACAAATAAAATAACTGATATTGAAAATGGCTTTTCTTCTGAAAATGGTAAAAGTATTGACAAAAAATTAAAATATAAGAAATTATCCTATACTAAGTCTGTGGAGAAAATAATGGAAAAGCAAAAAGATGATGAGGATGATGATTATCATTTTATTACTCGAATATCGACTGAAGAGCTGATGAAAGCATATGATACGAAAGCAGAAGAGGTGTTCGGCAAGACTTCCACTACAATATCATCGACGCCTGCCGAAGATGCTATTATGAACAACTCACAACTGCTAGCCATTCTTGAAGGAGATGAAACACCGTCTCCGATGATACCGCTTAAAAAATCTCGACAACAAAAACCACGCGATTTTGATCCTGCTTCTGAAAAAGCCATAGCTCTTCAACAACTGAAGGAGATGCCTTCAGCTCGTCGTAAAAAACGTGATCGAACTCCCAAAATCATGGATGTTAAAATTCCCAAAGTTGAAATAAGAACTCGAGAAGTAAATTCGCCACCAAAATCTACACCATCAGAAGTTACAGCCTTGGAAATTGAATCTCCGAAAAAAGCAATGATTAATTGCAGCGATTTATCATTTATCATGGACGATTGGAATGAAGAGGAAGGAGATGACCGAAATGAGAGACCTAAAGCTGTTTCTGAAAATTTATCTGTCAATGAAATGAAAGATAATTCAGTTGCAATTAATGATTCTGCAAATGAATCCAGTTCAAATGTTCAGAATAGGGACTGTTCAGTTTCTGAAGAAAATGGCATAACACCAATTGCCCGTCGAGCACAAAGAGTGATAAAAAAGAAAGTAATTTTTGATCCCGATAATCCTGATACTTTTAAGTTTGCCAGTGCCGTTATTAAAAAAGTTTCATCGAAAACTTCCGAAAATAATCAGGAAGAGCAAAATGAAGATAATTCTAACAATAATGTAGATAATATTGAGCACCCTATTGAACCTAAAGAAGTTGGAAAGAAGAAAAAGATCCCCACTGTGATTTCGACTCCGTCTAAAAAAAAGAAAATGACTGAAGTTGATAGATTATTGATGGATGAGGGGGCTGTCAATATGATTTATCAATTAGAACGAAGTAATAACAACTCGGAAGTACCAGAAATACAATTAAAACCCAACAAAAATTCTATGATATCAATATCCAAAGAAAAGAAAACCCTCATTTCAAAAGCTAAAATAATAAAAAAAGCAGTGTTAAATAATTCTTCAGATGCATCTAAAGTGTTCAGATCAAGGAAAGATGGCAAAACAGCTGACATTCAAACTTATAAAGTGGAAAAAATACGTCCAGACATTAGATCTCCTTCAATCAGTGAGCAAATTGTCGGAGATGAGTCTAGAATAATTCGAAGACACTCTTCGTCATCGTTTTCGAGTGGATGTCTTTCACCACGACCACAATCACCGCAGCCAGATATTTCGACAATTACATTGCCTGAAAATGGAGAAACGCCAGCTTTTAGTGATGACTCTTTTCAAATCAATACTGATTCTACAGCACAAAGTTCTACACCAAATAAGTTTACAACACCTACAGTCAAAAGAGATAAAATTGTATCAGTGTATCCAAAGAAGAAGGGTCGACCACGGAAAAAAGCTGTTTCAGATCTTATTCAGAGCATTGAGAGTGGAAAATTATGTGTATTAAATAGTTATACACAGCTCGAATTAAAGATCACAGACAAAATAGCTGAAATAAAAATCAAACCGACAGGAAACTCAAAAGAATTGTTTGATTATCAGGTAAAAATGTTATAAGACAAATTTAAAAATTTCTATGCATACTTTAAATACCTTTTTAATTATTTATTTATTAGGTAATGTCGGAAATAGCAGATGCTATAAAAGTAGGACGACAAGCAAATGCTATTCTTTTAACTTCATCAGAAGGAGCATTCTGCGCAGGCTTAGATCTTCGACAAGCTCTTAACAGTGTTGTTGAAAAGCAAAAAGAAAATTCTTCCAAAATTATTCTTGCTTATAGGTAAGTCAACTATAATATTTATCAATCTAAAAAATGTATTCTTCATTTTCTTTTTTTCTTCTAGAAATTTGGTAATGTCGATGTATGAATGTTACATAATCTTTAATGGGATTCAATTCCAGTACCTGAAAGGTGAGTCGATAAATAGTAAAAATTGTTATATTTTTGTCTACAATTAAATTGAAATATAAATAATTACCTCTAACAAATTGTTTAATCCTTCATCCCTATAATGCTGCCAAGAATTTAATTGGTTTATACTTAAATCAATTTCTTCGACATTTGCAGTATGTCCAAGTTGACCATTGAGACAATCTGAATTTTCTTCATCTACATTTGCTGACTGAGTTGTAAAATATGAGTTAGTTCAATTCTTCAAATACTTAAATTGTATAGAAGTAAATAAAACATACCTCATTTTCTCCTTCACCGTCACAATTACAGTTGAGAAGATCATGTGTAATACTTTTAGAATGGAAATTTATGTAGAATAATTCTTTTAAATTATCTGTACACATTTTTAAAGTTGACTTAATATTTTCTGGATCGCAAATGGCATCTGATATACCAGTTTTATACATTTGACGTTGATATATCTTTTCTTCAATTGAGCCTGTTGTCAAAAGCCTGTACAATGAAACACTATTTTTTTGTCCATCTCTCCAAATACGGGCCATTGCTTGTTTATCAATTGCAGGATTCCAATCTGAGTCATATAAAACGAGTGAACAGGCAGCGGGTAAAGAAAGCCCTACACCGCCTGCATGTGAACTTAGTAAAAATACCGATGGACCATCTTTTTGATTGAATTTATCAACAATATTTTGACGTTGAGACGATGGAGTATTTCCATCTAACCTAAAATATTAATTACATCAATAATTTGATTGATGATTGTTTTATTTCACATATTTTCCTTACCTTGCAAATATCAAAGATTCGTTATTGAGAAAATCTGATATCACATTTAACATTTTCGTAGAGCTTGATACTATCACAATCTTGTCCTTTTTGGAAAGGTTACTTTTAATCAAATGACATAGAGTAGTAAATTTTCCGCTTTCCTCCATTACTTCTTCTTCAAGTGTTGATAAAGCTAGTTTTAAATTATTAATCAATTCATCGTCTTCCAGGGTGCTGTTTTTAATGAGATTGGGATGGTTGCAAATTTTTTTTAATGTATTGATCAATGTTAAAGGTGAGCATGGATGGGATTCATATTTGTTCCACCAAGTTTCTATCGCAATTGAATAGAGTTTTTTCTGTACAACTGACATTCCACAGCAAATCACATACTCTGTTTTTGATGGAAGGAAATCTTTCAGTAGGTTTTGAGTTCTACGTAATATAAAAGTTGATGTGATCAATTGAAGCCGGGCCGCGCATTCTTCTCCTAATGTTTTTTCTTCAGTTGTACAATTTGGATATTGGGATTTTAATATTGGGTCTTCATATACTTCTTTGAATTCAGCATATGCACCCAAAATACCTGGATTGCATATGTCTACTAACACAAAATATTCTTGAAGATGATTTTGTACAGGTGTGCCGGTTAAAAGAACTCTCTTCTGACAGGTCAGTTTTTTCAGCGATTGAGCGGATTTTATATTTGCATTTTTCAGTCGATGTGCTTCATCACAGATAATAAGTTGAAATTGAATTTGCTCAATATCATCAAAGTATTTTGCAAAGCGTTCATATGATATTATCATCACTGTTTTGTGGGGCTGTTTCAAAAATTGATCAGGTTTTTTAATGTTATCGACAACAAAAGGAGTCAATCTTTCTCTGCCAAGCCACTTCAAAATTTCTTTTCGCCATTGGTCACACAAAGTACTAGGTGTAATGATTAGAATACGACGAATCACAGGTACACCATACGGACCATATTTCAGCAAAGTCCTATGAAAATCTTTATCATTTTCATGATAATCATAATCTCACAATGAAAATGATATGCTTACCAGAGTAATGTGATGCATTGAAGAGTCTTTCCCAGACCCATTTCATCAGCTAAAATTGCTCCAGTATATTTATGCATAAATCCCATGACACATTTGTATAAAAATTCTACACCTTCTCTTTGGTGCGGTCTCAATCTTGCAGTTAAAAATGTATCTACCATAACTTTATTGATGGGTTTTTTATCTGCATTATGCTCCCACTTAAATAGATACAATAAATTGTTATTACATGGAATACACTATATTTTTATGAACTGAACATATACCTGATGATCATTAGGGGGTGGCGGTAAAATTAAAGCTTCCACATTTCCTGGTAATCCCCATATATTTGCAAATTTAGAATCAGTATTTAATTTCATTTTCTTTCTCAAAGGTGGTATTTTAACATGATCATTTTCATTATTTTTAAGTTCAGGTTTAGCATCGAGCAATTCAAGGATTTCAACTTCTTTTGAACCAACCCTTAAAATATAAGTTATCAATTTTATTAGTATACAATTTTTTTATTTCAACAAAAAAATCTTAGCTTAGGTATTAAAACTTACATGCATATCTGTCCCAATAGTGGTCCGACGAGGGGACTATTTCTGGAAGATAAACATTGTTTGTCATCTCCGTATAGCTTAGCTCCGCCTTGAGTCACTTCAAGTACTCCGTCCCCTTCCCACTTTTTGTGTTTTCTCGTCGATGGTTTTCCCCAAACGACCAAATATCGTTCGACAGATCCGCAATTCAGTTTCTTCTCACAATTGTTTTCATTTTCTTGTAGTTCATCGACTTTACATATATTATTTTCCGCTTGAGCTTCATTTTGTTCAACTTGTTGTAATATGTTAACAAGCCCCGCCCTATTTCTTATAGGCTCTGTTATCCTTCTTCTTCTCATGTCGTCTACTGTCAAACTTTACCAATCCCGCGATTCAATTCAGTGATGCCAACATACAATCTAAATTATTTTGTTCTAGTTTACATTCGTAAAATAAAAACATAATTCATAAAGTAGCGGGAAAATGTTAACACACATTTTGAATGATGCGCTAATGTGTTTTAAAATATATATGGATATGACCTATATTTGCTGCAGGTGATACGTAGAACGGTAAATAGACATTGCAATTGGTTTAATTGATTGATATTGACATTCCATTCATTAGATTTATAGGTAAATCGATGCATTCATAAATATGTCATAAGTAGTGTAGTGTATTGTGTTGTAGTGGCAGTAGTGAGTAGCGCAGTGGTGTCAAGTTGTCAGCCTTGTGATGTGACACTTGTCTGGTGTTTACAGTGGAGTGCACATGGAGCAAGCAGCCTCGTGTCCTGGCCGCGCCTCTCCAGCGCCAGCTCCTCAAGGCTGCACACTGCCACTGGCCCTGACACAAGCCCCGCCCCCGCCGCCCTCCGCCTCTGCCCACACTAACTTACTAGAATCACCAGAGACCGGCGCTATTGTAGAAGATCAGTCCAGTGCCTCCACCCTCGCCCTCGCCCCCGCCCCCTCTCCTGTCCCCGCCCCTGCCACGGAGCCGGCAAAGGTCTTGGAGTCCTCAAACTCCTCAGAGCCCTCGGCCTTGGTAAGCAGCACCACAATCGACGAAGACAGTGCCGTGTGTCATGATCATAGTCAAGGCCTAACTACATCTCCCACCCCTGTTCTGACTCCACCTTCCGCTCCTGTTTTGGCTCCGCCTCCCGCTCCTGTTCAGACACCGTCTCCCGCCCCTGTTCTATCTCCGCCTCCAGCCTCTGTTCTGGATCCGACTCCCGCTCCTGTTCAGGCACTGTCTCCCGCCCCTGTTCAAGCTCCACCTCCCATTCCTGTTGTGGCTCCGCCTCTAAATTCTTCCCAGAAAAGTGCTCCTGTTCCTGTTGGTTCTCCTCTGGCTGATAGAGGCATTGATGATTCAGCATCGTCATTGGATGTGCCGGCTGTGAAAATAGTCGACCCGCCTATCAACCAGAATGATCATGTAAATATCATTCATGATTCCGAAAATGAGAAATCAAAAAAATCAAAGAAATCGATTACAAATAAAATAACTGATATTGAAAATGGCTTTTCTTCTGAAAATGGTAAAAGTATTGACAAAAAATTAAAATATAAGAAATTATCCTATACTAAGTCTGTGGAGAAAATAACGGAAAAGCAAAAAGATGATGAGGATGATGATTATCATTTTATTACTCGAATATCGACTGAAGAGCTGATGAAAGCATATGATACGAAAGCAGAAGAGGTGTTCGGCAAGACTTCCACTACAATATCATCGACGCCTGCCGAAGATGCTATTATGAACAACTCACAACTGCTAGCCATTCTTGAAGGAGATGAAACACCGTCTCCGATGATACCGCTTAAAAAATCTCGACAGCAAAAACCACGCGATTTTGATCCTGCTTCTGAAAAAGCCATAGCTCTTCAACAACTGAAGGAGATGCCTTCAGCTCGTCGTAAAAAACGTGATCGAACTCCCAAAATCATGGATGTTAAAATTCCCAAAGTTGAAATAAGAACTCGAGAAGTAAATTCGCCACCAAAATCTACACCATCAGAAGTTACAGCCTTGGAAATTGAATCTCCGAAAAAAGCAATGATTAATTGCAGCGATTTATCATTTATCATGGACGATTGGAATGAAGAGGAAGGAGATGACCGAAATGAGAGACCTAAAGCTGTTTCTGAAAATTTATCTGTCAATGAAATGAAAGATAATTCAGTTGAAATTAATGATTCTGCAAATGAATCCAGTTCAAATGTTCAGAATAGGGACTGTTCAGTGCCTGAAGAAAATGGCATAACACCAATTGCCCGTCGAGCACAAAGAGTGATAAAAAAGAAAGTAATTTTTGATCCCGATAATCCTGATACTTTTAAGTTTGCCAGTGCCGTTATTAAAAAAGTTTCATCGAAAACTTCCGAAAATAATCAGGAAGAGAAAAATGAAGATAATTCTAACAATAATGTAGATAATATTGAGCACCCTATTGAACCTAAAGAAGTTGGAAAGAAGAAAAAGATCCCCACTGTGATTTCGACTCCGTCTAAAAAAAAGAAAATGACTGAAGTTGATAGATTATTGATGGATGAGGGGGCTGTCAATATGATTTATCAATTAGAACGAAGTAATAACAACTCGGAAGTACCAGAAATACAATTAAAACCCAACAAAAATTCTATGATATCAATATCCAAAGAAAAGAAATCCCTCATTTCAAAAGCTAAAATAATAAAAAAAGCAGTGTTAAATAATTCTTCAGATGCATCTAAAGTGTTCAGATCAAGGAAAGATGGCAAAACAGCTGACATTCAAACTTATAAAGTGGAAAAAATACGTCCAGACATTAGATCTCCTTCAATCAGTGAGCAAATTGTCGGAGATGAGTCTAGAATAATTCGAAGACACTCTTCGTCATCGTTTTCGAGTGGATGTCTTTCACCACGACCACAATCACCGCAGCCAGATATTTCGACAATTACATTGCCTGAAAACGGAGAAACGCCAGCTTTTAGTGATGACTCTTTTCAAATCAATACTGATTCTACACCAAATAAGTTTACAACACCTACAGTCAAAAGAGATAAAATTGTATCAGTGTATCCAAAGAAGAAGGGTCGACCACGGAAAAAAGCTGTTTCAGATCTTATTCAGAGCATTGAGAGTGGAAAATTAGGTGTATTAAATAGTTATACACAGCTCGAATTAAAGATCACAGACAAAATAGCTGAAATAAAAATCAAACCGACAGGAAACTCAAAAGAATTGTTTGATTATCAGGTAAAAATGTTATAAGACAAATTTAAAAATTTCTATGTATACTTTAAATACCTTTTTAATTATTTATTTATTAGGTAATGTCAGAAATAGCAGATGCTATAAAAGTAGGACGACAAGCAAATGCTATTCTTTTAACTTCATCAGAAGGAGCATTCTGCGCAGGCTTAGATCTTCGACAAGCTCTTAACAGTGTTGTTGAAAAGCAAAAAGAAAATTCTTCCAAAATTATTCTTGCTTATAGGTAAGTCAACTATAATATTTATCAATCTAAAAAATGTATTCTTCATTTTCTTTTTTCTTCTAGAAATTTGGTAATGTCGATGTATGAAAGTACTGCTGCTCTTATCATTGGTGTTGGGAGTACTTGCTCGGGACTTGGCGTGGCTTTGTTGACTTTTAGTGATTTAGTTGTGGCATCTGATTCTGCGACATTCTGTGCAGCTCCAAGACATCGTCGCCAATTACCACCTGAAGGAAGTGTTCTTCTGACGAGTAGTAATATACTTCCAAAACAATTGGTATGTATTTCTATATTGACTTCCCAATTAATATGTTTAAAGATATCAAAACTAATAAAAATTGATTGCAGAGTCGAGAGTTGCTCCTATGTGGTAGAAAATTAACAGCTTCGGAAGCATTACAGCGAGGCTTGGTTGCTCGAACGTTATGGCCTGACCGCTTCGAAGATGAATTGAGGTCAATAGTAATCGATATAGCAAATCAGTCTTCACATGTTAGTATATTAATATTTTATCCATGTATATTTGTAATATTAATTTTTTTAAATTTATTGCAGAGTTTTGAAGTTATCAAACATGTCCTCAGGTATCAAGATTCTACAACAGTTGTAAATGCTTTGAAATATGAATGTCGATTACTATCAGATTTCTGGTGCTCTCCAGAAGGACAAATAGCTATCCAAGAAACCCACAATGATATGTGAGTTTTATTAACAAATTTTCGGTAAAATTGTTTGATAAAATGTTGTGAATTTATAGTATATTAAAATGACAAATCTATTTCTATAAGTGGGACGTTCCACAGGTGGAAAATTAAAAATCTAACCGAATTGAACAAAAAAATCTTTTAATATTTTTTTAAATGTCACTAAATTTATTACTTTTCTCAGTTTGTTATTTGAATATATTTTAAAAACAAAATGTTAATTTTTGTACTTATACTAAGTTTTTTTTTTAATAATTTGACTACATTTTTTTTAAATAGAGAAGATATTTCTAAATACATATTTACAATAAAGGAATCAATTTAGATCAATCTCTTTTAAAGAAAATTTAATTATCATTCAAAAGAACCAAATTTAAACTCTCAAGTGCTAAAGATTTATTTTTTTTATACTGATGTTGATAATGTTTCTATTTATAGATTATATGTATCTTTCTAGCTATGTAAGATGAATCATGTCGATTCATCCCGAAGTTAACTTTGATTTAATATTAACGATAAGTGCTCCTACAACTTTTTAATCACGTTTATATTTGGTAAAATTTATTGAAGCCAAAAATACGACACATTGTACAAATTTAGTTGGTATATTATTACTAATCATAGTATTGAAATCGGTGTACCTTGCTCAAAGTACATTAATCAAGTTTCTTACTCAGACAATACAATTTATTATTGTAATAATCATATATCACATTCATTCCAGTATCATATGATTATTTGTTATTTTCGCATTTATATTATTGGATTGAACAAATCAGTTTAAATATATACTGCAGACATATTTTCAGCCCTTACTATTTAAAAAATAAACATTAATTTTTTATGTTATATGTATTTAAAAATGTATACTTTATATTTTATTTTTTGAAAGATTTGTATATATATTTTAAAGTACATATTAACCCAATTATGTTTTTTTTAGTTCTTCATAATGATACTGACGACTACAAGTATAAATTAAATATTGAATTATATAGCTAAGCAATAGTATTTGAATAAAGTTAAGACTGATATCTGATTTTCTTGATATATAAACAAGTATTTAGGATTTTCGATTAAGTTTGAATGTTATAATAAAAACATATCCATTCTGAGTGAGTCAATTATAATATGAAGAAGTGTTGTTATTCAAGAAATCTTAATTTAGTGCAATATTCTCATCAAATCTATTATTTGCAAAATATTCATTTACAACATTAAAAATGTAACAAAAATTAGATATGTATTTGTTGTTGAGTTAATGAAATATGTATTGATAACTATACCATGTTTCATGAATGTGTAGAATAAATGTCAAACTTTAGCCACGTGCAGAGGCGAACTAACTTACTGCAAACGGCTGTGATTAGTGATATCGTAACCAAATATTATATTATTATAGTTTTGCGGTGTGACCAATTATGGCCATTAGTGAGTAAAATCACCTGTGAGCGTGTGAAATGCTGAGCATTTGTGACATTTACTCTACACATTAACGGAACAACGTATAAATATTTTTCATATTATGCACCTTCCCTAAACACTGTTGTAATTGTAACATGTAATGTATTGTTGTTTAGTGCCTTAATGTGTGGTACTTTTTCATTAGTTATTAAATTGTCTGATAATAATAAAACAACATTAAAGAGTGAAAACATTTTTTTAAATTATTTAATAGACATGTTTGTATAAGGAATGTTTTTTATAAATTAAAAAAAAGTAAATTGCACTTCATATACAATATACATATACTTTTATTGGATCATATTAATATGTTGCTTATTTGCATTGACAAAAACAAGATGGAGAGCAATTTTATAAACAATGTAGTGTTTTTCAAATAGTTTTCACAGTCATAAATTGATGTTGACAAAGTATGCTTGATGGAATAATTTCTTCGATGAAATCACGAGTGACATTGTTTAAGTTGCAGAATACTTCTAAGAATCTAATCGCAGTTGAGGCTTCTGCAGCAAATTCTGGAGTCTTCAAGCTAGAATGTAAGAAACAATAGTAAAGGATAATAATCATATGATGTTCTACTTTCTATTGGTTTTTCTCAAAGTAAATTATTTCATATACTAGTAGAGTAAAAGATACCAGTTAATCTTCTCCATATGAAATTACATATTAACAAACTATGCTTTTTAGATTTTCATTATTTGTTACTTATTAGTTTGAATTAAAATAATATAATATTAGCATTGCATTATGGAAAGTGAGGTTCGTCTTTTCAGACAAAATTTCAATTCCGTTTAGTTACAGGTATATAAATTTGGTCGCATAATAGGCATTCCACTTTGTTTTGGCTCATTTTATATTCAAGTAAAAAACTTGTCAAAATTAATGTTACAAAATTTCAATTACCTTAAGCTGGCGTTGGCATACGATATAACATATTGGCATAACAATAAAATAAATTGATCCAATGCATCACGGTGATGTTGATTTAATATTGTTGAAATACCAACAATGAATGGTGTCCCATCGACTTGATCAGAATATTTCTTTCCGGTCAGACATCCTGTAATTTATTAAATTTTACAACAATCAAACTAAAAGATATTTCAGTTCCTACAATGTCTACTGTATTGTTGATCACATCAAAATATATTTACCTAAATTATCGTAATACTGTAATTTTGTCATGAAAGATATTGATATTACAAATAAAACATGAGCTGCATAGTCATTGTTGGTTTTGATGTAAATTGTTTTGTACGGATCCAATATGCCGACTCGTTCTAATAATTTGTTTATCTTGTACATGTACTCTTTGTGAGGATATTCTTTGGCCGAATCGCTATAGTTATTTTTGATATCGTTGACAATTGCACTGAAATATGTACATATTTTATAATTAAGAAAAATCCTTATAATAAAAATTGTAAGAAACTCACATATTCATTGCTTTCAATGATGATTCTAGGTGATACGAATCAAATTTACAAGAGGTATTTAATTGATATATCAGGTGTTTGCAGATCAACTGAGCTGTACCGATTTCCTGGATCCATTCAATGGCTTGAGTGCTTTGTTTGGATATTTTGGATATTACTTGATAATAAAATTTTGCAGGATTTGATATTGGAACTTTTGGAGATTCAAACTGCTGTTTAGGAAGAGTTTGATTGCACATCAATAGGACTTCCATAATGTGTTGTAGTCTGGCGGAAATACGCTGAGATAATGATTTATATACACAATAAATCCCACCAGGTCCTATTGCCTTCTGAAGTTCAGATAAAATATTTAGAGTAAGTGTTTCTTGATGAGTTTTTGTGTCGTACCAAGAAGTGTTTTCATCAACATAAACTGTAGTTCTAAAATTAATTATTCATATTTTAATTAAGGATTAATGCAGTGTGAGAGTGAGCTATGTAACTCTGGAATCGCTTTCTGCACTTTTGTGCAATAAATTGGTTTGTACAATAATAATTGCACAAAAAAGCAGAAAAAGTTACATAGCTCTATATTTGAATAAACCTCCCCAAAAACTGTCAATAACTGACTGCTCCCAAAGTTTAATATGGATTAATGTGATTTTTATTCTTACTTCGAGTCTGTCAAATTGTAAAGATCACCAATCAATGCACTGAATATATTATCATATGAATAATATATTGGTTGTAATGATTTGAGCTTGGACACCTTGTTCATCTCATCTTCAAGATTCTTTTTAAAAATACTCGATACCTGCAAAACAACAAAACAACAAACATTCAAAATATACTTTTGTTTCAAGATAAAATTTATCTTTTTGGATATAAAAATAACCTCTTCTTGCCAAATTTTCAAGCCATGTATGTTAATATAATCCTGTATATATTCAAAAGATCTTCTGTAACCATCCATGTGACTTGATAGTTGTTGGATTCGAGGTACAAATTGAATATCACCAGTAGAATTATTTTTGCACAATAAAGATATCAAACGCCCTTCAACTAATCGAGACACTTCAAGTCTGATACCATCTTCTAAAAGTTGTTTTGGATCTATGCAAATCACACCTACCAGAGTACTTCTCATTTTAAGGACACCTATACAAATAATTATTTTTAATTGTGAAAAATAAATTATAATATGAAAGGCATTACCACTAGTAAATATTGATACTGAATGTGTTAATTTAGCCATTTCCATTCTTTCTTTCATTTGAGCATAATCTTTAAGTTGTTCTTTATCGAGCCTCGTTGGCAGCTCCATGATTTGAGAAGTTTGCAAATCTATTATTTTCTCTAATAATTTAAATACTGTCGCTGGAATAATTTGCAAAACCTCCCTCACATACAATACAAGCTCATTGCTATAATATTCAGAAACTGAAAGTAAGTCTGGACTGGCAGCTTCATTTATACGCATCAATGGAATTTCTAATGCTGAGGCCAATTTAAGGAATACTGCCCGCAGGTTAGATATCAAAGTAGGTTCTTTCTTCAAGGCTTCTTGACTGAGATCAGTAAATATGCGTGCAACAAACCATCCATAGCTCAAATCAGAGTAAACTTGAAGAGAAACTAAAATATCTTCATTTAAACCACCCCCGCGTAACATGTCTTTCAGTTCACTTTGGCACTCTAATAACAATTGTTTGACTTGCATGATGTTATCTAGTTGATGAAACTCTTGTACATCTTCCAAAGCTTGGACCAATTGAACAATTTTTTTTGTAGACATTTGTAAATCGTCATGATCTAATAAATCAATTTGTCTAACTATAGCATTGAACCATTTATGTAAATTTTCATTCTTTGATACACGGGGTAGAGGTTTTTCCCCAGAGAATATTTCACTTAATTCCACTACTCTCTCTTTAGCAGATATTCTTTGATTTTCCCATTTGGTTTTTTTGTTATTAATTAAATCTTTCAGTATTTCTTTGACTGAAAGCTCAACGAGGGAAGTATTGATTAATAATTGAAAGACATCCATTGGTAAAATGTGTGATTCAGTAATTATTTGGTCCTTTACTTGTTTGCTTTTTTTACTTGAATCAAATTGAATTATCGTATTGTTGGTGTGTAACAACATCCAACGGAGTGTTGAATTACATTCTTTAAGTAGATTAAGTATTTTATTTATTGTCGCCATTAATTTTTCAGGTTTTAAAACTCCTTCAGTACAAAGTTCTGCCGTTTGAGATGTGAGCGTTTTAGTTTGATTTCCATATTTTGTAGAAAGTTCTTTAACATTCTTCGAGTTGATTGTATTCGCTAGAGCTGATTTTGCAGCTTTATACGGTTCCCATGCATCTATAAGATTTATTGTGATCCCCATATATACGGAAACCACCCAATTATCTGGGAAGTATTTATCAACTACTTCTCGCATTTTTGCTGTTTCGGATATTAATGTGTTTGGAGAGAAAAATAAACAAACAACTAACATGGCTGCTTGATTACTTAGGGCTATTGAACGATGTTCAGGCAAGGGATAAATATTTATTTGATTGTAAATATCTTCACTTCTCAATTTGCCAATCACAACATCAATCAACTGTGTATTGATAGGAACGCGGCTATAAAAAAATATAAAAATAGAATATCATTAAATCATATATAATGTTTTATAAAATACCTGAAAAGCTCATCAGGATACTGAGAAGGTCGTTTAGATTGACCATTTTTAAAGCCAGTATCGCGTAATAGTTTGCAGACTTTATCGAGGTTAGTCTGATGATGAGATACGGCAGATCTATGCTGTGCGACCAATAACCTTTCTCTAAGCTTACCGTTGATAAAAGTTTCACAAATTAATAACATTGTCCCATACAGATATACACTCTCACACTGAAATATGAGGAAGTTAGAGAAACAACTAATTATTTAATTAATTATTTTGAAATTAAAATCTTACGAGCAATTGCTTTCCTTCATTGTCTTGTAAAATTGTCTCGAGCGTTTGTTGAAGAAAACTTCCTTCATTTAATTGTTCAATGAAATTATTGAGATCAATTGCATATTGATAAATGCTTTCGAAAGTTAGATAAAACCTGGTGATGATCGATAAATGATCTTCTTTCAATTCATCATCTAATTCTTGCAAATTCTAAAAATCCACAAATCACAAAATTATGACAAATTACAATTGAGTATATAACTACAGCTTTAAAAATAGTCTACCAGATTTGAAGATATTTTCTTTTCTAAGATATCGGTATTTTTAAAATAACTAAAGTCAAATATGATATCATTATATTTTTGTTGGTCTTCTTTAGATTCCAGCCTTGTAATTAATAAAGTATGTAGATTAAATTGTTTGAATAGAATTTTATGAGTAATTACGTACAATAAAGGTTTAGGTATGTTATCTTTGAGTCTGAGGAGTTCGGCAATGATGGCATTTCCATGAGAGACCAGTTTTAGGATTGTTTGTTTGCAAATATCTTCATCAGTTGAAGGCTTCATCTTATCCACTTTTCATTACTCAGCTGACTGTCAAACAACAACACACATATGTATTTATAAATTAGAATATGAAATTGTTTGCAAGGGACAAATATTTTTTGAATTATTTTGGTTCCTAACCATTACAAACTATAATGTTACTACCAATTATTATTTTTACTTCCTTATACATATTTACAACATAAATTAGAGATTTGATACCTACACAAGAATACAATTCTTATTTTGTTTAACCAGTGAGTTCAAATAAGGGTAATTGAATAAAATTTTACAAATTGCACAAAATTATTACCAAAACTGTATAGCCATAATAATATATACATAATATTTAGTGACAACTGTCATAATGACAGTAAGCGGCGAACAATGCCGCAAAACGCTTGTGTTTTAAGTTTTCTCTAAATAAAATATTTTCCGTTAAGATGTCTTCCCAGAAAACACTTTTCAGTTATGATACACTGGTGCATGCTATTGCTGGCTCTGCAGTATGTTTATTTTATGAAAATATATAATTGTGATCATACATTTTCCCGAATTGATATGGTCCATTAAAATTTTTCATGTCAATTTTTTTTGTTGATAATTTTGTTGTTTCATATGTGCAAATACTATTTTATTTACTTTTATAACACGGATAGTTTAAAAATTTCAATTTTATATTTTTTTGTACAGGGAAGCGTTGTTGGCATGGCAGTATTTTACCCCCTGGACACCATCCGCTGTAAAAAACAACGTGAGTTATTAATGAATTATTTTGATTTCTTTCATACATAAACGCATTCTTAAGGTATTTATTAAGTATTTCAAATTTATAGTTTAGCTATTATATAAAAAAGTTATAAACTAAAACGAAAAATCACTTTATGCTAATAAACATTAAAATCTTATTTTTATTGCTTACCGATAAGAACTGAGAATATTAAAAAAATACTTAAAAGGATGCAAGATGTAGTGGTTTTTCTCAACAGACTTTCCTTAAAATTTTAATCCAAAAAAATCCACTGTATCGTAATTATTCGCATAATATATGTACATTAATTTATGCACATATTTTGAGTATGCGCGCCTCTTTCTTTAATAAAATTAATGTTATTATTAAAAATACATGCAATACAATAATTATGCAGCTCTTACTACAATAATCTAAAAAATTTCTTTCCTAAACGGGAAAAATCAAGTTTAATTTCCAGTTTCCACTCTATTTTTCTATTGCCATTATATAGGTCTGGTGTAGTTTACTAGATCTACAAATTATCGATGTATGGTTGGCCTGGAAAACCATCCCTAATATTAACCTCAGTTAGTCCATCTGACCTTTTTCTACGTAAAATACCGAATTACTCGTTTTCAAGTATTCTTATAAATGTATACATTAATTTTGTTACTAATTAATGAATAAAAGTAAATTATGAATTGAATTTGTATTATTTTAATTTCGTTAGTATGATATAAAAAAGACCACTAAACAACATATTCAATTTTTGCCCATTGTATTTTTTTATAGTTTATAATTTAGATCAATATTAACGCTTTTCTTGTTTATAATATAAAAATTAAAACCTCTCGTGCGCAGGAAAACGAGTACCTTTGGACAGCTCATAGTTTACTCACGTCATTATACGTTTGCATTGAAACCAAACGACGAGGTCAAACAGGAAAATACGTTTATCAAATAAACATGATATTGAGACTGGCTTTTGTGTTCAGTAAAAAATTATATAGTCATAAATTTAATTAAAATAAAATAACTTATTATGTTGACGACTGAGACTTTGTACGCTATTATGACATTGAGGCAATTAAAGACACTATTGCACAAACTTCGTCTGTATTTTGCACAATATTTTATACGAATTCACTCAATTAATTAAAAGTGTTAAAATTGTTCTAAATTTTGAATAGCAAAGATTATACTTAGTGGAGTTTTTGGAATAATATTTATTCATTTATATACGCCCCGAGGGGCATTCTGAGGAGGTTTTTTTTTTTTTTCAAATTTTGCTATTTTAGACACAACAACGTGTTAATTCATTGTCTGTGATCTTAACTATAACTAGTTACACAGGTCACCGACAGAGCGGCTCTGCATGCCTTAATAATCGCCTCAGTATTTACCTTACAATCCAGGAAATCAGAGTAAATCTGGACCAAGAAGATCGATCGAGATTTTATTAAAATTATTTTAGATCTCCCAGTCGAAATAACCGATCAAAAGTGTACTTAGTAACCTTCGATATTGGAAAAACGTGTTATGTGTTTAGTAAGTCAGGGTTGACTATTTGTGGGGATGGTTCTTCAGGCCAGCCGCATATCGATAATTTATAGATTTAATTCACTCTATATGATCAATTAGTGAAAAACAATGTGGAAACTAGACATTGAACTTAATATTCCCCGCTTAGGAATGAAAATTGCTAACCATCACGCCATTGGGCGTCATTACACTATAGTAATCCTCCTCTAAGCTGCATCCTCAGCCTATGTATGTTAAATATTTAATGATATTATTATTTTCATCATTTTTGAATACTAGTTGAAGAAGGTTCGGCTAAGGATGGGACATGGAGCATGCTGAAAAAGACAGTGAAAGAGGAAGGTGTGGAAGCTCTGTACAGGGGAGTTGTTCCAGTACTCCAGTCTCTGTGTGTCAGCAACTTCGTCTACTTCTACTCATTCCATGGACTGAGGAATGGAATATCAAATCACACGGCAGGCAGTGATTTGCTGGTTGGAGCCGTGGCTGGTGCCATCAACGTGATGGCCACTACTCCTTTGTGGGTCGTCAATACGAGGCTAAAGGTCAGCAAACATTTTGTGGTTAATATGTACATACATATTATATATGTGATCCTTCGTCTGTTTACAAATAGCAATTTCAAACGAATGAATGCCTTTAAGGTGTAAAATTCAAGGACATTTTGAATAAGAGAAATCTATGTCGAAATAATGTTTGTCTTCACGACATTCGAGAGGTACTTAGAAATAGCGGTGTCATCTTCCATTCAGGCTGATTTCATAATATTTGTACAAAATTCAATATATACAAATATATCTGAGTGGATGTACATATAATGTAATTCAAATAATATAGTAATCAGTATTTTTTTTCAAATTGAACGATAGTTTCGATGTTTTTTTTTCATATAATAATCATAAGCACGTCTATAATGCGTTGGATGTTTTATTAATAAATGTATTCCTTGGCGCCTGCAGAAAATTTCCATAGGGGATTGGGACAAAATATTTTTTTGTGTATTTTAGTCTAATTTTTGCCTCCCAAGGGGGGCAAATGAGTCCCCTTGTCCCTACCCTCGGGCGCCCATGAATGTATTAAATATGTATTATTATTATATCAAAAAAATAATTAAACTATAAAAATAATCCCATGTCATATTGTAGCTTATCTTAGTCTCCTTTGTGAGTGCTTATTATTAGAAAATAATCGTGATTAGTCCAGAGAAGTCAAAATTGACATTAAAAAAATAAATATTGAGATTTACTTCACGAAAAAAGTTACATGAAAATTTTTGTGATTAATCATAGCCGTTCGCGGTAAATCCGCAAATTTTGATAATGCCTCTGCAAATTTAGCTAATAATTTGTAATATACTTTTTTCAGATTGGAGGCACACCATACAAAAATCTGGCAGAAGGCGTATATCATGTTGCCAAGACCGAGGGTAGAAAGGGTCTCTGGGCCAGTGTTTTACCTTCATTAATATTGGTGTCCAATCCTGCCTTACAATTTGCCATCTACGAATCATTGAAGAGGCGATTGAATCCCAGGGGAGGCCAACTTGCAGCTCTGACTGGATTCCTCATAGGGGCCATGTCTAAGGCCATCGGCACAATCCTCACATACCCAATTCAAGTATGTTTCAATTAATATGTATAATATAGCGATTTCTAATGTCGTATTATTATCAGGTGGTACAGGCCAGACTCAGACACAATGGATCTAAAGCTCCCGGAGGCGGTGCCATTATTCCATTGTTAATGTCACTGATGAAGCAGAAGGGCATCATGGGTTTATTCAGCGGTTTGGAAGCCAAGCTTATGCAGACTATCCTTACTGCTGCATTAATGTTTGCCACCTACGAGAAGATAGCACTCTTTGTGTTTTCTCTCTTAGGACGTAGTAAAAATCTGCCATCAAAGCATTAAACGATCAACCGGTTTTTAATATGTTACCAACTATTCTTAAAATTATGTATTTATAATATCATTTAAAGTTTGGTCAGTATTTTACAATCTGATACAATTATATAGTAATTTATTTATTTGTATTTGTTGTACAAAGAGTAGGCTCAATTTTTCCAATGTGCCAGTAAATAAAAATTGTGATTTTTTTTTTCTCATATGTATAATAATTTTATATATGTATTTATTTCAGTGGAACATTCATTTTTATATTTAATTTAATACCAATGAATCCAAAGAATGTGTATTAAACGAACAATGCATTTTATTAAATTCATGATAATGACTAGTCTTAAATCACTATGACTTTGGTCGAAACCAATATAAAATAAGTGAATGTTGACATTCTCGGTGAACAATGTTGCATTGTGTTTACAATATGTGTATTTGTGGATAAAGAACAAATGTAGGAATTTATATTTTTTAATTAATTTTTATGTTACGAATTTTATTATGTTTAGGTGATTGTTTTTGTGGGAAAGTGATGTGTATAAATATAAGAATTTGTTAATAAAAATAATACCAACATTTTTCGACTAGTTAATTTGAATTAAAATTGGATATAATAACTTATCAGTGGCTTAATGTGAGACTTGTTATCATTATAATTGATTTGTAATAAACAAAACATTTTACAAAAACACAACGAATAACTGTTAATAAGAAAGAACACACACTCTCAATGATGATCTTTAACCTCGTATGTACATGAATAATTATCAGTATGCTAGAATAAAATATATATAACAAATTCCAGTAATAATAATGAGTGGTTATACATAGGACAGAAATTTGTTTGATGTATTCTATATTGTGAATATCAATAAATATAAGATGCACATTGAGAGCAGAGCTACTGATTAGTGTATGGAAATTATGACTTCGAAATCTGAATACGGAGGTAAGGTACATATATTAATATAAAAACTATAAATAAAATGTGGTGAACTTCCAGATTATTCGATAAACTCACTGAGTCTTCCAAACGGTCGACAAGGTTCAATCGAAAGGATGATATTGGCCATGCTGGCTGCGGGAGGCGCCGCTGTGGCAATCTTCACCGTGTTAGCAGAAAGGCACTGGCCTCGTCCGGCAGCTGCAGCACTGGCAGCTCTACTTGCCGGATTATCTTTATATCTCATGCTAGGGAATTTCAATACACCAAAAGCCGTTTATGAATAAGAAAAAATGTGTATTATTTTAGTTTATTGAATTAAAAGTATAAAAATTAAATTATTAGGCACAGCTATGTATGACTTGATCTTCTCTTAAATTGTCTGAAGCTCTTTGTACTCTTTCACAATGCAATCGAACTAATTCATCCAATTCTTCATAAATCTGAAAATAAGTTATTGATTCTTATTATGTATGTATTTTGTTAGTTTATTTGTAGCAGAGCAACACTACAGACCATCTTCACCAAAAATACCATGCAAATTAATGATGACATAATTTGAGGTCACTTTTGAAAATAAAACATACAAAGTGTCTTTTATTCGACTGGAAAATTATTAGTAACTTTTCTATATTACTAGTCAATAATTTTGATAGTCCTGCATGTTCAGTGAAATTGAAAAAATATAGTAAAAATAATAAATCTCCAGGGTAATAAAAAATATATGGTTCATTTCATGTATGTGTATAGTAAATGTCAAATTTTAGACATGCACAATGGTAATTTAAATTAGCAGAAACGGCTATGATTAGTGATACTGTAAAAGTGTGTCCTTAGTTCAGATAGGATTAAATCAGATCTATCAAGTGTTAAATAAAATCCCTGCAAGCTTAGATTGTCTTTAAAAAAACATAATATGCATAATCTATATTTATTACCTGGACATAGAAAATATCACCCAAATTGGCTTGATGTTGTAATTCTGCTAACAAAATATCCATGGCCGCTAAAGGAGCACATATGGGTCTTAAAGTGATTGGTGCTCCTGAGTGTGCCTTTGCATTACGGAGAGCTTCAGTTCCAATGGCAGCTGCTTCTGCTAATCGACCATGTCTTACTAACACCCGGATCAGTGATGAACTATCCAATTTCTAAAATTGAATTTATCAATAATTATATGGTTAATTTTTTTAATATAATTTATATGACCTTGTATTCTGATATCAGCCAATGTGGAAGGAAAGCTCCCAAAGATAATAATCGAGATGATACAGCATTTAAGATTGTGACTCGAGTTTCATTTGGATGCACCGGGTAATCATTTTCAGTACCCACAAGTGCATGAAGTAATTTCCAAGCCGCACCAGAAGCACTCGTTTCTCCCATGCATAATTCTATAAAAATAATAATCATTATAATAAATGTTGAATTTAGTAAGAGAAAGTGAATTACCTGGAATATCATTTTCTGCAAGCCATTTCCAGGCATCGGCTTCAGATTGGATGTTGGGCGGGTATGGAATAGAAGCAGCAGCAGATGCAAGTGCAGCTAATGCCGGAGCAACAGGAAGTTCATGTCGAACCCTCAGTGATAAAGCACTTGTATGAAAACTAATACCACTCAAAAGAGACGATACCTCTTCAGCACCTGTGGGTAAAATATTATTATGCATATAATTGACACACAATGTTTGTTATAATATATGTACCTGTTTCAGAACATAGTTGGTCGGGCTGAGTGTTGGCAAATTTCAATCGAGCAGTTACTAAATGTAGTTCTTTCCTAAGATCATCTAAACCGACTACTCTCACTTCATGATCGGGTGGGATGACCTGATTTATAAATATATTTTTATTAATATATATTAATATTTATGCCTCGATAAAAATACATGCTTTCAAAACGTATATTACCTCCCCCTCATTATTTCGTTTGTCTCCTTGATTTGTAGATGTGAGTTCACATGGTGTAACGAGAAAAGCGTGCTGAGAAGACACAAGACTCAAACAATTTACCGCTGCAAGAAGACACCGGACACGTTTACTGAGAGCTTCTGATCCTGGACCTAATTCGGCTGCAATCCTATTAGACTGTTCATACATTACATCTGCAGCTGAAACAATAAGTAAAATTTTTATAAATTGCTACAAATAGAAAAAATTAGATTAGATGGCTAAATACCCTTTCGCATATCTCCTCTTTTAATATGGAATGCATAAAGGAAGTTATAATAGTGATTTAGTGGATTGTCAGCTGTTCGTGCTCTTTGTTCTGCTAACTTTTGTAATGCCGGTGGTGTTGGTGGAGCTGTGGGGGAAATGAGTTGAGCGAGTCCGCCTCGGGATCCAAGAGCAGCAACAAGTCGAGCCAGGCAATTATCTCTCTGTTCTCGAACTGGATGTTCATTGGCAGTGCATAAAGCTTTATCCCACTGACCGAGCTCAAGTTGAATTCGGAACATTAAAGAATGGAAAATGGGCTAAAAATACATAATTAAGATTTTTAATCATACATCTGAATAAGAGAATATTATAATTATCAAATACCAATTGAGGATCGTCTTTTTCAGCAATACCGATTGCAGTTTCGGCCCAATTAATTATACATTCGGGAGCATTATGCAACTCAAATAACTTGATGACCTAAAATTTATAAAATTAGATAAAAAACACTTTTAATATACATTTCCAATAAAAAATTACCTTGAGATAATAATTCAGTAAATTGTGGCGAGATAAATTAGAATCTGGAGGTAGCATATTAATGAGAAATGATTCAGTTGAAGCTCCTTGACCAGCATAAAGAAATGCACTGAGGGCTTTTTTAGGTTCACCAATATCCAAAAATGCCATCCCTTTAATGAATTCTCCTATGAAAAAAAAAAATTGTCAATCACTAGTAATAAACATAAATAAAACACAATTAAACTTACTTGAATAAACATTCCATTCGCACCATGATTCCAATAAAGAAGTATAATTTAAAACAAGCTTTGGTCTTGCAGAACTTGTGAGCCAACTTCCAAAATTAAAGCCTCCACTAACACCCCACCTGCACAAAATACAACAATGAGAGCAAATGTAAATGATTTATTATAATAAAAATAAATTACATTAAATGGCCCAAGCAATGCACGTAAGGCAATAGAGATTTACTCCAGTGAATTGATTCAAGATGAGGCAATGAAAGTTTTCTAGCCATTTTTCCACCTGAACTTCGAATAAACCACCAAGCTACACTTGCCGAATGTAATATTTTTACATTTTCAGTTATTCCAATATGATTATCCTTTCCTGACAGTTTTAATAATGCCAATCGCTCAATGCCACTTTTCCTATAATATAGAATAATTTTAATTAAGACAGTTTTTAAAAAAATAAATAAACCGATTAATGAAAACAATCGTACAATGCTTCTTGATGATCAGTATCACCTACGGTCGTTTCACAGAGCCAACATAATGCATTGTAGGCTTGCAAGCTTACGGCCGTATGTCCCGACACTGGCCACGCTCGGTGAGTATTGCTTCCTTTTAAAATGGATCCCAAAATTAATAAATTACAGCAAATTGAAAATCTACAAAAAAAATAAAAAATAAATTAAAGAGGAATTCATCAAATATTTGATTAAAACAGACCTAATTTCCGCTATTTGGTAAAGTGATTCAGTAGCAAGTGATACTCCTAGATTGCTAGCAAACATGTTAGCAAGCTGATCATTTTCATTGTTTTCAATATCTTCTTCTAAAAATAGGAAATAATGTTAAAATGCCTAACAAAATAATCAATTAAACAAAAAATAAAAACAATACCATCACAATCTAATCTTAAAGCTTGATTTAATGCCAAAATTGCACTGGGTAAATCTTTCACTTGTGAAAGTTTATTTTTAATACTCGATATTATTTCTTGCGGGAAAACCTTCAAGAATAAAATGAAATGATTCAAGTCTAGTCTCAATCACATTTTTTTTAAATAAACTCACAGGTGACAATTCTTCTCCATCTGATAATAGTTGATCTGCGATTTCGGGAATAATCTGATCTGGAGTTTGACCAGACATAAGAGCAGTACGTACTGAGGCTAACACTTCATCGCCGGTAAATTTAGCTGCTTCACTGGCGGCAGAAATAATTATTTCCACATCTTGACTGACTGGTGAGTCTATAAAAAAAGACATACTAATAAATAAACAAAAACAATACATATGATACTATCATTTTAACATTCAAACCTATTGATGTGCCAAAAGACAAACAATAGTCATCGTTAGCCAGGAAAAACTGCTCTAAAATTTCCATTGGTCGTAAAAATGATACACCTCCACGACGTAGAAGAATACACCAGGCAGCATTTTCCTGAACATTATATTTTGTTTATAAAAATATGTACACTGTTTTAATACAGATTAAAATGAGTAGTACATACATGTTGTGATAAAATAAGTCCTTGAGGTTTACGCCATCCTTCCAAATATTGAACACACCAACTGTATAGCTCAGACCAGCACCTGTATTATTTTTGATATATTATAGAGTTTGTTAATACAATATTATATTAAAAAGGATTAAATATGTACTTGTGCATTATGTCTTCTGATGATAATTGTGCTATGGCTGTATATTTCTTTTCAACAGATAAAACTGCAGCTAATGTAGAATCTTTGAGTTTCTTGATATCATTAATTTCAGTAATTTCAATTATACTTTGGTCTCTGGCAGTGTTAGATCTATTATCTCCACTGCGTTCGTAAATCTAAAAAATACATTTTTAAAATCAAAATAATAAAAGAAATAACTGTTTTAAATATTAATATTTACACTGAGGGCTTTAGCAATCACTGTAAGAGGGAAAAGTCCAGGTTTAAAAAGACATTCTAAGTAATCTTCATGGTCAGTTTGAATTTGTAATAAGGGATCTGGGGAAGGTACTAAATGAACCAGTTTCCATGCTCCAGTGGAATTCAGTGTGGAAACTGTGACCGTGGTGTCTGCTCCGTCTGATCCTCCTCCCCAAACAGACCAAATAGCATTACCACATAAATTAAAGTCAATCAAGTATCTCTAAAAGTAAATGTGAATTTTAATAATAGGCGGATTAATAAAGTTTAACTTGAATTAAAGAAAAATTTACTTCTAAACCAAGAAGATTGCAAATGACAACAAATTTCACTGTATTCTGATCAACTTGTGACGGTTTTATGATAACAAACTGATTTTCGGATGCAAAACATAAAAAGGCACCAAGTAGTACTCCATTCGAAGTCTCTCCACATTTTAATACATGATTTTGAGCTATAATTATATTTGTATAGAAAAATTAAATAATATTCAGTCAGGAAAGTTATCCAAAAATCTAATAGATTGTTTCCAAACCTCCTTGTACTAAATTTTCATTGGGGTCATGAAGTAATGGATGAACAGCGAGACAAGTGGCCTTTTCAAAACACCATGCTTTTATACGACAATCTCTTCCGAGAGCATAAACTTTGGCATCACTGTTATCTGTTCCTGGAATAATTGCTAGGCCACAATTTGTTTCTTTTTCATTTTTGTTACTTCTACAAAATAAAAACATCAAATGTAAATCCATTTCGAGTTTCTTAGCTCAAATCAGATTTATTTACAAACCTGAAAGCTGCCAAAAATCTAGGTACAATTGATTCTTGGCGTAGTATAGAAGTGTGGACAGCTCCCGCTGGTGTGAGTTTCACTAATACTATACCATTATTGTTCGAACTCGAACCAGATAATGCGTATAGGGCATCTCCATTACTATTCAAAGTCATAGCACATGTATCTGGAGCCGGTAGATCTAAGGAGAACACATAATTAAGGATATTCATAAAATTATATTGGATAAAACTTACTTGAATTTGCATAGTGGGATATTATATGGTTATGTTTTGGATTTGAAGACTGGGATTCAGAAGCTTCTGCCAAGATAGAGGGAAAACTATCCTTAGATTGATGAGTTATTTGTTCCTAATAAGATATAATTCTTTTCAAAACGTAATAATATAAATTACATAGATTGTATCAAAAAAAATGTACCTCTTCGGGTTGTGGAAAAACAAAACGATGAACTGAGCTGACAGAAGTTAATAGAATAATTATATGTTTGGGAAGTTCATGGATAGAGGCACCGAGAAGAGCTCCAGAACCTTTCCACTTAACATGTCCATTATGGATTGGGACTTCTAATGATCTTTCAATTACCTCTAATGTATCTTGATTGATATGCCTGAAATTTCAAATACATATCCCATATTAAATGTATAATATATTATCAATAACAACCGTTAACAGATATGCAAATAAAACATTTACCATGATATAAAACGATTTCTGTGGTCTTTATAGAAATAGCCTCCAGCTCGTTCGGGTAATTTAATATCTTGCAATGTACTTTGTGCTCCTCCTGCAAAACCGAATAGAAATATTTTAAATCTGGATTGTTGAAAGAATGAAGCAAGTGTGACAACCTGTGTGTAAAGGCAAAACACGACAAGTTGAGTAGGCGGGGCTTGTTTGGTGGCGGGCTGATGATGATGATGAGCCAGGCACAGGAACACTACAAGGAGAAACTTCACGGAAACTACTTCGGGAGAACATCTTGCTTCGCGGCCGCTGTCACTGCACTTCACAAACGCCGCACATTTCAACTGACAATACTCTTTATGGCTGTACAACCTCAATCAACAATAAACATAGGTATACATGTATGTATGGGCTTTCAGGAAATTTGTTTTATTTTATTGTACGGTACGTATTATTAGAGAGAATAGACATATTATTTTCACTGGTGAAATTTAATGATGGAAGTAAAAGGAATAGATCGGAACCATCGTAGTTCCGAATAGATGAAACATCATTCCAATTTATGACTTTACATAACTTTGCCTGGACTGAGTTTTCGTTTAGTATTAACTCTTTATACACGTATCTTTCGTATCCTTTTATTCAAATATCACTCGCCTTCTATTCATTGCTGCATATCTATTTCTTTTTAACATTGGGTCAAAGTATGTTTTCACTGAGATACTGGCTGAACCAGAATCTCCTAGAAGGCTGAACACATATTATTATTGTGTATATATTTAAGATCAACAGACCTTCCTCATATGCCAACCATAAGACTGGATGTATGGGAGAAATAATAATCAAGAGGTTATCAGAATAAAGCCTAATATTTATTAAATACATATGCACATAAATGTAAAATAATAAAATACAAATGCTCCTTAATTTTATTTATTTCTTACTCAAATTACAATTAGTAACTTATCAAAATCAGTATACTGACCATGACTTTAATCTCAATTAACCAGAGATCAGACTAGAAGGGTTCTACCATATTTGTGTAGACTTGTAAGGAGACAATACACAGGAGCAGTTCACTAATGAGTTACTGCAAGGGAATCATGGAGTTCCGATTTGATATGGGATAACTCTCAAGCATACCCGAGTACAAAGCACAGCTTCCGAAGCTGATACCCCAATAGAAGGCAATGAAAATAAAAATATCTATCAATAGTCATTGGGATATATTTTCATGACAAATTTGTTGGGTAAATAATAAAATCCTTTGGATTCGTCTCAGACTCATTTCATTTAATTCAAAATTATTCTCCATTGATGGAGAAAGTGTTTTGGACCATTCGCATTGTGCAATTTGATTGCTTATGCCGAGAAAAAATAATGTACTATCTGTACAATACTCCAATATATCCGACAATCTGGGAAAATTGGGCGAATATGTAAGTAAATCTTCAGATTTTATTATTTCTGAGTGTTTTTCTATGGCCTCTCGTTTTTTATTTAATGATGTATGTACTGAGTATATATAAGTACTGAAAAAATTATAGAGATATATTAAATGAACTAAAAATAAAATAAACTAAATAAATTTGATTACCTTTCTTTGTTTAGCAATAAGAGTTTTCGATTAACATCACATGTAATTCTGTATAATAATTTATGAATAAGATCATCTATTGAAGAAAGATCTGTGCCAATAATATTTGCCCTGAAAACATATTAATTAAATAACATAATACATACATTTATTAAAAAATGGTTCTTCAACAATATATGTTACTTTTCGATGCGTCTAAATCTCTCCAGTAGTGCTTTTATCTCACGGTATATTGTTTTGCAATTAATCAAAATTGAATTAATCTCCACAAATGAATTTTGTACATTTACAAAATATTCGACCAGTTGTTTTTTAAAAACAGACACCTCCATACTCAGACGACACGCCGATAATTGACAGATTATACATTATTGCCAGTGTAACACGACTTACTAAAAAGGTATGTATTGAAAAAAAATCAATACATTTTGTACTTGCAAACAGTAAAATTAAATCGACCTTGTTTATTTTTAAATATAAAATGTCATAAACTTATTTTGGATGTGATGCGATAGTTATTGTTTTATTAAAAATGTTTATTGGTTTAAAAATGCTATTATGAAATTACATAAAAATGTAAGAAAAGAATTTTTGAAAACAAAAAAAAACAATAATGATATAGCTTAAAGTTATTTACTTGTTTTACTCATTCATCGTTCATTATCATCATCATCATCATTGAGGAAGTACCTATCTAGATAGGTAGTAGAAATATGAATATGAGGAAGGCTAATATTATGAGTAATATGTAATGTAATTTTTTTATGTTATTGCCGAACACCACAAATACGAATTATTTATTTGTTTTTGAAATGATGTGTTATTTTTTACTTTTGTAATGACTATTTTAAGTTTCGTTTGATAATATAAACTTGATTCTTCTTAATCAAATCAAATTAAACGTTCACAATAAGAGCCCCTTGTAAATATTTACCTGTATTTCCATTTGAATATGATTCGTACGTTTTCGGTAAACTTCGTGAAAAGCATCGGTCGATCGGCGCGCGCTTTCCCAGAGTATTTCCATGCTTTGCGCCAACAGGGTTCACAAACAAAGAAATTAAATATTTAATTATTGATTAATTGTTTTAATATTCAATGCCATATAGTTTGGGAATACAATAAAAGAGATACAACTGTAGGTATACATATGTTTTATACAATTAATATGATATTTTTAGTACTCATAAGAATAATGTCGTAAATAAGACTGTTTTATTGTTTGGAAGAAAATTCCTTTGCATATTATTATGTAAACTTGTTATATTGCTAATAATATTTAGATCGTTCACGGTGTAATTTATTATCATTAAAAAATATATATTTTGAATGTAGAATATTATTGTTGTGGTGGCGGCCCTGAAGTGCGGCATGGTCCGTGTACTGTCAAATCCGGGCTCTCTGTTTACGAAGTCAGTCGTTATTGTGACGAGGTGAAGATAGTACTTCTCCGACTTTCCATTTGTGTATTTGTGGTTTTGTGTTTTTAATTTAATTTGGCTAATCTGTGATGAAATCATGAGGAAGATGAATGGGAAACTGAAGGCGGAACAGGCGGCTCCTGATCATTACAGGGCCGAGATCCTGAATCCTTTCGTGCACAGCGTAGAGCTGGACACCACTTTTGATAAGATTAAGGTTTGTGGTATTTACAACATAAAGATTTTTTTAATTTATTTTTTTGGCAATGCACTTTCAATGACTTTTCACGCCGAATTTGAATTGGTGCCAAATAAAATCGTGTGATGACCGGTGGTGTGAGGCTGGCTCACCCACTCACCAATGATCTATATACTTTTCAAATGACAATTGTAATACACGTGTATCATTTTGTTAATAATAATTAGATTAAGAATGATAAGAGTTTGAATATATAAAATAAAAAACACGTGGAAATGCAATGAAAAGAGAAAGGGATTTCAAAAAACCGACCGGAGGCTGCGTAACCTCGTTTTTTCGCAAAGAAGAAAGTGACTATCTAATTCAAAAGAATGTGTTGAGGTTGAGGAACTTAAGATTTATAATATATTCTGAACGACACAAATTAGGTACATATAAATATAATAAGCTTTTTTAACAAATTTTTATTTATTTCGAATATGTAGGTGACAATTTAAAATTTAATGTAAATTATATTCTGTGCTTCTATTATCATATCATAAATTTAACTAGCTGTTTTTAGTTATATTTGAGGCTGCTTACATTTACGAGAAACACAGGTGAAAGCTTGGTCGCAGTCAAAATTGGAGAAAAAACAATATCCATATTTATAAGACCCCAGGCCCTTAGAGAAAGTTAAGCAGACATTAAAACAAATTTCAATTAAATAAATATTTACTCAAAATTAAAGTATGACCATAAACAAATGGCGAAACCTTCTTCGCAACTGTTACAAAATTAAAAGACGGTGTTTTTATATCCAAAATTAATTTATTATTCCTTTGCGAAATTTGCATCTACACAGCTTGTTTCTTACCGCAAGGTGCTATTAAAGATTTAATTTTAGTTCCTATATAATTTGAGTGGTCGTACTTTTACTCGACTACTTAAACCACCATAAACGAGTTTCTTCACCTGCAAAAGAGAGTAAATTGGCCAGGTATACCAAATTGCTCACACTCGGATGTATGATAAATTATATTAGAAAAGGTGGTTATGTCGGTTGAAATTGCGCAAGTTTTTACTACAAATGATTGCCAGAAATTGTCAATTATTACGAGCACACATATTTGTTAAAACAAACAGTAAATAATAATAAAATCCTTGTTACTCTCGTATTCATGCCCCAACAAGATGTGGGTCACACTTTCTCCAAGATCTCTTCAACGGTCCGCCAAAATATTTCGCAGTATTTTTATTTTATTATCTTGAACGATTTTATTAATTGGCGTAACTTGACAGTTACAATTTAACTTTATTTTAACGGGAATTTCACAATAAAGTAAAATAGTATTAATGCTCACATCAAATCTCATGATGACCTAGTATAAATATTGGAAATATAGCCTACAATCGGTTTGATTAATTAAATATAAAATTTATTCTAGCAGGACATACTATTTTTGTTTTTAAATATTTGTAGAGCAAATCTCAAACTTAAGTTATAACCAGAGGCCAGATTGATCAGCAAAAAATTCAACACACCGCAAAATTATAATATGATTTCTTGATTTGTAAGGTATTGATTATTAAGTTGGGCAGAGCCGCTCTGTCGGTGACCTGTGTAACTAGTAATAGTTAAGATCATCGACAGATAGTGAATTAACACGTTGTTGTGTCTAAATAACCAAAATTAAAAAAAAACCTTTCAAAAGCCTCTCGGGTTGTATACATATAAATAAATAAATATATTATCTTCAACTTAGTTCGCCTCTGCACGTGTCTAAAGTTTGGCATTTACTCTACAAATAATAAACAATGAGCAGCTTCAAAACAATCATATGATTAATGAATTAACATTATAATGATTCACGAATCTCGACACATTTTCATTTAGATAACAATTCTAATCAAAATTTAAATTAGTGCATGCAGTGAACTCGTTTTTTTGTCCCGATTTTAAAAATTCTAATCAAGTCTTTGTGTTGAAAACGCAATTGTTCATTAGCAATGCTCTCAAATACTTCAGATATTTCAAAACGGATGAAACAATACAAAAAATATATACACAAATGTATGTATCCGCTCGTCCATTGCATTTTGTATTGATTTCAATTGCGATGTATTGCGTGTTTAATGGTTGTTCTAATTTTATTACAACACGATCGGATTATTCTTTCCAAATATTTTCATATATGCGTCATGGCGAAATCTTTAATATTTGTTTCGTTGGTTATTTTTGAACTTGCTAAATAAATCTTACTTAAAAATTAACCACATGTTTTTAAGAAATACGATTTACCCACAAATATAGGTTACGTTATATATAATTTAATAAAGCAATATAATAGAAATGTAAACCGCGCAGTGCTCTAGAATTGTGAGTAGTTGAAAACCTGTTTTTTTACTCACTTAAACGAAGTTTGCTAATAACATAGTTTTTTTCGCACGAGTTAATGTTATATTATTTTTGTAATTTCCAATTTTTTTATTTCAATTGGTTTAGTTATTCACTCTATCAAAACTATTCTTAATCATTTTATTGACGGTCAAATAATAATGTTTCCATTAAAATTATATTTGATGTATGATAACTCTAGATATATACTTATAATATAATGTTTTGTGTATTGAAATAAAATAATACGATTAAAAAATAATATAAAGGAAATCGTCGAAGAACTTCATATTACATCAACTTGGACTAGGTCTGATCATTAGACACATATCAAGTTTTAGTTTAATATATGTATACATATTTAATATTTTTCTTTATAATTGTGGATTTCATCCTAAGATCATATATTTTCTTATGTTCATTCAGGATGCATATATTTAAAACCATATTCAATTTAATTTTTAAATGAAGGTTCTTAATAATTACAACTAAAATATGTAACTGTGGTGTACGTGTTGAAGAGTAAATTTTTATATGGTACATACAAATGTGAACTTTTCATGATTTACGATCCTATAGATATTTTTGTAACTATCCACTTTAATCACTCCACCTGAATTGATCCGATTTATAATGCATTAGTGTTTCATCATCAGATTAGATGTGTTTGTATTTATAAATAGAATGCTTGGATATTCTATAAATACCGATATATTCACTGTAAAGAAAATATAATATCTTGTTAAATATTAATATCGTTTCAATGTAAGATTTCTTTTAAATATTGCAATTGGTCCTCGAGAGACGCTGTAAATCAAACAATTGAAATCCACCAAATAAGTTTTTGATATATTGCGTTAATATTATAAATAATATCAGTCAACGATATTGTTAAGATTTATTTATTTATTTACACTCCGAGCAGCTTTTTATTTTAGAAAGGGTCTTTTTGAGAGGGTTTATATATACAACAACGTGTTAATTGTCAGTCGGTGATCTTAACTATTACTAGTTACACAGGTCACCGACAGAGCGGCTCTGGTCTTCCTAATCATCGCCTCAGTATTTACCTTACAATCCAGGAAATCAGAGTAAACCTGGATCGAGACGATAGATCGGGATTGTATTAATATTATTCCCGATCTCCCAGTCGCAATAACCGATCAAATCAATTAAAAAATTCTTGACTTGAGCGGGATTTGAACCCATGAGACCCACAGTATTTGTAGCCACGCTTCTTATCCTCTGAGCATTTACGCTGGTTTATTTATTTAAACATAATATTAGCAAATACTTATTATTCAAATTGAGATTCGCACTTCTACTTTTATTTTGAGATTGGCTACGCGTTTCGACTCCGCCCGGAGTCATTGTCAAGCCGTAACTACGTAGTTAAGTTACGGCTTGACAATGACTCCGGGCGGAGTCGAAACGCGTAGCCAATCTCAAAATAAAAGTAGAAGTGCGAATCTCAATTTGAATATCAGTGACTTCTATCAAGTAGTGAAAGAAGATAATTTAAATAAAAAAAAAAATACTTATTATGACAAAAATAAAATTAGTTGGTAATCCCAATTTTAATTGTTGATACTTACGAAAAAAATCAGTGACAACGATTATATACTATATTTTAAAATAAATAAATAAATAAAATGTTTAATTTCGTATAACCACATTTAAATTTATAAAATGTCTAATTTAACGTGCAACAGTCCATGAAGGGCTTTTGTGAATTCACTAACCGTAAGACAATCAGTTTGCAGTCTGATAATTAATGAATATACATTGTAATATTTCAGACCTACATTTTCACCGTGGTACTTCTTCCGTTCAGAGTAATGGTAATATGTTATTTACTAGTCACAGCTTGGTTCTTGGCCTGCATAGGACTTTATGGACTCACCGAAGAAGACTTGAGGAGTAAACCTATGACTGGTTGGAGAAGGTAATGAAACTTCATATTGTATATCAAATCCTGGTGAAGGAGAAAACATTAATAAAAACGCGATCTATTGCATGATGATCGTATTTTAATTAAAATGGTACTATGAGCAAGATTAATAATTAACTCTTTAATCAATTTGGGTAGCGCGTAACAAATAACTGTTAATTTAATTATTTCATGCAATTAAAATAACCCAACGCGAATGCGGTTTTTTTTTCAGTAAAAAGATCACACAAGTTGAACTGTTTTGTTCCGAACACATGTGACAAACTTACATTGACTATTTATTAATTTAAAATGTATAATATAAAGTGTGAATAATAATAGCATCATCTCGTTTTGAGGCATGTATATATTTGAAAAATATTTTTTTTTAATTTTCTCCACCTGAATTATAAAATGTGTCTTAATATTTTACATTTAAACTGAAAAAGTGCATTATTTTATATGCGACAACAATTTTTTAAATTATTATTTTATATATGCCCCGAGAGGCTTTTTGAGAGAGTTTTTACAAACCGAAAGGGCGGCTCTCCCCGAATTAACGACGATTAATTGTTGCAATATTAGGTAAATTAAATGGGTTTTACATTTTCAAATCTCAAATTATATAAACGATTTAAATAGAAGTATATATTTGAAGTTGAATTAACGTAATTTGTTTAAACGATTGTTTACTTTCAAGGGTAAGTGAATTTCGGACTTTTTGAATATACCACTTGGTCAGTTGAGTTTTGACGTCAAGGTTAACTGAGATTTCCGCACAAATCAATAATAAATATTACAATCAGATGCAAATTTTCCATAGTTCATCTTTACCTTCGGAATCTTGAAATCATAATTTGAGTGCTTTTTAAAATTTGCTGGAGTTAAAATATTTATCCAAGTGATAATACATTGTATAGAAATGTATGAGAGATGACCTCGTTTCAGTAACAGAACCCAATAAGTATGTATATTGCAAAGAATGATGCATTTAAACCGAAATGCCTGAAGTTTTCATTACTGCTTGCGTGAAATTCGATTAATATAGCAATTGCACAAGAAAAGCGTAACACGCCACAATAATAATATATATATATTGTATTGTGTAAAATAATATTATGCACGTTTGGCAAATCGTCTTCAAGGTGAGCGATTAAAAAATTTCAGCACTCGTTTGTAAAGAGTACTTATACAATATTGTTTAAACAGATTTATATGGATCAGTGTGCTCAAGGACTTAGATAATATAATTATGCAGTCCTTGGCCAAGTTACTAATGTTTCAGTTATTTTTATTAATCATCAACATATTTTGTTATAACCATGATATGACTCAAATCTTCGTGATGTAAAAATGAGTAAATCACAGTGTTACAGATATTTCATGATACCACTTAAATTGTATGAAAATCACAATCTTTTAAATTATTTCCTAGCAAAATTTATAAGCTTTCATAGTATAGATACATCATTTTTTCCCATAGTTTTTTTTACCTATTCTCTGTTTGGTTGAAGATTTTTGGTATGGCCAACTGTTGGTGAATTATATCCGAGTTTATAATGTTTAAAGTTTGACATTTGCTCTTCAAATATAGGAAATAAATAATAATCGTAGGACATACTTTATGTATTCGTTTTCATTTAATTTATATACCTATGTGTATAGATTTTTTAAAGTCGTTGATTACTATCTTACAATAAACAGAACATGTGTTCATTTTTATATAAATAGTGTCCTAAAATTTATGATTCATAAAATGTTTATAATGTATAAAATAGCAAATAGGGATAAATTAGTAGAGTGGGAAATTGATGATTCAATTAGAAATTAAGACATTTTAATAAAAAAAACACTTGTATTATATTTATCAAGGAAGATTACTTTCTTGGTAGAACTCCATCCAATTTATTATGAAAATGAAAAGTTCTACTATGACTATATGAAAAAATATAGTAGAACTTTCATTTTTCATTCTCTTGTTTTATTTAATCAATATTATTACTTCTTGCGTGAATTTTAGGACACACTTTACTATCGGCAATATAAAATATTTTATAACAGGGCAAATTCTCATAATTGATCTGAATGTTTCACTTTAAAAGTAATTTAGGAATGAGAATATATTATTGTCAATGTAATAATTTACAACAAAATGCCTAGTGCAATGAGTGTGAGTAACTATGAACTTATAAACATATCTGTTGAATTTTATAGATTGGTTTATGAATGTATGTCTAGGAAACGAGTATTAGAAGTGGAAAGTAGTTGTGTTCATTGAATACGACCTCGATTGAACCAAGTTCACAGATGACGAGGCCATATCTGGCTTCTTCGGCACACTTCTTTGAATTCACACAAATGGCACAAATAAATATAGGATAAATTGAAAAATTAAGTTCAGATTCATAAATAATTAAAAATTAATCACGTTGTTATTCGATGCATGTGTAATTTCTCAATCAATATATAATACATATCTCTTATTTACATGAAACGTATTTGTTGTATACTTAATATACATTATACTGATCCTTGATATCAAAATAATTAGAAATATATATTTTTCTCACTCACATAGACAATTTTTTTTCTATCCTCAAGGTTGTCAAGTCTAGGAGAACAATCTGATTACATCAGTTCAAAACTGTTTCGCTATTGTGATTGCTCTTTCAAAATTATTATGTTAAATATATTCAAATTAATGTATATAATATGTTATATTTGAAAGAAAACCGCATTTTAATATTATTTATGCTCATAGTACCTATAATTTATAAGGTGTACGGCGATTTTCAACCCATTTTAATTATAAATACAGTACAGTGGATGTATATTTATAATCTTTGGCCACGTAGAAAATGTTCAATATTTATCACTGAGAAAATAATTCTACCTAAATTTAAAAAAATGGCAAATTGGGATTTTAAGATACCATTATTAAACAATTGATAATAATATAATTAAATATAAATGGGTAATGTTTAATTTTTATAATTTTATAACGGGAGTGTGTTATATTTTATATAATAGTGGATGATTTTTATTGAACATTATAAAAAATAGTACATTTAAGAAGAGACTTGTAAGGGAGAACTAAAATATAAAAAAAAGTTGTTGATAGTGTTGACTTCTGGGTGGAATTAATAATATAAAGAAATTTGTTTTTTGTAATTTCTAAGAATATTTTATTGAGATGTCTAACTATTTTTTTTAAATATAAATAGTTGTTTTTACTATGGGCGGTAGTAGATGGCCCATGGTCCTTTATCAGTGCAGGGGTGAGTTGAAGTAAAAGATGAAATCAACTGGCCAGTGATGTTTTATTAGAAGAAGTAAATTATACAAAGCCCCGTGTGGGGCGTGCTCTAAGCAAGAGCATTTCGGAGACACGTGTGTACTCTCGCGGAGTCGGTTGACAAGTGGACTCCCGGAAGAGAGCTGTGGCTGTTAGCGCTAACTGGAAGTGCATAAATACATATCTGCGCTGTCCAGTCAGCCGCTACATTACTATGGGCGTCTTCAGAAAATTTTCTAGGAGAGGGTTTTAAAATAATGTACAATGTGTTTTTTTTTTAATTTATCAATCCAGGAGGGCAAGCGACCACCTTTGCTTCTACCTGCGAAATATTCTATTGTAATAAGGTATTAAATCAGTCTAAATTCAAAGTATTTTCTATACTGTATATTAAAATAGTTTGAATGGCGATACCACTGTCGAATATTTGAAGGTTGAAAATGGTCGTAGTTGCAGAGATGTGGATGCATGATGATTACTAAGCATATTGGTGGTGTGGTGTTTAGATTGTTGAGGGTGTGGGTATGCGCCCTTATGAAGGCCCTATTCTCCGCGGGATCCCTGTGGGGCGTTGTGGTGAGGGGCGAGAGACAAGCTGATGCCAAGACAGCACCGATACTATGTGTTGCTCCTCACTCGACATTCTTCGATGCTGTAGTCCTGGCTTATCTTCGTGGACCGAGTGTTGTGGCCAAAGCAGACACAGCCAGGATACCACTCTTTGGACGTATGCCCTTATTTATCTATCTATCTCTTTAACATTACATTAACTATTGGCCATTTGAAACTATTATAGCCTTTTACTATATCTAGATTATTACATTACTAGGGTTATTTTTATTGAAATTTTCAATTTGTTAATGTTTTTTTATGTTCTGCTTAGTTTGTTAATAGGACGGTTATATTTTGAGCTTTGATTTTACTTTAGCTTTAAAGTGTTTTTTATCGATTAGAAGAAATTTTTGATTTTAAAAGTATAAAAATGTGGAATTATTATAAAATTAAATACATCTAAAAATATTTTGAAATTATTTAATTTGCTTTTGCTCTGATTTGTTTTTAATACGAAGATAATACGTTGTTTGTTTTTTCATTCGAAAGAAGTTTGATTTTTTTTTATTAAAATTATAATTAAAATAATATAATGCGGTTTTCACACATGACAACACTCATCACAATATTTAAGAAGCGAGTCTCCCGATAAATACTGTTTTTTGAGAAATGTCATTTATAATTAATTATTAAATATCTCTAATATTATTTTGAAATTAATTTAATAATATTATCATTGAAATACCCGTTTCGAGATTTTAGATATGTATTAATTATTACATTATATTCTTTATTACTTGTATTGCAATGAGCAGATCTAAATATGCGTTGACAAGGTTAAAAAAGAGTCCCATGTACAGTGTGATTGAATAAAGTTCATTATGTTTTTAAGAAAAACATCTTATTTAAACAATGGAATTTAAAAATAAACATTTGTTAGGTATAATTTATTTTATTGCCATAGTTTATTTTCAAAATGAAAAATTAATGGTTGGTATTATAAAGAAATGTCGAAAAGCCAATGTCCATTTCGAGAAATTAAATCATTTTCTTAATTTTTTTAATAATTCTTTTGTAAATTTTCTCTCACGTGTATATACATACATACATACCCTAAAATGTTATCTTTATTACTATGGATATATTTACAAAAAAAATGGATTTGTGCTCCTTTAATTTGGAAACACAAAAATTACCTAATATAGTATAAGCGTTTCCCCATTAATTACAATTTGTTTATATTTTTAAATAATCCTATATTTTTATACGTTTTTTTTAATTGAGCTTCAATAATTATAAGCGTATATGTCTGATATCAACCATGTATGTATTATATTTTTTAAATGGTTAAGTACTGAAGTGGAGTTAATTTTATTTATAAAAGAGGCTTAGTAATATTAAGTTAATCAACTCTTCTTTTTACCCAAAGCAGTAATATTTCTTCAAAATATAATTGTTTTATTTATAAAATATTGTGAACAAAACACTGAAATCAATGATAGTTTCAAATGCCCAATAGTGTTTCTTCTGTGTGCTGAACAAGAAATGCTTAACTACATATTTACTAAATAATATTTCATTTATTGATTGCATGTTTTATATGTATTTATGTAGTCGGTGTGCTTATTCAATATATTATGCTTTCGCATGTATTATTTATATAATTGTAGTGATTTCACAAAGCATGTTAAGAATCCAAATGAATGTTTTCAATACACAAGTCGACATTGGAGATTTAATACTATGAAATAAAATATTCTACGCGACACGCCATATTATCAAACCATTTAAATAAATACTACTATTATTACTATTAAGACCTCGAATTTAATACATATAATATCGTATTGTAAAGTCCCTTGATTGATTCTTTACCTCTGCTACGTGTTTGTATTCTTGAAAGGCTTCTTTCAATGTTTTTAAACGGATTTTCTAGTGCTATTTTTGCAGTGGTGGGAAAATTAAAAAATATATATAAGTTGATAGGTAGACTGATCAAAATATCGGATTCACAGTATTTTTTTATTTTTAATATAAAAAATATTAGGCAACCAGTGTCGCAAGACCCTCCAAAATATTTGACTAGTTAACCTTAAATTTGTATCTAGAAACTGGGTCAGATCTTGCAATGATGGTTTACGTTTTTATTTCTTTTTATACTTAATAATTTAATTATTGTTCATTTGTGTATTTTGTGCTGTGTTAAGTATATTTATGATTAGGTATAAATAATTTTTAGTGTATTTATATGGTAAAAAGTTCGTGGACACTATTTTTTCAGAGAAATAAACATCTTTTGAACAATAAACCAAATGTGTGTTGCTTTCATAAATTTTCGACTCTAAGATATAATTTTGAATGTGACACAATATATTATATTATTTTAAATGTGACGCAATATATCAATCTTCAATTTGATTTCCCCCCCCCCATGATTATCACTATATTGTTTTCATCATTTAGCTGCTATAGAGTTAATAGAAGAATGACGCATAATTTTAATTTTTTTTATTACATACTACATAGTGTCGAAGTATTTAATTATAGATTAAAAATACGTCTTCATAATCAAGGAATCAGTAATAAATATAGTTGTTTAGTTTTTATTATATTTAATTAGGTAATAAATAAATACAGAGAACAGTTATCCAACACGATTTCCTTACTTCATCGGTTCAGAGGTATTTGCACTTATTATTTTTTGTATGGCGTTCACGTTGAATAATTTTGTATGGTGAATGGGCTTTTCTTTATAATGCAGAAATATTTATTTGTGTTGATTTTAAGTTAAAAGTGTGTGTTTTGATTGGGGTGTGTAGAGCTTTGCGACCTGTGCTTTGCCGCATAGGAGTGTGGTCATACTTGGCTGGAGGAATGGCAATTACAGTTAAAGGAAAACAGGCAAGTCGCAAAGAAGCTCCTATCCTCGTGGTGGCTCCTCACTCCACATTCCTGGACAGCTGCATCGTGTATGCCACCAGGATGTCTTCAGTCATCGTCAGGAGGGAGAGCATGGACAACTATGTTGGAAGTATGAATCGTACTTTACCCGGTGGAGGATCTTGACAATTATACACATTTATCTGTGGCCAAACTGATGACTCATTCATTTTTTAGCTATTAGAAAATCGTGAATCAATTTAAATTTTATCAATGTGTTAATAATTTTGATAGCAATAAATCGAGTTGTCGGCCATAAGAGAAATCTTCGCACATGTTGGAGAAATTGATAGTCTTATTGCAAACCGTACACTTTCTGCTACCAGCAATTAATTTGAATGGATTTTCAATATACACAAAATAATATTCATAATAACTGTAAAATAAAGAATAGTTAGCGTAAAGCTAGTTTCGGAAAATTGAGGTCAATATAATTTCTTTAAAAACATAATAAATCAAATACTTTTCTTTACACTATTATTTATTTTAATCACTAAATCAACCTGTTGTAATTTATTTTAAAACGAGAGGTATGTATATTAATTCATAAATTAATCAAGATTGACATCGTTTCCTTAATGGAATTTTATTTTATTCAAAAAATAAAAAAAGACCAACCAAGACTTGTCGAAAAGCCTCAGGCATTAAATATTTTTTTCAATTCACTGGAATTTTTATTTTTATAAATTCATCAATCTCTAAATGTAATTTCCAAGCATACAAATATAATCGTATCAAATAATACGATTCATAAAATCTCATTTTAAATTCAATGACTATCATAATGTTAGTATTACAACAATAGATAATATTTTTGGAGATTACGGAATGCTTTTATACGAAACAAAATGAAAATCAAAAGGAGACAAATTATGTGAAACGTGGAGGAAATTTAATTAGTATTGTTTTCGGGTTCCAAATTTATAATAATATAAGCGATTGCTGAAATTTTTATCATTAAGGTATTTTATTGAAAAGTAAGTATATTTTAATTCAAGTCGGCTATATTGAAGAGTCGATCTAGTTTATGTGAATACCGTTAGCTTTTCTCATTGTGTCTAGTTTAACTGTTTGTTTTATTTGTAGTGTACGGTAGTGTTTTTGCAGTGAATGTTTTATGTTTTTAATTTGATGATTGTGAATTATTTCAGAGTTGATAAATTACACCCAACCGGTATATGTGTGGAGAGATGATCCCAATTCGAGGCAGAACACCATCAAGGAAATCATCGAAAGGGCAACCTCTGATGACTGGCCTCAGGTGATAATTATACTAAACGAATTGTAAGGTTAGTGTTATAAGTGGGTATATTTGTTTTAGATTCTCATATTCCCAGAGGGAACTTGCACGAACAGATCTTGCCTGATAACTTTTAAGCCCGGTGGCTTCTATCCCGGAGTCCCAGTGCAACCTGTCACTATCAGATATCCCAATCACATGGACACAGTGACGTGGACTTGGGAAGGACCCAGCGCGTAAGTTGGCATTCCTTTCTCCAATAATTATTTCATCGTTCGTTGTACAACAGTTTTACTTTCACTACGGCGCGCTATTGAATATCAATGCCTTATTTTGTATGGACACAACAACACTCACTAGAAAGTTTTGAACATTTTATAACAAAAATAACTACAAACTTTATATGAATTCATTAAGCCCGACGATCTTGTACACCTCGCTAGGGATTTAGCATAACAAGAGCTTTTACTCAAAAAGAAGCTTTTCAGATATAACTAATTTTAAAAATAAATAACCACCAATAATATATATAGCTCAGGGTAAAAGACGTGTGGCTACAAAATGTGTGGGTTCAAATCCCGCTCAAGTTAAAACAAATGAAATGATCGGATATTAGATTCTGGGAGATAGGGAAAAATAATAAATTAAATCCCGATCGCTCGCCCTGATCCAGGTTTATTCTGATTTCATGGATTGTAAGGTAAATACTGAATCGATTATTAATCTTGGGTTTCCTAGGCGTGCGTCGCCGTAACGTAAATAGGGTAATAGAGTTGCTTTGCACTACTTTTGATCGTTTTTTTTTGTTAATTGATGCCTCGCCCGAGGCATTAACTAACAATCAACTGATCATAAGTGTAGCTAAGTAACTCTACTATCGTATTTACGGTGACGTACGCCTGGGAATCTATTACAAGTAACTAGCAAAACTTTACGGTATTGCTTCTGCGGTTCCGATAGAAAATCAAAAAATTCACAGATTTTCCAGGATATCAAAAATATTTTTAATATTGTTTTGTCGTTGAAATTTTTTTTGAATGTTTAATTTTTTACATTAAAGAGTTTAGTCAGGATTTAAATGGAACGGTTGTTTGGATTTTTCATCATTCCATGCAAACCTTGGCCAAATCTACAAATTTATAATAAAATATTATACGATACAAAACTGAACGTTTTACTAAATTCCAAAAACCAACAATTTTTATCTGAAATTCGAGAATTATTGATATACAATAAAAGAATTGTATGTACCTGTATATTCCAATGTTTGATATACCTAATAAGTATTTTGTCTTTGTGTTTCCAGATTGAAACTCCTCTGGTTGACCCTGACAAGGGTGCATACAGCTTGTGAGATTGAATTTTTACCAGTGTACGTGCCGAATGAGGAGGAAAAGAAAGATCCTAAGTTATATGCTAGAAATGTCAGAGCTGTCATGTCCAAGTTTGTTTTATATTAATATTAATACTAGATCGACGAGCATTTTATATTGATTGACATTAAATTAATGTTTCAGAGCTCTAGGAATACCAGTTTCAGATTATACTTATGATGATTGTCGATTACTATGGCGCGCCAAACAAATGAATGTGCCGCATGCGCCGTCATTAGTTGAAGCGCAAAAATATCGACAAATATTGAGGTGTGTATTTATAAATACATATACATATAAAAACGAACGTCTCAAAGTAATTGATAATTATTGTTTTTGATATCAGATTAGATGCAGAGCAGAAAGAGTGCAATCTTATTGATGCCGGCATGATGAATGGAAGATCAGCATCACAACCACATCATGTCAATTTACATGAATTCTGTCGTCGATTAGGGATAAATTCATCCCGTTCAGAAAGCCAGTCCCTATTTTCAATATTTCAGGACGTATGTTCTTATATTTGAACATTCATTTATGCAACTTATATTTAATAATATTATTATGAATTATTTAGAAAAACAATCGGTTAGTGAATTGGAGAGATTATTTGATGAGTGGTGTATATTTGTCGATGCCAAATGTTCCTTCAAGTCGTATTCTTAGTTACGCTTTCAAGGTAATTTTGACTAATATGTTTATTATAAAGCAATTTTATAATACTGTCCGCTATTTTAGATTTATGATGAATCTGGTTCGGGGAAACTGAATGAGAATAGTTTATCACGTGCTTTGGCTAATTGTGCTGCTTTATCTTATGAAGAAGGGGCTGCAGCTTTTCAGCAAACAGATATTGATGAACGAGGATGGGTTACAGCTGGTAAATATTCACTTTTATAATTTATTTGAATGATTTTTATAATATACATATATGTATATTGCATTTCAGATGAATTTTTTGCTTTTGCTGAAAAGAAGGCCGAATTCGCTTTCCTATTTAGTACCGAAGAAACTGCTTCTAAAGTAAAAAGTAATTGAAATAGTGCTGGTGTTAATGGGATCTCACTTGACATTTTTAACAGAAAATAATGGTTTTTGGTAAATGAAAGTTATTTCCCAATGTAACTGTTCCAAACGAGTATCTGTACCTATTTTTATTCGTTTACTAGCTCATATAGTATTATGTATGTAGTTTCTTCTGTTAATTTAAAAGAAAATGTAAATATGTAAAAAAAACTCTTATTTTAAGTCCTGCATCTTAGAAATGTGATAGTCAATTAAAAGTGAAGTTTTATAGACGGAGGGATGTGAAGGCAGGTGTACAGTACTTACTATACTTGAAATGTGATTTGAAATGATAATTATGCTTTATGTAATTTCCAATTTTAGAATACTTTTTTAAATTGTATTTAGGATATTTTCTTTCCACTATTTATTTCCAATCAAATTTATAATATTTTGTATAAGCGTTGTTTAGAATGTTGCCGGATGACATTCTATAATGAAGAATGTATTACAAAATGTTCATATTACCTGAAAAATACTGCTATTTTAGAAAAACTGTACCTAAATTAAAGATATTGATTGTGTTACCAATATTTCTGTTTATCTTCATGAAATAAATTAGTCTGATTATTCTTCAGTGTGCATTTTATTTTGTAGCATACTTACAGTATTTTATTGCAACAAATGTTTTTTTTTCAATTTATTTGTGTAATACTTTTGGTTAAAAAAAATGGGCACCTTAAAATGTAGGTATATTTCAGCTTTAAAATCCAATAAGAAGAATCTTAATACATGCAAATAATGAAAGTATACATATTTATAATGATTTATTCAAATTCTTTGTCTAACTAAGCAAGGACATGAAAACATTCACTTAGTCTATTTACAAACCGAGAAACAAATGTAAAATGTCTGTAGATATAATATGAATAATATTTATCATCAAACAATAATTAATTATACATAGTTGATTATTTATATTTAATCATTATCGTAATGCAAGAAAAGTTAACAAGATCACAAAGTTGTAATTTGTTTGCTTTTTTGTCAGTATAAAAATTGTATATAATTATTTACACAATGAAAACAGGTTATAATAAAAAATATATATAATCATATGAAATGAGACCAATACAATTCTGAATGAATCATACATTCACAATGAGATTATTATTCATTATTATATGAGTTATGATTGTATTAAACACCTAATTTTGGCAGCCGCATATAATGTTAAATTAGTTTTAAACAACATGAAGGTAATTACATTATATTCAGAAAATATTTCATCTCCATTTAATTATTATACTGTGGATGTTTTCTTGAATCAATACAATTTATTTATTCTATTCTATCTATGTTCATATTCACACCTTATAAAGTAGATCATGTTTAAGCCAATTGAATATTTGAAATGAACTAGTATACATAATATAATATATATTTACTTAAATAAGAAGGCACTTCATAAATTAATATTAGTTAAAAATTACACATTTCTGATTTGCATATTTGGCATTAATATATTTGCTTTTATTTGGCACAATATTATTTCCGTTTCACAATAATATTCAGACACAAGGTTTTTTTTTCATATGAGAGATTGATGGTGTTAATAATAATTTTAAATGAAAATGAATAATTCTGATGCAATCAAAGAAGTAGGGTTGGACGTTTGTTAATTAAATTAATCTTGAATATATGAAAAAAATGTCTGCATGCAGTTTGTAATAAGATTGTGAATGTTTTTATATACAATATATATATAATAATCATACATTTTAATATTCACATTATCAAAGGTGCAAATGAAAAACCCTGTATCCCTTTCGATATTTTTAAAGATTCAAGTTTCAATTTAATCAGTATTTACAAGAAAAATGCACAACTCACAAGTAATTACAATAACTTCACATAGAAGTGTGTTGAATAACACGGTGGAGCAAAAATATAATAATTTTAACATGTCAACTACAAAGACGATGGATGCACTCGTCAACACAATTTATATTTTCACTATCTAAAAACGTAAGAAAGTAATTATTTAAAATATCCTTCAATTTGCACAACACTCGAGTGAGAAAAAGTAGGTAAACAAAATAAAAAACAAAAAAAATAATTAAAATACTTTTATTTATATTTAAAAAAAAGTCACTTAGAACTAAACAATAAACAATTACAAAAAACAAAAAGAAAAAATAGATGATGTGGATTTAAAAACAAAATCAACTAGTGAAAAATTCATAATCAAGAAAATAGAGATAAATTTAGACAAAGAAATGAGAAAATCTATTTTATGGAGGGAAAATACTTAACAATTAGTGAGAATTCAAAGAACTAATTAACAATTAATATTTGTAGCTTTGGCATATATATTATACCTAGAGAATTAAATTATATATTATATTTGCAATCACGCTTATCATTATTGTCTTAAGAAAACCACTCAAGATTTATTTTGTTCCTATTAGTTTGAATCAAATGAAATTCTAAGCAGACAATAAAAATCAGATATCAATCAAATATGATAGCGACTATACTGAAAAAATTATGAAATGTGGTTCAACATTTTTAAACTCGATATGAATACACAACAACTATGTTAAAAATTCGTTGCAGCACATACAATATGTTGATTACAAAAAAATAGGGAAATCAAATGAATTTGAATGAGTTTGACTGAGTAAAAATATTATTTAAATGTACAAATAAGATTTTTTTCAAATAATTAAACTCTATAGAATAATATTATTATTTTAATCAGTCAAAATATGTGACTAAGTTTACTTTTTCAGACAACGGAAAAAAATACGATTTAGAAAAAAAAATGGCGAGTAAATGAGTGAGAAAAAATAAAATTGAATACTAACACGTTCAACAGTCAGGGAAGTGTCTTATAATAAACATTAGCCTTTTAAATTGTACCTTTTATCGGAATATTATGCACTTTGTAGAATGACAATATTGTTCAAATTCGTCTCCATTATTTAAGTGATTATCTTTAATACTTATTTAAAAAATTTAACATTTAACAATATAAAATGACCTCGAAATAAAGTTAAAAATCACAAAAAGTAATCTTAACACCATTTAATTACCATTTGATAAAATGGATCTGAGCAAATATTTGTTTATCTTTTACACCAATCTTAAACATCTTCGGTGAGTTTTTTTGTTGATTTTTCAGAAATTATTTGAATTAGTCTATTATAAAATTATATATTCACATTGTCATTAATGAATGATATACATATATGTTAGGCATTTATTTACAATTCACTAAATAATTAGGAGTTATTTACAACCTTATTTCCAATTGCACTGTCTTTCACACACAATTAAGTAATAAAGAATTATGTCAAGAGGCTATACAGTTTTTATCACAATTTATGAATTGTCACAGAGTTAGTCAAATAATGTCTTTAATTGAAAAGGTTACTTTATCACTTCTTAGTACACTTTCAATTTTTACATTTACACTGCATTTGTGTCTATTTCACCCCTGAGAATCCCTGAATGTGAACTTGTCATCATAAGGATGCTTGAATCTCCACTTTCTTGCATTTGAAGTGCTTTGTTTGCAGTTTTATTTTCTCTTTTGATTGTACCGTATGCCGGCATATTTTGTTGCTGTATTGATTGATCAGCAGCGGCGAGATTCTGAACTGTGAGAATCTGATTGCCGTGATTTATTGGACTACCTCCCATCGAGTTTGGGTGGTGTTGTTGTTGTTTGTGGAGGTGACGTGATGGATCTTTTAAAATTGACTGAGGTTGATTGATACAAGGTGGCGGTGAACGAGGATGATTCTATAAATTATATTGAAAATACTTAGAATCACGTGCAATTTCAAAATATTATACTATTTTTAAAATACTTACTGCATTGCAATTTCCGTGTAAAACTGTTACGTCTGGTGGTACTGTGTTTGGATTACCGTTCATCGAATGTACAGTCATTTTGTTGTCACCTCGTTGTCTTTTTAATGTTCCACCAGATGGTCTGTCCATATAATTTGGTGTGGGTACTGAAAATTTAATTTTTAATTAAAAATAATGTTAATTATAATGTAAGTAAAGTTCCAACTTAATCGGGACAAATATATTATTAGTGTTTAGTGGTAGACTTTAGCAATTGATTGAATAATGTTTAATTGATTAGTGATCAAATTGTCAGTTCTTTGAACACACCTTGTCTTTCATGATGGTTTAGTATGTAATTGGGTGGAGGAGATCCACCTTGTGGGTGATGACCAGGTGAATTATTTATTGATATATTATGTCCCATTAGAGATGGATTGCTTCCGATTATTTTATTACCAGGCAATGGCATATTAGCTGGCATCATTGGCATTGGTGGAGGCTGACCATATTGCTGTGGCGGTGTCGGAGTCCTGCCCATCATACCCTGGTCATGCAAATGATAATGTTATATTAAGTGATTCATGATGAAGCAAGCCGTCAAAATTGCATTTTATTTGTTAGTAACTGTTTACAATTAAACTTACCGGATGGGTTGGTTGCTGAAGAACGGGAGGATATGATAAATATCTATCTGAACACATATTGTAATAAGAGCCATCCAAAGGCGGCATCGGACTTGGTGCATTCACATACCCTGATTTCACTATGAAAATTAAACATGTATGTATAATAAAATCAAGTAATATTAAATTAATGTTACAATGAACTTACTTGAATTTCTATTTAATGTATGATGTAAATGCCCTGATGGTTGATGATTATGTCTTGGTGGATGAGGAAGTGTGTTGTGAGAATCTTGATATCTAGGTGGAGCGTAATCTAAAGGAGGAGGAGCCAATACCATAGGATCAGTATCTGTCAAATACGTACTGCTCGCCTAGAATATTTTATCACGTACATTAATCATACTCTTTTTTTTTAATTATTTTAAAAATGAATATATTATGAAATACCTGTCCCATGATACTATGCATTCCTTGATTGTCATTGCGAGATTGATCTATTCCTGGTTCACTTCCGCCTTCTTCTTCATTTGAATACGTCTCAGATTTTTCACTGACTGAACTTAAAGTTTCTCCCGTCATTGTATCATTATAAGAAGATGGAGCATACATTTCTATTGTAGCTGATTTAGATGATTGGCCAGCTTGTTCTAATGAAAATTTAATAAACAAATTATACATATATTCAATAATTATTTTATTTAAATGATACTTTTAAATATACTCGATGAAAAAAAAAATACCTCTTAATTTTTTGGCTCTTTTTCTATAAATATAACAAGCTACGAGTGCCATATTTATTAATAATAAAATTCCACCAACAACAGAAACACAAATAATAACGAGGCGTGGAAAATCTGCTTTCTCCAAAAGGACTTCTGGCATTTCATTAACGTTGCTTAATTGTGAAGATACTTCTATGGAGAGTACAGGGAGTTCGAGGAAAGGAAAAAAAAACAAACAAATAAATTACTAAAAAATCACACACACAAAAGAAAACAAATAAAGGGGATACAACAACAATAACTACTACAGGTTTTTTTAATCATTTACCAATATTTCCTCTGATTCTTTTATTTGATCTTCGATGCAAGCAAAATCCAATAATAAGAACATTTAAAAGAATCAATGCGGTTCCAATTATGGTCCCGGTAATGATAAGCATTCCAGGATAAGTACCAAAAGAGTAAGGAACCGACTCATTATCAGAGCTGGGTGAATGAAATGATGGAGGCATCTCTATTTAATGATTAATTAATGACAATAATAATGTAAAATACAACCATTTCCAAGGAAGGCGTGAAATTTTTTAATGATTTGATTATTATCTGAATAAAAATTTATAATAAGTTTATTAATGGGTGAATTATACATACTCGATGTAGTAGCTCGAACATCATCGGGTCTGTATTTAGATTCTCCCAATCGATTTATAGCCATTATAGAAAATACATAATCCGTCCCAAGTTGCAATCCAGCAATTACAAATTGAGTTGCATTTTGTGGGACAACATCTTCATATTTGTAAGTATTTTCATTGATTGTTCTAAAAATAAATAAAAAATTGAGTATGAAATGCACAAGAACAAAGTTTATATTTATTACCTGTATCGTATTCTGTATGTGGCTGACACACCACCATCAAATCCTGGTATCCATGCTAAAGTAACTGAATCATGTGTAGTGTTTAGTACAGAAAGTGATTGTACTTGATCTGAAAAAGTAGTTTATTTTTAAACAATCCTTAGCCATTGTATCGTTATTAAGTTCATACCTGGAGCACTAGTTACATCTAGAGTAACACTGGCAGAAGTAAATCCAGCAGAATTACGAGCAGCACACTCATATCTTCCATAATCACCCGATGATACTCTGTCAACACGAAGTGTAGTTTCATATTCCATAGGGCCAAGTTTTCTTTGACTACTTTGGTATTTTCCAGATGAGGAATTAACAGGAATACTCGCTCCCGATCGTGACCATGTCCAACTAGGTTCAGGGGCACCCAAACACCTAACATTTAAAAACAAAAATTAGTTAAATTTTGTCATTAATAAAGATTCATATTATCAAAATACAAAATTACCGGCATATTAATTCTGCAGAATCACCCATATTGGATGCAGCTTTTATTAAGCTTGGGCTGGTATCCATTTCTGGCTTGAATTTGACTAATAACCACACATTTTGAACAGAAGAGTTTCCAACTTTATTATCCACCACACATTGAAATTTTCCTACATCGTCACGGGTGGCTTTTTTGATATGCAAATAACTTGTACCGTTGGCATCAAAAGATGTCCACGTTTTCTTTTTAAGATCATCATAACCCTTTCTTTTCCATGTGAAATTTTCTTCAATGAGTGGATTTCCTAATGAAGATTTATGAAAATATTTTTTTTATTAAAATTTGAGTAAACAATTATATGAATTATGCAAGAACTACATACCTGTAGCAGTACAAGACAGAACAGCTTCATCATTTGGGTTTACCAATACATCCTTAGAGACCATTTTGATGCTTGCAGGATCTAAAATATTTATCCATTAGGTACAAATAGGTAATCATATTTCAACACTAAGTAAAATAATTATTTACATTGTACATCAATAGTAATATTGATAAAAGAAGAGCCTTGTGAATTGACTGCTTCACATGTGTAAATTCCAGCGTCTAATCTAGACAATTTTGTTATGTTTAATGTTGATCCATCAGACATTATACGTTCACCTGAAACGAATACATATTTAGTTATCATGAAAATTTTATTGTGTATGTTTTCAACTAATAATAATAATTTACCAGTTTGACTATATGAGGCTTGAGTTATTGGGAGACCATCTTTAGTCCATGTGTAAGTGAGATTACTGGGATTCGCATCTGCTTTCACAGTTATCATCAGAGATTCATTTTCAATGCCAGTTACTGTTTCTGACGATGTAGGATCAAATATTGGAGAATCTGAAACAAAAACCAATATGTTAAAATGTGTAAAATATATTTATTGAGTATTGTATAAATTAATTGTTCAACTTACACAGAACTCGTAAAATATGAGCATCGTGAACACTTCTTTGAAGAGCTTCATTCATTGCCTGACATGTGAAAATCATTCCTAAGAGAAATAAAAAAATTATTACATATTCTAATAATTATATTTATATGTTAATACCATTTGATTCACGGGATATGTTCAATTCCAGTTCAATTGATGATACAGTCCCACCGTGAAGACCAGGTTTGGAAAAATTGGTGTAACCTATAAAGTTTTTTTGTAATATCAATACATATGTCATATTTTAAAAGAACCATGTTGATAAAATCAAAATATGTTTTACCGTGAACAGGAATGCCATCTCTCCACCAAGATAAAGCAGCTGGAGGATTACTGGATGCAGCATCACAAGTAAGTTTAGCTACAGTGCCAGGTTTAAGTTCTTTTGGATCAACTGTAACTCTCACAGCTTCAGGCGCAACTGTTAAAAACATACAACATTTTTATTTGTCTTTAATTAATTCTATGAGAAGTTTAAAAAATCTTACAATGAACAGAAAGTGTAACACTTTCAAAGAGAGGGATATCTGTAGCACTATTGTGGGCTTCGCAGCGATATTCAGCATTGTTATCAGTCACATTAGTCAGTACAGTCACTTCTGAAGTTACCTTTCGATCGGATGTTTTGGTCACTGAATGAATCTGAAATTAAATTATAATTATAATAAACTAAATAATATTGTAATTAAATAAATTTATTTATAAATTACATACCTTCTTATCGTTTTTGAACCATGTTAAAGTGGCCAGAGGATTGCCTCCCGTTGATATACACATCATTCTTTGAACTGTTCCAGCGGCTAAAATGCTACCTGGTTGATATCCCGTAATCATCGGGGCTGACGGTGGATCTAGCATAAGAATATATTTAATTAATGCTTCAAATTCTGTTTATTATAAATATTTATTTATTGAAAAACGTACATAATACATTAATTGTGTGAGTGGAGAGAACATTTTCAGTGAGCTGCATATTGAGGCCATGACAGACGACCACAATAGATCTCCGGTTGGCTTCTACCACCACAGTTATATTAGAAGTAGTAACCCATCCTCCTGAAAAAAGTATACATATAAATAAAGAGAATGTTTTGAATTTAAAAAAAATAATTGTGCATACCTCCAGGCGAAATTGTGGTTCTAGTTGTTGCATTTTTATACTGTTTTCCAGTCACAGTCCATTTAATTTCAGCAGGAGGATTCGAAGGAGCCGTAGTACACGTCAAGGAAACTGATTCTCCAACTCTAGCTTCGGTAGCACCAGAAATGGTCACTTGTTCTGGTCCAACTAAATATTTAACAAAATTTAGATACACATTCTTATACGGAGTAATAAGATTTTTATACTCACAGTATACAGTTAAATCAATTTCGGCTTTTAATGGTTGGTCAATCATGATATTTATGGCTTCACACTTGTAGCGAGCCTTGTTATCCGATGCGTTTGCATAGAATGAATACACATTTTCGGATAGTCTACCGGCAGTCCTAAAACAAATAATTAAATGATTTATTTAATTTATTATGAAGGATTGGTTGGGTTTTAATCATGTGAGATCAATAAAATTGGTGGATGGATTATTAAGTTAGAAGATAAGAGCTCTTAGCTTAGAATAACATTTATAATCCATAAAGCAATGTCGTTGCTAGTGCGTCGCCTCATATTGTTCCAAACGACGGGAAGTTTTGCGGCTAAAGTACGGAACTGGGGAAGAATGGCGGAGTGAGTGCAAGTAAAGGGACGTTTGTCTGTGTTAAGGAGGCGGGGAAGATTTCTCATCGAAAAAAGTGACGTTGAGAAAAAGTAACAAAAATGGGGGAGAAACCAACCGAGAGTTTGTTATATGAAGGGATTTCTTTTATAGGTTAGCAGGGCGACGAGTGTAGAAGAAAAAAAAACAGCAACCCTAGCATATTTCACAAAAAATAGACGCGACAAAAACGCCATTGATAATTAATTTAAACGATACATTTCATTATTGTTCGTCCCCTTGAGAGATGTTTATCACCGAGTTATTGAATGAAATTCACTTAAATGTTAAATATATTATTTTAAAGAGATGTCTCAAGATTGACTAGTGTGACAGATGACGAGTGTTGCGGTGGCGTGTTTTTGCGTGTTCCAATTTAGATAGGAACGTGTGTTCAATGGCATTCGAATTGTAGGTCTGGAAGTTAGATTTGTTATATATAAGCTATAAAAAGGGGTGGAATTGATTAATGAAGGAGTATGCTAGACATCTGTTATCACGACACCACCAACCCCTTTTCCTATCACAAGACAATTCCCGATCAAACGACGCATGCCTTGACATTATTTCATAGTAGAATAATCTTTTAAATAATTTAATGTTCTAAATTATAAGTGAAAACAAAATTCTATATTATAGAAATCATTGATGTTTTATGTAGTAAAGTTATTATGTTTATGAAAATTTATATAATATCCAAAATACTACAATAATGGTGGTTAATGACGAAATACAATTTATTTAAATAATAGTTTGTGGGCGAGACCGATCACAGTCAATTCTATAAATATAACTACGAGACAAAAATGTTTAATGGTGGATAATAAAAAAAAAAGTTATATATTATGTTGTGCTGTTAAATCTCTAATGTCAGTTTTCTTTTGTTTTATAGTAGATATTCTTAATTTGACTTGTGAGTAAAAGCCTTTGTAAGTTCGATTATTGGTTAATAAATGTAATTTATTGTATACAAGGTGGACTTTTTTATTGTTAATTAAACATAAAAAAGAATTGCTTAATTCCTTAAGTATTTACACAAGATGGTTCCAAAAGCATGAAATATTTTTAATTATAATATATATATATATATATATATATATATATATATATATATATATATATATATATATATATATATATTTGCGATACCCTAACACCCTCTATTATATTTTCAGTTAGTTCAAGTCCACCCTGTATAAAATACAGTGGAGAAGAAAAGATGTAAAGCGCATCCTGCATCTGTTTGTTGTCCAGAAGGATGTATTTTTCATGGTAGAAGTGCGTGTGAAATATTTAAGAGATTTTACGAACACGGCGTGAATCGGCATTCACCCTTTCTGAATACATTACTGAAATCTTACAGCAGGTGTTTTCAGGAAGGAAGTACCGGCTGTTCGTACACATACATATATTTCAGTAACAGCCTTTTAAAAATTATTACGTATTTATGAACGGCTCTTCCATAATATAATTCATGCTTACACATGTATAGAGTACAAGGATATAAAATTATATTTAAGCGCCTGCCATTGTTATATCGATGATGTACGATTGTGGCCGTTCATTGTTGTTGCGAACGCTATTTTAATTTTAAATTATTCAATAAATTCACACACCAGCCATTTTGTTTATCGCCGAATTCGATGGTGAAATAATTGTAAAAGGGACACACACAGCCGGCCAACACGTGAATTTCTAGAATTTTAACAAATTGTATGTGTCCCATTTCGATTCGGCTCGAACCGATGCTCTTAACGATGTTACCATGTTAATTTAACCAATCGTAAAGTAATAAAATGTTAAATATTCAAATTCAAGTCGTAAATTTGGACGATATTCTATTATTAATTGAGTCGTTAATATCAAGAGTGGGCTGTGTTACGAAAATACAATCTTTGATTTTATGTTATTCGAATTCTAAGCAATAACTGTACCTACGTTAAATTAATATTCCGCAGACGTATGTAAATAAAAGTCTTTTGCAAGCTTCTGATATTATGTTTTGTTTCAAAATATTATAAAGACATGTTTGATCATTTTACGTGAATTGTTTCAATATTCTTGTTGTCAGTGAAATTCGTTCAATAAATATTATGTCGTACGTTTTGAAGACATACATATTATTAAACGTAAACGTGTACGCGAACAAGGAACTCATCATGTTGATTGATTATTGCGCCGTTTTAGAATTTATAAAAAATAATTATTGTAGCAGAATAAAGTGGGCATAGTAAAGGAGGAGGTTAAATGGACAGTTGAAATCCTACCTAAGCTGGTTCAGATCGTAAATTGTGAGCGTATAAAAATGCCAGTAAACTTTGAAAGGCGACGAAAAACAGTATTCTTCTTCACTATTACTATCGTCACTTTACTTAAAGGGTTATCTTAAATAAACCAATAACCAAACACTCCATAGAAACAATTACTAAAGTACACACACACTTCCAAGCTTTTATTTACAATGAATAGTTGAAAGAGATTCAGCGAGAATTATGAGAAGTGAACTATCTTGAGGTTTTTATTGAACTATTTAATCCACTTTTTATGAAAATTTTATTGTAAATATTACTAGTTTGAATCACTTTGTAATAGCAGGTATTTTTTCCGTTAATATTAATGACTGAATGAAAATTGACGAAGCGTCACGTAAACGATACATTAAGGGTAAAAGTATACAGGGTGGAATTAACTGAAAATGTTCTAGAGGGTGGTAGGGTATCGCAAATATAAGCGAAAAAAAAAATTTTTTTTTTATTATAAATTTAAAAATATATATTAATAGTTATGAATAGTTTGGAATCAGCTGTTTCTGTGAAGTACTCAGTAGTGAATTTCGCGTGTGTATTGTGTCTGTTAAATACGATTAAATATTCTCAGTTAATTTAAATAACCCTGTATAAATACATACATGCAAAACACCACCTCTCCTATAAATATTATATATTTTCTTATTCAATGTTGATTTATGTGGTAATAAAGAAAGTGGTTGTATATTTATTTTTTACAATCAAGGTAAGAGGAAATGGATGTGTTCGAGAAGTACAAATGTCTGAAAAAGAAGGTCAATAGGACAAATGTGCATGAAGCTAAATGGTATACGCTAGAGAGCTTTTTACAGAGTAAAATTATTCGGTTCGTTAGAAACAATGACACTAGACGTGGATTATACATATAAATGTAGAGAGATAGAGCTAGACACGTTTATAATTAAGGAGGAAGACGACGTTGCCCTGTCTTCTTCTCTCCATGTCCGACTAAAGTTTTTTAATCAAGACTAAACTGTTATGGGAGCACCGAGGATACTCGACCAACAACGAAATGTCTGCCTACAAGCCTAATCAAATTTACATCGACCAAAAATTCAAAGATGCTTCAACATAACATCTAATTCAGTCTAACGCACTTTTACTCATGGATTTATTTACTAAAATTGAAGATCATTCGGACGTTTGACGTTATTTTATCGATTCGTGCAATGTATTGTAATAATCCGAGTTTACGACGGCGAATAAAACTTGAGGGAATTTTCACGTGTAATATATATTTATATGCGAAACCCTTTTTTATTATTTAAGAGCCGTTAATCTCGACAACAAAAACAACTGTGTCCAGGTGGATACGAAATACGCTGCTTATATGAATTTTTCTTTACATATTCTTTATAACACTACAATATAAGCATCTAAAAGGTACATAGGTAATACATGTGCGGAGAAAAAAATATTATTAGCAATGTATATTATTTGGAAAACTATGAAAATTAGGTCGATATGGAATGGAAGAATTATATTATAAATACAAACATACCCAATAAAACACACATATTGTAATTTATATTAAGATTATACATATTATAACATTATATTGAAGTGTATTAAACCGCAGTAATTCCGGAAAAATGAATTCACCTCGATCCACCAATCATCTCAGGCAGGACTCGAACCTGCCTCTTCTGGTATAGCCCCAGATGCATTAACCATCTCGGTAGCATAGTGGAGCATGGTATATGATGTGTATCGAGGTTAATTCATTTTTTCAGAATTATTTTGCTTTAATACACTTTGAAATACTGTTAAAGTGTGTAAAATTTCTGATTAGTTCAACTGATTTCACAAAAATATTATATGAATTAAGATTATAATTTAAATATGCGATTTACGAGGAGTAAGGGCCGTATTCAATATAAAAGTGTTATAAGATTGTGTTTTGTTAGATGGTGTGTGTACGAATAAACTAGAGCTTGGTAGTGTTGGTGTTCACGCATTTGCACCGCACGCACACACTATCATATTGAATACTTCCATAAGAGTTAAAGGTTAATGTATGTATTTCTATTTGCAAACCCCATGTTTTAAGTTGACATACAGTGATTGATTAGTGTAAGTAAAGTATGATGATTTGGAAGTGGGTAATATATTTAAGACTTCCGAAAGTAAGTGAGGCTGCAATATCTCACGTGATGGGTTAGATATAAATATATGTGTGATATTAAGAGGATGTGATAAATATTATACAGGGCTGAGGTGGATGCAAACGGCGGTGATCCCCGTGGAGGAAGCGGGGCAATTTGTTTGGAGAACGTTCAAAGAAAAACGAGGAAAAGTGGGAAGAGAAGTTCAACTTTTACAGTGCACCAAACGTCGCTTGGGATCACCATGACAGTCTGCACCTTCCCCGAAGAACACCCATGGAAACCTCTTAAACCTAACCGAACCTCCACCAATTCAACTTTGCACAATTCAAACAGAAAAACTCCATCCAGCCACGATACTGTATTGAAAAGTGCAATCTCAATGCACCAATTGAAAACGTCAATGAAAAATAAACACATTTTTTTTAATATAATCTATCCCAATTTTGGTGTATCTCTATAATATGTAGATATATACCGGGTAGAATATTTTTATAAAAAATATTATTTTATAATTTGAAAAAAAAAAAGCCTAATTCATAAAATATTTAACAGAAATAATACACACGTGACATCCACTATTGGGTAATTCACAGAAACAGCTGATACCCAAATTAGCACCCAAAAGCACGAAATATATTTTTAATTGTATGTAATCGATGATATTTAAAAAGAATGTTAACTTATTTTTACAATACCCTACCACCCCCAAAAATATTCTCAATTAGTTTAAGTCCAACCTATTTAAAACATTATAAATAATAAATAAAAAAAATGGAAAATACTGTAAAACTGTAAATCTGCAGTTTTTTTTTTAATTTAGGAGCTTAATGCTTTTAGCAATTAAAAAGTAATGATTACATCCAATAAAATCGCGCAAGTCTAACGATATGATTCAGTAATGAAATCTAACTTTAAAATAACACATTTTAATGAATTACTCAAGTTAATTTATAAGGATAAATAATATTTACCTAATGGGGACTGACTTTATTTCAATTTTTATTGGATATGAATGATATATTTAATTTGTAAAATTAATTTATTGAATAATTTGACTGACTATACATCATCTAAAATAGGGTGATTTTTTATGATAACCGTTTTACAACTAATAATGATATTCATTAATTAGTCTTATGAAATTTGTTAGTATTTGAATAATTTAAAGCAGTGATGAACCTCATGCAGCCTTTAAGATATTATGTTTTTTGAGTGTCACCAAATATATATACGTTAGTATGAAGTATGTTGTAAGAGGAAGGCTCCTAGTCAAGAAGATCGCATCTGCAAGGTCGCGGTGTTAACGGGGGCGTCAGAATGGAAGCTGAGTAGTGTTTAACAATGGGGGATGAATACAATTTTAATTTGTTAGAGTAAGTAGAGTTGAAAGCATGCAGTTTTATATTAACAGGGAAGGCAGTTAGAAGTGGCGCATTGCAGTGAGGCCCACTGGAGACATGCCACTATATATATTTTTTACACACCGATACCACAGCCCAATGGCATCGTTTTCTGAAAACAGAGGGCCTTTAAAATACACTCATTCCGTTATATATTGAGGAATACTCAACATCTATAACTATCCACAGCTCTATAAATATAACTACACCGTGAATGGGGTGAGAAAATATCACCGCATGGACAGCATAGTCAACATTTTGAATGTTACCTTAACACTGCATTACAATAATTTATTTGTTTCTATTGGCATCAACAATTAAAATCTTTTCCGAGAATATTATATTTTTTTATAAATGTACATTCAATTTAATTTAATACTTTTTTAAATGACATTAACCCATTTTAACTATTTTTCAGAAAATCAGACTGGGAACGATACGATTTTATCAATTATTTCCCAATCTCCCAATCGCAATACCCAATTAAATAAATTTCAGTAGTAATATTATGCAGGTATTAAAATATAATGATACTTAAATATTTTGTGGTCCATCTAGCTTTGTTTGTTTAATTTTATACAGGGAGACTTGAATTAACTGAGAATATTAAAGGGGGTTGTAGGGTATCACAAATAGAAGCGAAAAATAATAAAAAAAACTTATTACTAAAATTAAGTATTTTTATTATTAAAAAAAAAACAAAATATTAATTACGTATTTAACAGACACAATACACACGTGACAGTCATTAATGAGTACTTAACAGAAACAGTTGATTCCAAGATGAGGGCCCAATTTCGCGCCAGCACCGTTAATATTTTAAATTAATAATATATTTTTTCACTTATTATTGCGATACTCTACCACACCCTAAATATTAACATTTAATTCAAGTCCACCCGGTATAATACAAAGTAGTTATTCTTTTCAGTATTAAGTTCCAATATTAGATACGGAGCTAAATATTATTTTCCATCATAGTAACAGCTATAAAAAGAAGGGTTTGTTTTCGGACAATTTTCCTAGCGTGTAAATAAAAAGGGGAGAATTACAAATAATGTGAGTGACATGACAAAATAAGATTGTATTGGGCGATGTGTCTTTGCTGGATGGGAGAAAAAAGAAGAAAGCACAAAAGCTGCAGCTTCATCTGTATGACCAAGGAAAAGGGTCTCCTGAAAACAATGACATTGGAGGTGGTTCATTAGGAAAAAAGTAGCAGCAGAGCTAAACAGTTCAAATAATACAATGGCGAGTCTCTTTCGCCACATTTCCGCCTCAGGATGACTATTTCTTCCAAAAAAATATAACACGTATCATCACAAAAAGGAATTTATTAACATATTTTTAAATACGACTAAAATATAGGTAAACACGATTTCGCCTCATTTATTATAGCCGGTCTTTCAGAAGATTATTTTTATTAATAGTAATGCTGAAATGAAAGTCGTGTTTCAAGTTTGAATTTCGCAAAAATAATGAAAGAAACGTTACGATGAGAAGGCGTTGGATAATAGAGAGCGACAATCAGTCCAGCAATTAATCATTGGTCTGTCTCTTAGAAGCGACGACATCGAGAAAAAATATATAATTAACCCAGAGGAGGGCGAAAAAGTTTTTAGCAAGAATATTTAGCGACTAACATCTGAAAGACATTTACCGATTCACTAAAGTTCGATTAGAATTTGGGCCGAAGCGATATCATCAAATAGAAAAATCGTCGCAGGAAAATACGGGTAATTTGTATGGAAACAATGGAACTATGTCAAAAGACCATCTATCTATTATGTCACTTTCGGATAAAATCTTCCTAATATATAAAAATATGTTAGCATAAAATAATTAATATAATCTAATCCTCTTAAATAATATGTTGAAAAATGCAAAGTTATCGCGATTTATTGAAAATAAATTGATGACGAAGGGCTTTCTTGAGGTTTTCATTTCCGGATATTTCTTTTGAAGAAAAAATGTGGACGAAGGCTGTGGCCGATCGGTGTCATTAATGATTTAATAGGCCGCTGCTGCGACAATGGCACCACTAATTACCAACGTCCCCTTCAATTCTTCTCCCTCGTCTATGGTTCATATATATTAGTATGGCGTAGCGCGTCTACGGCGTAGCTACCAAACAAATTCACCGCCACCCACCACCATCAGCGGACAATATTGAAGCGGGAATGTTTACCACCCTCTTAATTCTCATAAATTAAAACAAAATAAGCTGTGTTACCATTAAACACACAATGCATTCAATTTAAAAAATATGTAATATAAGTTGGTGTAGTGTGTAAGTTTAAACGTTCACTTAGCGTTTGGGGTATTTTGTTCGGTTCAGCTAACGAAAGAAAGTTGTGAATTGGAAATACTCGTTGGCAACTACAACTACCATGAGAGGCTTTAAATGGGAAAGTTTGCCTCAACCACCGAGTAGAGCTGCCTTTTTAAACTAAATATGTAGGTTTTTAACGATAGTTGTGAACAACTCAATCACTGTATGCATTAGAATTAGTGAAGATAATATAATTGGTGTATGCATTTGAAAAACTAATTTTCGAGTCTGCCGTTTTAGCGATGTTTGCATTAGGTGTACGTGGTAATGTATTTTGTAACAGAGTAAAGATTTTGTCGTCGGTAGTGATCGTATTAAGACTGGCCTGAGTTAGTATAATAGTGTCTTGAGCTGGTGCAGGTGATTTGGTAAAAAGGTGTTTTCACGAACACCAAATTAGATGCACTCTCCTCCACTAACGTGTTACTTTGGATCCGAACTCGTTTGGTTTGAAGACTCTTCGTATGCAACTTCGATATTACACTATTTCAGATAAATTATTTGAAAAGTAATATGTTTTAGTATTGATGAGACGAGGTCGTCCGATAAATTTATGTTAATTAAAGCGGCACTAATCCGAATTAGAAAAAGTTCCGAATTAGCTCTTCCCGAAGGGAAATTTCCTAAAATAATATACTGAAACAAAGATGAGCCCAAAACACGGAGCAGTTTATTACTGATGTTTCTCTCTTTAATAATCATTTATAAAATTTAATTAAAAATCAACTTTGGCTAACTATATTCAATTTAATATTTATTCACATAGATACAAACTGGTATAATGTGCACCGAAATAAAGTATGTGCGGGTTTAGTATTGAAATTGTATATGGGTAAACGAAATTGGCCGATATATCATAGAAGCGATATGGATCTAAACTGTTTGCTTCGCTACTCGTGGAAAAAACTACGCTTCGATAAATATGAGTAGTGCGGTTTCACAAGCCGAATGTTTTCATTAACCGCATTAAAAGGATTACACCTGGTAAAGTTATACAGGAATTCACATATTGTTGCTCTAGCCTGAAAGTTCTTTAAAGTCGGTACAGTTTGTTTTTTGTAGAATAACAGTGCACATTTTTCAGGCGCCTTACAAAAGTTAATTTAATTATATTATTATTTCAGCCTTAAGTTTTCGAGTAGCGCCTGGTCTAAATGAATTCAAAAAGATCTCGGATAAATTTAAAACGTGGCTAGATTGCTTTGAAATTGAAACAAGTATTTTTTATCAAGCGTAATTTAATCCGTCCACGCTTTGCTGGACACAGATGACATAATTTATTAATTATTTTTTACTACCTATCTATAAACGATAGGAGCGACGCCCATTTTTGACAATCCGGTTCCTATTTTTTTAATGTAATCAAAGCTATTTTCATGATAGAGAGAGAATCGGCACATTATTATAGATATGAAATGATTGGTCAAATAGAAAATATACTAAAATATTTATTAATTTAGATCTGTGTGGAAATAACGACACATTTTGCGGCCGGCATTTTCACTCAAGATAATGTTGTTATAATTATTAACTCAATTATAACCATGAAACGTTTGAAATTTAATTAGGAATAGTTTAGAAGTATGAATAAACCTATACGAGGTGATAAATATAAAGTTTCAGAACGTTTTGGTTTATATATTATAATGGAGTTACTGCGGCAGAAATGGTCCTCCATATTGAAACAGGGCGAAATAAATTATCCTAAAAGAAAATAATGTCCTTTGCTAGGGATGTGTATATCCAAGATAAGAATAAGTTTTCTTAAATATTTGTTCGAGTGATTGTTTCGATAGGAGCATACAGAGTGTGGGGTGATTTCACAAGAAGGTCGATTATTATTTTGGTTACATTAACGTAAATGGAAAAAAAGTCGGGACGATGTTTTGCTAACATTTGTAAGTGTTTATGAGTTGAATGTTTCATGTTCAACCATATGTGTGCCCATATAATATAATATTTCCACAGCCGGAATAACCGAAGGAAATATGACCAGATAAAATATATACTACGCCATCGTAATTTTTTCGCGGATCCAACGCATTATTTTATTTTCAGAAAAAAATATACCTACATAAAATTCCTCATCATAGGCGTGTAATAATAATGACAAGGTTATCGCGCATGTTTCGTAAAAGATATGCCACGGACAGTTGGATTTTTCTGTCAACATAATAAATTTTGTGATAAATATTATTATGCATAGGGGTGCGTCAGTTACGAAATTGGTTCAGTGGTTGACATGAAACCGAGTTTATCTCGTCTTATATATACAGAAATTTTATGGATTCTTAAAGAACCACAGATCGGGATCTCATCCACAGCAGTTATTGGCGATTTACTATCAATAAATATGTTATGGTGATATATAAGACAGTCTGAGCCCACAGCAGAAATAAGAATTAAATCATAAATATACCTATAAAGGCTTAGGGAATAGAGACTGTAATTATTATCCCGATCGCTGGATTGATGATTCCAGGTGGATGAATAATTCGTTCGGGAGAAGATACGCTTGAATCAAAAATGATGACACTGCTCAAATAAATAATAAAATCAGTCGTTTGATAAATGTACCTGAGTTGGTTTGAAAAATCGCGTCAAAAAGTCAAACCCGTGTCCGTTCATTTGTCAATATATTTCCGACAGAACATCATATAGTTACAAATGAGACTTTATGAGATATCCTACAGGTAAACCAAAAAATATGATTTATTCGATAAGTTTGCAGGAAATCGCCTGTTTTACGAGTGTCGTGGACACGGGTTATTAGGGCGACTCGTATGTAGTGTTTTTTGTACAACTCTAAAATAGTATTTACGAGCTTTAAAAAGTTTTTCCTCCCGGCAGTAACACGAGCCATAAAAAGTGCGAATTCAGACAAAGGTAATATCGGAGGCTTAACATAAGTATAACTTATGTGAAAGCATAATTTCAATAAGAAATTCTAAGACATCGTACGATTTTCAAATATTAATACGTGCATATAATAACTACTTAGAATTTCAAAACGAATATATATTATTTCTATTAAATTATTAATTCGTTTTTATTCTCATTTATACATTCTAAAGGAAGAAAGATCAAATTGAGAGTGTTGCATTCTGGATAGATTAGTGTTTATCGGAATTGCGGAATGCGAGCGGTGCGATATTTTACACGCCGATTAAAGGGTAATTCGATTAACGGATAAGAAATTGGAGAGAGAAGATATATTATACACACAGAGGATGAACAAATGCATCAGGAGAGAGAATGAATTCCAGGTAAAGGGTAATCAGGTAGTAAAGAATATGTACTCACGTAAAATTGGCATTTGAGTAATCGATTAACAATTAAATGAGGTGTGGAAATGAAATAAATTGTATTGTGGTGGAAGACATTGTGTCACCGAGTCTGTTCTAATTCTATCCAACCATCAATAATGATTTTCACAGAAGGGTGACTTCTTGTGACCGACTAACCTTGATTCTGTCAAGATTCGAAATAATTTGAAATTCATGTAAATGAAATGATAAAAGCGGACCATCATGAAGATGAAGTTAGGCCTGACTTTTGCAAAATTAATTACACTCAGCATAATGCGACGGGGTCCAAAAATTTAAGTATTTTACTTTCGCTCGTTCATAATATAAATATTCATCGGTCTCGAAACACCCGTAACTTTGAAGGCCCATCGACACGAGGCGGACTTTAAATTATGCACAGGATATAATTGCTAACAGAATATTTAATTACCGATTATGTAGCTTAATAAGTATTCTATTTGAAATGCTTACCTGTAAGTCATCTGAATTTGATTGTTGTTCTTGTACCATACGAGTTGAGCTGGAGGATTTCCACCTCGACTTTTGCAGACAAGCTCTACTGCTTGTCCTTTCCTCACTGTTTCTCCGCTAGTGTAACCTTCGATGTAAGGTGGGCCAGGTGGATCTAAAATTAATAATAAATTAGTAATTTGCATACCTACTATATATAATATAAACTGTTACTTGCTTAAAAAATATTATATGGATCAATATTATAGTAAAAACAGTTTTTATTAAAAACAAGTCTTGGCCACAAAAACTCTCTCGTTCTTGTTCAAGTTAAAAAACAATTGCTTTGATCGGTTATTACAACTGGGAGATCAGGAATAATATTATTAAAATTCCGATCGATCATCTTGATACATGATTACTCTGATTTGCTGCATTGTAAGTTAAATACTGAAGCGATTGATAGACAGTGAATTAACACGTTCTTGTGTGTAAAAAAATAGAAACCTTTTCAAAAAGCCCTCGGGGCGTATATAAATAAATAAGTAAATACAAGTTACGTCACTAAATTAATCTGTGCTGAAATAGTGTCAAGTTGTGTTGAATAAATCAAACAACAGATTATCTTAATTAATAATCAGGATTAAGCACACCAATAAAGTAAATAATCAACTTAAAATATTTATAAACGTAATTAATAAAAATCATTATTACATGAACATTAAAGTTTATTTCTAAATCGTAATAATAATTACCTCAACATAATAAGTCTAGTACCTATACAAGTGAGTAATGTTTTAAGTTTGAGCTCTTTGTTGTAGAATTTGTTTAGTTTTAAAACATGTCAAGTGAAATGTATTTGATTATTTTTCAACAAAAGAGGTTCGGTCGGGTGTAAAATGCGATTTGGCACAGTTAAAAAGGTGATATAATAAAAGCGTGTTGTGAGACTGGTTTCAATTTAATAATGACAACGCATTGTTTGTTTTGAAGTACTAAAGTGATATTTGAGCGTCGTAAATCGTCCACTTTTCGTGAAAACTTCGTCAAATTACACGCTGTCACCGACACAAACCACCGCCCACCCATCCACCGCCCGGCCGCCCCACGCTACCATTGAACCTTTTAATTGGACAGACCACCCTATCCCCTTATTCCGAACAGATAGAATGCGACCGATGCCTCCCTTTCGTCTGATCCACGCCTATTATACTTTTAAATATAAATCGGCGTGAAGATGGAGGCATTTTTAGTCAGGTGCTTGTTCGGGTACTCGAAGCCGGTGTCAATTATGGACTGCTTCTGATCCGAATTCTCGGCAATTAGTGAATCCAAACGACGACCACTTGGCGCATATCGGCAGACTCTCTAATTATAAATCTCTCATTATACTACAAAACGCCATATACTTAATTAGCAAACGCATTCACTGATCCGTAACTTTCAATTCAATACAGTCTATATTTTAAAAAATCTGACTCATAATAGACAATTCTCAGAACACCTTGTGTGACGAGTCCTGGGGAGTTTGGCCCCTGTCAATTATACGCACTTTCAGTATTAGATTTATAATAAAATCACAGTTGGTGGCAAACCAAGCGAGACTTTCTAGTATAAAGATGTGTGTAAACCTTTGGAAAATAAATATCACCGACTGGTGGCTTTTTGAACAGAATTTTTTCGAATGCAAATACAATTACAGTGTATTTGGAGCATGTCGCTCGTTCATCTAGCAGTGTGTATATTTTAATTGATTGAATCGGAAATATTCGTTAACAAAATATATAATATGATTGGAGTACATGTAATATTAATTGCATGGACTGTGACACGAAGCAAATTGAATTAAGTCTGTCCACAATTCGTTTTCATGGGTTTAAGCGTAATTTCGATAGCTGGCGACACTTTTCACTGTGAAATAAAATTAACAACGCATTGAATGTTTAAAATGAACGCGTAGTTGAAGGGGATTATTTAAAAGAAAATATTGTTTGAAAGAATACAGGTGTGGTCCAGACCCAGAGTCCAAAGAGAGCACGGATGCTCAGGGATATCTGAGCAACATATTTATCAATCCTATTCCACGATTCAGTTATACGCCTCTCATATCTTCTTTATGCGTCACGAACTGGCGACAAAATACAGAATTCCTTAGTTTTTCTTAAAAACCCCATCTTAGACACGAGCCTCTCCCTTTTATGTTAGGCCACCGGCATCGATAGGAATTCGGGCGCCGCACTTTTCTCGCAGCTTTATGCTTTTTGATAAGAGTCGGTTTGCCACTAAAGCGATTTTATGTTAAAAAGCTTTCTTAAGATAGAACTATTCATCAAAGAGGGTGTCTATCCAAATCTCAGTCTTACATTTAATGTACAATGAAAAAAAACCCTATTTACAATTTTAGTTCTGCCGTAAAATAAATTAAACAAATTTACATTTCAAAAGCAGTCACTCCTTTGATGTTAATTAAGATAAAATTGACTTCATTTATAAACATAAACTCATACATTATTTTAAGTTTATGTAATCGATTATAATTATATTTCATTCTAAAAAAACATTACCAAATAAAACCTAACTAACATTCTTCCATAATATGACACCATATATTTGATGAAAGCGGATAAATATTACATACCTGTGATTTAGTCATTTTTAGTAATATAATATTATAGATTAGTCTTGACTATGAAGGTCTCCCTAAACTGTTAGAATGCGGTTGGGTTTTGATAAAAGAGTGACTGTTTAAGGTGGTTTGAAGCGTAAATGATACAATTTAGTGGTGAATAACAATTAAGATAAGCCGGCGACAAAGTGATGCTGTCTGCCGCCTAATGGTCGCCTGATCTGCCGCTAAAAACTATACATAAATCACTTAAAACTTTCATCAAACACTATCTATTACCACAGTATCGAAACCAATAATTCACCCGCTTCTACCACAATAATGTGTTCATAAAATAATATACGATTAAAAAGGTCTAGTCATAAAACAATGCCCGCTTGTATGATCAGCACGTTGTTTATACAATTAATTTGAGTATTTTTTATGACTGCATTTTATATACTTTATACTTATAAATGTATGTATTTTTACGAAGATCTAAAATTTTACCACTAGTTTGACATGAAGATTAGATATAACCAAATCACAAATTTAAAGCTTTGGTGATATGTATACTGTGGTCATGGGTTCAAACTCCGCTAGAGTAAAAAAAAAATTTAATCTGTTATTACAACTGATAAATCGGGAATAATGTTAATTAAATCCCTATCGATCGTCTTAATCACGTTTACTTTAATTTCCCGGATTGAAGGATAAATACTGAGGTCTAATTACCTAATTCAAGTCGAACTGTTATTTTGAAAAATTTAAAAATAGTTAAAAATAATAGTCTTAAAATATTGATATGTTTTTAACTGAATAATTATAGAGTTTAAAAATAACAAATTATAGCAACATATACATATATATTCGATAATTTATCTTTTTAAGTATTCTTAATATAAAAATCCACATTAATCATAAATTAGCCTAATAGCTCAGGGGACAAGGTGCATGGCTACAAATACTGTGGTCACGGTTTCAAATCCCGTTCAAGTAAAAAAAATTATATGATGATTGTCTTAATCCAGGTTTACTCTGATTTTATGGATTGTAAAGTAAAATAATGAGGCGATTATTAAGTCGGGCAGAGCCAATCTCTCTATGACCTGTGTAACTATGAATAGTTAAGATCACAAACAAAAATGAATTTGTAATAACCTACTCAAAAAAACTCCTCAGGGTATATATAAATAAATTATTTAATAAATATGAAGTGTTTTTTGTAACTTTTGACATGTTGTTTTTAAGAAGGTCGTTGAATTAAGATGCATTAAAAGTCAGGCACAATAAAGATTCAGGCGACATCGACAGGTCCGAGGCGCCAGGCACTTCTTATCGATACCATTACAGAATAAAGGTAGGACTTATTCGGGGAAATAAGTTGTAAATCTGGCCCATGGCTGTTAGTCTACAATGGTGTGTCGATTTTGAAACAAGGCACACCATCTGAAAGGAGGACCGGCACAATGCACATTCTTCAGTACCGCTTTGTGCCCTTCTTATCTATCAAGTGCTATTGTGCTGTGTGTTGCAACCCTCTGGGCCTTTATCATGTGAGACTCGACTCACCTTAGACTGTGACACATATCGAAATAAATATCCGATGTCTTTAAATATAACTGTGAATGCCTTTCACATATTATATCCCATATGCCTGTTTGGTTTTAAAATTATGGGGATGCTATACTTAATTCGTCTAAATAATTTTTCACGTTTATCTAAAAACATATACACATATTGAATTGGATGCAAAAGATGCGTGTGAATATTTTTACTATATTTATAATATTATTTTATATATATTTCTATTTAACTATGATGCCACGTACAGACACTCGCGAATGTAGACGAATAGGATGAGTGTGGATGACACATTCGTTAACATTTTCCTTGATTCGTCGAGTGTGTGTTGATTTTATTAAAATTAGATTAAATGTTTCGAACACTGATCATCAGAATTGCGTAATGCGTTATATGCGTTATTTATTATATAATATTATTTAACAATATTTAATTGGATTCTCACGAGTGTGTGGAAGCACCATTACAGCTACAGGTTTATCGAAAGCATATGCTTAATAATTATAATGTAGGCATACAGAGGAAAATTTTATCTGACTATAAAATACGAGCAATCCGTATAATCCGAAAAGAGTGATGATTACGGCAATTCAAATTATTAAATTGTATTAATCCGTAAAAACACAAAATTTAAATTGACACATTGAAAAAAATATTAATATAAAAAAATTAAATTCATTATAAAAAGCTGATATGTTAAATAATTAATATATATTATAGAAATGTTTGAATAATGGGTGTGGTTTATATGGTGATTCTGTGTATTATTTTTCACGCTGGATGCGCAAAAAGATATAAATCATAATTTTGAAATGTCAGTTATATTTCACAGAAGCATTTGTTGTACGAGGACTTCATACAGGTGTAGCTGATTTGCATAGTTATTATGTCGAGATGGAAAAGGCAAGTGGTAAGGAAAAAGGCTATACAGATTGTCAAAGGAAAAGAGTTATGATACTTACACAAAACACTCAATTGTACGGTGGTCCTCATGGACATCTCTCGAGGAAGTGCCTCGTGTCTCGCCTCGCAGGTTATATCAGCATAGTCATCTTCAGCGCCCGGCTTCAAATTGATCCTGAAAACAGTAATATGTTATAATGCGGCAATAAAAGTGAAGGTGTAATTTGTAAAGAGAGATGCAGGGTGAAAAATCACAGAGCAAGGTGGATATTTATTAGCTCGCTTAAAGGGGAAGACGCGGATATCAAAGAGCCTCTTTTCTCGACTCAACCCTCAACAACCCGGATTAATTTCGAAACCTCTTTGTCAACATTAATGTATACTATATTGAATTTCTGTTAAATGGAAGATGCCCATCTTTACAAATACACTTTTATTAAGACAAACTATAGCATATAATTGTAGCATTTATAATATTATGATAATAGACAATGAATGCACTAAATGTAAACGATGCTTGAGTTGATCCACAAGGGAATTAATCCAATTCATTAGCTTAGGCCGAGATATGAACACGTACCAACCAACAAACTATATACACTATATACATATACAATTATAATTATCATTATTTTTAATTATTAAGAGATAATTAAAAATAATGGTTTGCGAGTTTCATTGATTAAAAGTCCATCCTGTATAATAAGGAAACATAGTGGCTTTCGGTGGGGTGCAATTATTTTTTATATATCCAAATTCAAAAGATAATTTAATAAACAGTATAGTGGTATTATTAGGTGAACTGAAGGGACAACCTAGTGAGGGTGTCATTGCTGATAACTTATGTCAGAATGGTATATATTTGTGATAGTAATAATAAGTAAAAGAAAGGGCGAGCAAAGCCACCTCATTAGGCCGACAAAGTGAGGCATCGCTGTAACAGTAAGTCACGTACTTTCCTTATAAGAACCACCACGTACCTATTAAGGGCTACCTTTATTACAGGTGCTACTTAATGTAACTATTCGTACTACGATACTGACACAGTCTAGGATTTTATGACAATTTATAAAAGCTTATTCACTTGAAGGCGCGTGTGATGAATAATGGAATTAAAAGCGTAACGTCTTAGCATCGAACCTTCATTATGAAAAGGGAAGAGCAATCATAGCAGGAAAAAAATAAAAAGCTAGCAAGGAAACAGACAGACAGACTGACTGACGCACAGTGGAAAATAAACAAGAATAAAAGGCGAGAAAGTAAGAAGAAAAAGAACGAACGGGAGTTGAAATGACAAAATTGTAGGTCGAAGGGTAAATAAATCATAGGGAGAGTGGTCTTTCGTCTCTGGAATGAAAACTTCCCAATGCTGCTGAGGCCATTCCACGTTTTCTCTTTCGGCACAAATCAGTTTGAGTGACGTGTCCCCGATGTGGCGTGGTGTAAAAATGACTGAAACTTTCAGAATATATTAGGGCCAAGTGAGGCAAGAGACTAATGGCCTGATCGTGTAATCATTTTTGCACGGTTAAAAGCCCACCACCGACGACCTAACGATTCCTCGCATACAATTTTATCATATTTCTGTTCAAACGAGCTTAAAAAGCCTAACTATACACATATGAGAAGGCTTTGATCGTACTTGCCTGCTTATATGAATATATTATCAAACCAAACCTCATAAAACTCACCTCTTGAATATCAAATGGATACATATTGGAGAATGCCAATTTCATCTTTCGTATATAATTTATTTTTTTATTTATATGTAGCTATAAAAATCAAACTGTCTCTTGAGTAGAAAAATAATATTAATTATCAACAATGGCATATTTTGTAGAGGAAAAAATGTAGGTATTATTTATTGGTACTATTATATCTTTCGGAACCGTATTTTAATATTAAAAAACCCCTTTTCTTATATTCAAAGGAGACTACCATATGACTACCGTATAGCATAAAGGCTATTATAAATATAAATAAGAGGGTTGAGGCAATAGTAGGGATGCTAAAGTGGACATGCGGCATAAGCGGAGATTTTATTTAAGACTCGAAAAGTGCGGTCGGATGTATAAATTTCCGAACCGTTTTTCGTTATTCACAGGCCAGAACAACCGCTGTTAACATGCGCAGGAAAAAATATTCGTGCAACCTACACATATATGTGTTATATAAAATAGAACAGGAGGATTTATTTTAACTCGGGGAAATTCATGATATTCCTCGACGCTTACCTGGATTTTATGGTGTATCTCTTGGCTTTGGGGATTCCGCTGGGATCCTCTATCTCGATCACTTCGTCCTGCTTGCGATCTGAAATGTTGTAACATACAAATAAATACACATACATCTTTATATATTTACTTAGAGCGAGCATATTAGCTTAGTGTGTCTGGAAAGTTGAGATACTGAATAAAATAGTAGAGTACTGAATTTTTGTACCGAATATACACATTTCCTTATTGTATTAATAGATATACGCGAAATAAAAAGTAATACGCATGGATAGACATTTATTGATTCCGTGTTAAGAACGAAAAGGCATGCAAAGAATACACACATACCTACAGTCGAGATTTTGAAAAAGGTTTAGCGAGCTGACCGTTCGGGAATATCCACCGTGTTTGTTAAAAGTAGAACGGAAAAATCCTTTGGTTTGGGAAAAAGGATACAAAGGAAGAAAGCAAGCAAGAGGCCTTGGGCACTAAAATGCTATTTCCTACAAAGTGGAAATTAATCGCTGTGACAGTGACATCACGGTCTACTGCACTGGCTATTTGTCCCGCAGCATAGTTGCATCGTCGTCATCTTTCCGAAGCCAAAGCCACTTTTTAACAAAGTCTTTATCGTGTATGCGGCCAAAAGGAATCCTCGATTGGATTCAATTTGAATTATAAATACTGCCGGAGACTTCAAAGAGCTTCGCGGGTACAAATTCAATTTGCAAGTTAGTTTTTTTTCCATTTGCTGCCGCCTCGGGAAATCCGTTTAAGACAGTCGACGTCGTCCGGCCTAACAGACTTTACGCCCAATAAAACTATAAACTTACTTACAAAATACTCTTATATTGTATTCGCATATGTAATTTACGTTATGGTTAGCTCTGTACGTAGTTTAATTATTTAAAAACATACTCAATGATTGGAAGTCATCGAGCGGCCTAATTTAAATGCATTGGATGATGTACACGTATAAATGTCGAAAGTGGTGATTAGATGTTGGCAATGTTGATATATGACGAAGAGAGTTAACAAGCGTAAGGTCAACAAACACGGGCACAACCAGTGAAATTGTTTGATGAAGAGCGGCACATGTTTATCCAAATGGATAGACATTCGTCAGCTGTGATCTGCTGTTGAAAATCCGCAATTTTCCATCCAAAAAATATACACACACTCACCACGCCTCCCTTAGCAGGTGACAAATCACCAAGTTTATTTATTCGTAGCGATGACGTGCTACATATATACGATATTTTTAATATTTTTTATTTAAACAAATTTCTAAACATTTAGAGTGAAGGGGTAGGTTAACTTTCACACACATTTGCATTTTACTAGTATATTATTTTATGCATTTTGGATAATATGACGAATAATGCACAAAAGTGTATAATTTTGCGAATCCAAAGAATAGTAGCAGATAAAGGGTGAATATGTCACCGCAGCAGCATAACTCAACATAACTGGCAAACAGAAAACGAAGAGCATGCTTTAACTTGATTTATATCTTGGAAGATGTATTCACATATTTTGCGGGTACAAATTCAAAAGTTATACGCTGCACTAATGAAGGCGCAGTTTGGCAATAATTAAAAAGAGTGTGTATTTATATAGGCTATAACGATGGTTCCGAACAACTTTTAATGCCTCTTTCTCTCTCCCCCTTGTATTCGCATAAATTAAAAACAAAAGAAATATCTATATTTACCAGAGTTTTACGACTTTCAGGAGAGCTGTATATCATTTGGGCGGAAGGGAGGCGCCTTCATAGCGATTCTCTGTTTATTTAGAACATTCTTTCTTTACATTTCCGATATTAATTTGCGTACGCGTCTCGCAAGCATTACAATAAAATAACGCTAACTGTAAACGATTTGAAAATGAGTGCAAAATAAATTACCTGCTTTAATTTCTTCTCGGCCTCTATACCACACCAGTTTGGCTACGGGTTTGGCATTTTTGGCCTGACACTCCAAAGTCAGTTCCTGCTTCTCTTGGATCTCGATCTTGGAATTGGGCGAGTAGCCAACTATATCCACAGACGTCGGTGGAGCTGAAAAGACAAAAAAGGACACAATCAATATCAATATTCAACATATTATATACCGCGCAGACTTTTTGAAAACATCAACAATACAGCACATATTCGATATTCGTAGATTTTTTAATATGGGAATAAAATAAATATTTTATATATACATATTTATGTACCTGTATAAAATTTTATTTGAAAATGTATAAAAACTGCCTCGACAATTATTTAACAAAACAACTTTCAACTGTCTGACTGGTGGAAGTAGAAAGAAGAAGTAAAAAAGCACCTTAAACGACCGCTGCGGTGGTATAAAAAGTTTCTTGTTTGTTCTGGCACTTTTGGGTGGTGGTGTCCACGATTTTTCATTTTTCTTTATAAAGCAAAATTCTCATTCAGGAATAGACGGGAGCGAAACAAAGATGGCGAGTCGCTATACCATTTAAGGGCCGAGACTTCATCAAGTCCCGTAATCCTACACCACGAAGAAGAGGGAAAAATAAATTGAAACAAATTCGCTTTTAAACACACGCATAGCATGGGGTCGACGAGGACGGGGAGCTTTTCGGTCTTCGGAGAATGAGCATCCCCTTGTCTATCTATGGGCGCTTGATCATGGAAATCAAAAATTAAGTATCGACCCATGCCTGCCCCAGTTTTCTTTGGAAATTTGTTTGTAAACATGACGCGAAAAAGATCAAAAGGTCGAATTAAGCCCGCAAAACGTTTCCGCGTTCTTTCCCCTAAATGTCTAAAAGGTGTATCTTTCGTTTTATTCGACATGTTATAGATAATATGTATAAAGATATATATTAATAAGAAATGTTATTTATTTGCTTGGTATATTTTATGTAAATATAGAAATTTACTCGGCGGTAAAGTAGACTGATGGAGATAAGTCCTGAATTAAACAAGATTCGGAGATCGCGAGATTGGAATGGAGGAACAGAGTAGAGAGAAAAGCTCAAAGGGAGTGAGGAGTCACTAGAAATGAGGCCGCTTCAAGAACGTTATATAATACCTCTTACCTACATTAAACATTCCCTACGAGATACGACGTAAAATAAATTCATTAATAATATCAATAAATTAATTATATTATTTTAATGGTGAGACTATTCCAACGGGAATCATAAAGCTAAAACTAAAACAGCAGTCTTTTGCGGGTAGTAAGTAGTTTTGCCATTCCTCATCGATATTTCACCTGCACAAAGGCTTAAAAGTTAAAGATTAAAATTGTGAAATGACTAAGAGATGCAGTTGAGTCTACGTACGAACAAAATAAACGACAGAGGTTGAAAGTTTGGCGGAATGAAAAGAGGTCTGCAACGCAAAGAGAACCAATTAAAAGTTAGTGTTTATACAATGCCCTTTGTTATAGTGCTTTAACTCCGAACAACCCTCACCTATTTCATTGTTATTAGCAGACCTCTCCCTAAACCAAATGAATAAACTAGCCGAACCGTTTTTTCACTCCTAATGTGCAGCCGATTGACTTCACTATCTCGGGACTTTTCTTCTAACTTCACCGAACGAGTGCTATTTTGCTCATTGATTAACTTCGTGTTCACAATATAAAAAAGATACTGCATTGTAAAATAAATCTGAATGGATTTTCAATGGTGAGATTTATTAATTGAGTTATGTGTCAAATGCATTATTCAATTTATCAGCGAGCTCAGGAAATAAGGCGAGTGACTACAAATCTCACTTGAATAATAAACAAAATGATTCGATCAGCTATTGCGAGTCAGAAAATCTCAATATATTAAAGTTTAGTCAGATTTCCTGGATTTTAAGGCAAATAAAACTGAGGCAATAATTAAGTCAGGCACAGTCGGTATTTAATGTGTGTAACGATAGGTAAAATCGAACAAAAAGAAATAAATTGTTGATAGTGTTGACTTCTGGGTGGAATTCAATAATTTATTTTTGTTGTTGTAATTTCCACAGTATTTTATACTAAATAAATTTAAATAATCCTCTAAAAAAATATCTATAGTCATACATAATGGGGGAGTATGTTTTTATTTTTTATTAGCAATATATTTAAATATTAATTTTATAATTCAATATGAGATGAAATATGAACGTCAAAACCACGGAAACTGTTACGTAGTATAAATTATTCACTGCATTTAAGGAATTACATTGGGAATTATTCAAACGAATACGAAGGAGACTCGTTCAGAACTTAAATGACCGAACAAACTGTTTCGACTCGGGTGCCCTGTTTCATAGTTCCGACTTAAATATTTGCAAAGAAACTTTCCTAAAAAGAATACTCAAAATTATACTTTCAAAGGTTCATTATTATGAAAAAGGTCAAATGAGACTTATTGAAATAGTGTGAACTTTAAACATTATATTATGTATTTTGAGAATGTTTGTTGGATTACTATGGCAGATAATTGTGTTATTTAGATTTTAATAATGCGAATATGAAATGGAAATTTGAGTGTATGCAAAATCAAAAATCAAATGCACTATTTAATGTAGTGGGCTGGTTGATAAATTGTGACGATGTGTGACATACATAAATACAGGGTGAAGCCCATAATTATTTATTTTAAAATGTAAATTTATATATATGTACATAATGAGGGCAGTCTAGTAATTGGTGGCACTCCGGTGAAAAATAATTTTTTAAGGCCACTCTTTTGTAGTGTTCTTTTTTCCACTAATTGCCACCCCTTAGGACTCTTTCCACCGGGGGCTGCCATACGAATAAACTACGCCCACCACCCACTATCGCTGCTTCTTCTTAACCCCTTTGAATAAATGAAAAATCTTTACCGTTAGGTGTCAAAGACCAACCATTTCAAATCACAAAAAACGTTTATTAAATCGTCAGTCTTAGATTATGAATTTCATCGTTTGCTTTATTAAAATAAAACTATTACATTAAGTGAGACTCATTCATTATCAAAAATTTTGGAGTGGAACAGTGAAAACAGTGGAACCTCGATTAATAGAATCAAGGGTAATGAAAAAAATTTAAAAAATTCAGATTCAAAATAGAAATAAAATTAATATAGGGATAAAAAAGCTTCCATTTATCAGAGAATTCAAGATGTTGAAGTTTAATATATTTGCACTATATAACTCAAACAACAACTATACCTAAATATACTTATTTAATAAAAACTTTTTTGTTTTGCGATTTTCGTAAAATGTAATCGAAATAAATGGTACAATATGTATATGTGAAGAGATTCCGTTTGCACGATTAATATTGTACATCTTAAAATCAGTAAATTTATATATTATTAAAAAATTTGGAATGCACACTTGAGATTGAAAATATCCTATTATGAGAAAATTCAATAGTACGGTTATATTCCCAGAGGGGCGGGTGGGCGTCTCTTCAACCCCTTAAAAGCCAAAACTCCATATAATTTATTTTTTCAACAAGATGATATTGACGATTTCAATTAGATAAAGTAGATTTCTAAAAAATGAAGGGGGTAATAACAAGAGAAAAGCCAGAGGTGTAATGTAATGACGGGTAGTGTAACGATAACGACGGTCCCTAACGATATTTAGGCTCAATTAGTGCCAGCCGCATACACATCGTCTCTAAATCTAAATCATCCTTTAATATCGCCTATTATTGTTATCTTCATTGTCACTATAACTGATATCGTGTTACATTGATAAAACATTAATATTTATATTATATACGCAGGACGGAATTTTATTTATGTACCTTTGCCGACGCGGTTGGTTTAGTTTTTTTTAAATAAATATTTTATACAGTTTAGATAAGATAATTTTATAGGAAAATTGTCTGCCATGTTAGACGAAACACTTTAAGGTCACAGCCGTATTCAAATCGCAGTGCATAAACATTCTATTTTTTTGTGTCTATTATTTGAGCAACGTACATTTAATATTCATAAGGTGGCCGACTTGGCCAAGAATTAAATTCCAGAGATGAGTATTCTGTTTATTCTGCACCAGCCGCCACTTTTTTAAAGCATGCGAATGCACCATGAAAATCTTCAACGACCTCTAAACTGAAACACATGCATATTTTATTATACAGTGTCTTGAATATGAAAAATAATACGTGCTGTTCACGATGAATTGGAATATTTGAAGTAAGAGATATATTTTACGAGCAATGTTTGGTGATAATATTTGTGAAAGAAAGAGCTTGAGAGAAGCGCGCTGAATTTTCAGCAGGCTTAATCTGCTGATCTGTAACCCCATGAATAAACTGCAGAGTCGTGTTTATTTATGTTAAAGTAAATAAGTGAATTTCAGCGTACACAACTACAATTGTATTGAAGATACAACAATATTGGGTCGAGTTAAAGCGGGCGTCGGACACGATGGACGGTGAGGTGCACGTCTGGGGGTGGTGAAAGAGGTTACTCAAGATCGGGTCGGTAAGGGCGGCAGAAGCGCCATTTCAAAATTATGCAAATACAATTTATTAAGGATTTATTCGCCATAACTAACCGGCGGCTTGCGACGAATACAAAGCGTTGGGTGGGATATTAGCATAAATCTTGGGCGGGCAGCTTAACGACTGTGGCCACCGCCCACTAATTATGCGAAACCACTACTACTCCACACCATCATATATTACTACAACAAAATAACATAACACCAATTAAACACCTCCTTTTTACCACACTCATTTAAGAACCGCACTGCATTCTCTAATACATTACACAGACAGACGACTTGACAATGCCCAATTTTCTTCAAGATGTTACTCGTGCTACCAACTGTCAAATCCTATCTCGCCGATATTCAAGTGTTATATCGAAATCTCGTGCTATTCCCCCTATTCCAGTTTTGTGCCGAACGCGTCGCTTCGGCTCAATTCGCCTTTATGCCAATTCTCTTGAATGCTTCCGATACTCACATCGTAACCGCTAGGTTATAGCTTTGACAGGCGCTGAAACGCCACGTAGCACACGACTTGAAAAAATTGAAGAAACTGACCCATAGAGTAACAGATTGCAAGAGAATGACCGCAGGGAAAAAAAGCAATCAAAATGTTAATAATATCCGGTCGTACGTCGGAATTGGAAAAGTTTCCCCCCACTTTTGATATGCAACCGAGACGACACATTAATAGATGGCGATTTAGCTCCATTGATTAGGCAGAGGGAAGTCCAAACGCCAGAGGCTGTATGCAAATTCTACTTTTCAGTACTTTGCGGCTAATTTCAATTCGGCGCGATGGGAATTAGCATTTTAGCGTTAGTCGTTCTCTGTTCTCCATTCGTATTGGGTAGTGATGATGCTTCTTGCTCAGTCTCTCATTACGATGCTAAGCTTTCGATCGAACACACTTTGTGGGGCTTTCTGGTTCCACACCGACACGTCCTACTTTCAACAAACAGTCTACGAGACCACACAATCTACTATCTTTGTACACCGCTTTTAACACACCAATAAGAGGTGCTTATCTATTTTGAGATACATTTACAACTAGACAATATAATATGGTAATCGACCAACATATTAATTAAACATAATACTCAAACCAATATGCTTATAGCTAATAAACAAGTCAGTAAGTAGGCTTTTTATATTTTTTAGACACAAAAAAGTGTTAATTTATTGTCTGTTAATTGCCTCAGTATTTTCCTTATAATTTGGGAAATCAGGGTAAATCCGGATCAAGGCGATCGATCGGGATTTTATTAATATTATTCCCGATCTCCCAGTCGTAATAACCGATAAAATCATTTTTATACTTGATCGGGATTTGAACCCAGGACCACAGTATTTGACCTATAATTATTTTAAAATATTTGAACATACTATTATTTTCACAATTTTATTGTTTCTCTGAATTTTTATTATCAAAAAAAAATTTGTATTCTTCGGGTCTGTGCTCAAGAAAAATACATAAGATTATTATTATAAATGAAATAACCTGTAATACCTACATTTTACGTCATCTATCTATATTATTTGCCTTTTTGCTCATCAGATCAATCTTTATACATATTATTTATTGTTTTCCCGAAAAGCTCGGTTGTTTTCTCTTATCTCATGGTATCAATCCCCAAGGACCTAGATCACCAAACTAAGAGATCTTTTTTCCTATACAAAATCTTTTTTAAGAATTATCACCTGTAATAACTGTAACTTTGACTCACTTAGTTCGAAGTAAAAATCTGAATCAGACATGGTCGCTCGTTAATGACATTAGATTTGATGTGAACACGAGCGTTCACAATTCATTTGAGATTAAAAGTCATTTGGGATCGGGTGAAAGTAAGCATTCGGAGCGATGATGGATGAGATTGGCTGATGAGGATCAGAGCGTGACGAAGTGCTGACGTCGGTTTTTTAGTCATCTCTTGTAGGAAGTGAGACAGGCGTGCGAACAATGAATACAATGACAGGATGTGAACAGGTCACCCACCAGGTCATTACAACACAGCCATGTCTAATCGTTAAGGTGTACTGCCTTCAAAAAGTGACGACACTCATCACACCCTCACGCGATATCACCTTCTAAAAACTATGCCAAAGTCGCTGTCATAATATCAAATCACATCCACATGGGAACAATTATTACACTGAATAATTGACTAGAATACAATGGTGACTGGGAAAATCATAAAACAGACAGGCAACATCCTTTGTATTCATTTGTAATAATATTTTTATTATATTTATTATACTAAAAAATATGTATGTATAAAAAATTATCAATCTGTGGGGTTGATGGAAAGTAAGAGAAAAAATAAATTATGATTTCTTTTATTATAATATTGACGACTTAAAAATAAGTCAAAGAAGACATCTAGCGATTGTAATAGAACTGAAGAAGCTTGTGAGACGAAAGACTTTTTATCGCCGTTTTGGTATCGTGTTGATGATGATAACAATGATATTTAATATCATGTATAGTCTATAGATACTTAAACTTAAAGCCAACCTAACCTATATTTTTCATAGGACTAATTTATATACAAGCTGGAATTGAACTAACTGAGAATATTTTAGGGGGTGATAGGGTATTGTAAAAATAAATGAAAAATTTATAGTGCTTTTGGAATCGAGTTTGAGACACAATTTTGGAATTGGCTCTTTCTGTAAAGTACTCAGTAGTGAATGTCAATTGTGTTTTGTTTCTGTGATATTGTTTAGTTACTAATTTCACTTATTTTTGCGATACCCTACCATCCCCTAAAACTATTCTCAGTTAGTTCAAGTCCATCCTGTATAATGTGGAAAACTGAACAATAATAATAATAGTTAATTAATTACTCATAGACCATAGTCTGAATATTAAAGAAAAATGATTATTTTTGAGAAATATAAAACTTTGTATGATAATGTGGATGAAGGAATAAGTCGAGTGGATGGTTTGGAATTAGTGAGTTGTAAGACAATGCAGTTTCATTTGCGCCTGGCACAATGTCAAATGGCGAAGAGAGAAGGTTTCCAGTGTAACGGGCAATCATTTGTAGTTTGGTGGAGAGACTGAAAAGCAGATTGACTAGTACTGGTTTCCGGTGGCAAGTAGCCAGCCATACTATAAGTCCATTGCGCTGTACTGCATTCTGCGATTTGCCACACCAAATACCCTAAAAATGTTACCAGGCCTCTTCCGCAGACAAGCGGAAACAGGATTCCGCCATTTCGAGGCGGCAACGCTTTATTATGCCCACAGCCACAAGTTACTTAATTGTACCACTCGCAGAATACACCTAAAACCAGATAATACCATTACGAGGCTACACTAAACTCTAGTGTGTTATTTTTGTAGAAATTGGTATTTTAAGAAAAATAACATTGATTGGGTCAATGACTTCAACTAATCCAGATTAAAAGGTAACTAATCTAAGGGTAATTCTATAAAACGTTGGAAATGAACATTTCAAAAAGTGGGAGTGAGCTATAATATGGCCAGAAATCTGGCAACGGATAAAAAAATTAAAAGCGTCATAATTATCAGTAGTTATATATACAGGCTTCTATCTTCTGAGAAAAAAGTCGTAAAATTGTGTGAAAGAATTGTGGAAAGTCTACTAATTTTTATTTAAAATCCGCACACAATGAATTTATCATTTACAATATTACAATTGTGGTGAGTTTAATCATTAAACTAATATTATAGTAAAAGACAAATATATTTTTAGGGAAAAATAATGCTTCATGCTCAAAAGATAATCTCTTTGAAATATAAGTAATATTATTTATTAATAGTGGCGCTAAACTAGTCGTGGATGTTTATGAGTGTGTTGGTGCATTTAGATATAAACACGCATACAGTTAAAGAGTAAACAAAGTCGCACTAATACACTGACAGAAAGCTATCAGTATTAATTTACAATACAGCCAAAAACATCTACCCTTAGACTAATGCCACTAATGCACTATGTATAAGAAATGGGTGTGTAATTTCCAGATTCTCTGTAATTTTGAATTGTTAGGACTCAATTATCTAATTGGATGGTGACGATTTAGTTATTTCGATGCTAGAGGTGAAATTTCGAATGAATAGATTTTGGTTATTCAACCAAAGCAATAAAAATAAACGAGTCTGATTTGGGAGGTATAGTTAAAGGGAGTTAATTTAGGTGCACGGGAAACCGTCCAACAGGAACTGAGCTGATCGGCCGAAATTTCCTTCGCTGGTAGAAGCGGACAATTAGTTTATTGTTCTCTTTTTATGTCATTCCACACTTGGCTGATCACAATTGAAGGGGAACTGCCCACACTTCACCTTTATACCTTATATACTGAGCCACATTGTTCTACCGCTAAGGACATCACCAAAATATAAATCACAATAAAAGGAAGCGAAGAATTGCACAAACACAAAAGACGATTAATACAGAAATGCATATGTTTGCATGCAAGATTCTGGGAAGAAGGTTGGGACTTTGTACATACCGATTAAATTATAAAATCACAAATATTGTCTATCCAGCCATATGAAAAATAATAGCAGATGGCCTAGATTGATATGTAAACGAGTTTTATAAAGTAATTAAGAGCTTTGAAAATAAATAAGGTAGAATTATTGCTTTGCTTTATTATTAAACTATTGTCCTGATTATGTAACTGGCGATTCATATTATTCTAATGCGGAATATATGTAAGTATGACAAATATTTTATTCTCCATTTACTCTTCTCAAAGGGGGTTGTTTAAAGAAGGAATCGGGACCGTTAAAATACTGGAACTATCTTAATATCATTCAAAGCAGATCGCGACCTTGTCTGGTGAAAAATAAAGCGGCCAAATTGTCGAAGACCCGATTTACTATTCGAGACGCACCACTCCACCAAATCAAATTTTTATGTGTTTTTCGCAAAAATACATCGTCTGAATAAAGTCGATTTTATCGAATTTGCTACAAGCAAGAAAAAAAAAAAGATTGTCTGACACACGTCGCACTATCTAAATTATATGGTTATTATTAATAGAAATGGCGTAAGACAGGGGTTGATAAATAATGTAACGTGATATTATATAAAGGATGTATTGTAGTGAAGGCATTTTGGCACGTTAAGTTAAGCAAATGGCGCCACATCGGCCTTTGATGATAGGCTTCAAATACCACCCATCACCTGTATAAATATCTACTTGACATGGAAAAATAGCTCTATTTATAGATAAAACTCCTCGTGGTATAAGTTTATCAATTGAAATTAGTGAATCTTAAAAAAAATTGGCATGTTCGTGAGATTTATATGGATCGTTTGATGTGTCGGGCAATTTATAAATAATTGCGTATACAAATCAAATGGCAGTGGAGTAACGAGTCCATGGCATTAACTAAGTACCTACTACGTATTGTCGAAACAAATGTACTCACACTCGTTAGTATTTGATCATTTGTAACACTAAATTGAAATGAAAGTGTAATCGATACGGCACTATTTGTTAACCAGCGCGTTCTCATGTATAATCAGTATTAATTAAGAAAGGCTTCACTTACTCCGATCCAAGTCTTTCTTACCTAGAGAGGCTAACTTTTAATTGCGAAGCGAAATTCGCAGGCAAGACGAGGGATCTTCAAAATGGTAATTCAAATCACGACATTCCAAGAAAAACGTCTGTCAGCCGTGAAGAACGTGTCTTCTTGTTCGCACTTCGTTCAGTTTGATTCCCGAGACGCGTGTTCTTTGGCTTCTTTACCGACCAGAGTACAAACCTTTCGGAATTTTAATATCGAAAGACAATTACATTGAACACGTTATAATAAAAGATAAGACGTTTAATTACGCTATATGTCTCAGAGCAAACGATCCATACATAATACCCAATAAAGTAATAGATAACCTTTTTAGGTTTTTTTTTTTTAAATATATTAAAACTAAACATTTATAATTGGGTATCCGTGCGTAAGTACCTATATTCATACAATATTAATAATAAGGCGTTGTGTATGTATGTACAAGAAATACTAATTTCTGATCAGAAAGGAAAATTTACATCGAAGATTAAAGATAACCATTCAGACTTTTCTAGAATTTTTAATTGATGTATTCGAAAACTCATATGATTTATTTTTATGTCAAAACATTTGAATATTTGGTGTTTTAATATAGTTTCATAATGTTTTTAATTATTTTATGAAAAATTGAGTTTACACACTGCTTTATATGATAGTCTTTTTTTTTTCTTATTCTATTATAAAAAAAGCACAAATTGCATATTTTAAAATGTACAATATAAATTAAATATATATTTTTCATGAAGAAAAACGAAAACATATTCTTATAATACGCGGAAGAAAGCTTATTGTTGGTTTCAATCCCATAATACGTTAGTAATTCGTGGAAAGAAGAAACCCCTTTTTGATTTACAGGCGCTCTTTCAAAAGAGTGATCGATATCCTTCAGGGCTCACAATAGACATAAAGAGATTCATTGTGAGCGAAGAGAAGGTTCAATGGTTTTTACTGCAATCTATACATATCATGTTGGTCTTAGGAAAATTAAAGAAGCAAAGCGTTGCGTGATATGTTATAAATTGGATCGGGCTTCTTCTTTTGTGGTTCGATAACACTGAAAAATACCAAGTGTTCTTTGTACATATAAGAAAATTGCAACGAACAGTGATGGTTTTTGTTGTTTGTGTTTTTGCCAGCGTATGTCTTAACCACGCGATATGTTATTTACACACTGAATTCACTATCAATAATTGAATAATTAGAAGAGAAAATATTATTGTGTGTAAAAATTGCGGGTAGCATATTGAATATTTTTATTTGTTTTTTTTGTATCAAATACTGGTTGCTTAAACTGTGAATAAAAGAAGAAGGAATATTATAATCCCAAATATAGACATGTTTTTTCGATACAAGCTCATTTTTCATGACGTGTTGTCTGCCTTTGGGGAACATTACAGCTCGTACAATTTATTACGTCAAAGTCAATCTAGCAAGTGAGGCACTTTATTGTTTTATTACTGGGTCGTTCCAGTTTGCTTATATATTAAATATACAGAGTCTCGAAAAGTAAAATGAAAACGTTTGTACAACATTTATCCAGTGAGGGGGTATTTCAAGGAAAGGCGCCAGGATAAAGCAAGCGGAATTCGAAACAGATGACAGGACTCCCCAGGACGAGTGATCCGAATGAAAAATATTTAATTTAATCGTTACAACTCGAGTTTAATATGACGTTTGACGGAAGGAAAAAGTCAGGATGGAAAACAGAAAGTCGGGAAGATTTTAGCATAGGGAAATCGTGCGTATTGACAAGACATTATTAGCGGGCGCGGAGGCTTCCATGTCTAAGGGGTGGAGGGTGGGTGGTTACTTGCGTTAGTCTTTCTCGAGAGGAAGATTGGAACATGAGCTGAATAACGATTGGGGGTAGACGTGAGAAATGCTTGTAGGTGAGAAAGACTCGCCACTCTTTAAAGTATATATATGTGTGTGTGAATTACACCATCCGAATATTGAAAATAGTCAAAACATTGCCACTCTATTATAAGAACCACAGCTTTTTGTCTCGACGCGACGCGACGTGACCTCCAACCTTTTTCTATTTTTTTACTCCGACAGCTCAGCCAAAATTATTTTAACATTGTTCTTTACGGCAGACTAGCACACGTATTCAATTATTGTAATGCTTGGAAATATCTATCATAAATGAAATATTTATTGGGGTAATACAGGTAAGCTAAAATTGATAATAAAAATAACAAGGTTCGTGGAACACGGAGAATAAATCAATACGTTGGCTGGAAGAGAGCCAGATTTGGGTTCTGTTCGCGGTATATCAAATCGAATACACAAACTTCTTGCTTACTTAATGAAACACTATTGTCAGTACATGCGCCATTCATCATCATCATCATCATAAGCACTCCAGTTCAGTGATGAACCAAGGCTTCCCGCACCAGCATCTTCCACTTATTTCTATTGGAGGCCGCGCTCCTCCAGTTATTAATTCCTAAACTCCTAACTACCTTATAGAACTCGTCCGCCCACCTTAGCCTAGGTCTACCCTGCCTTCTCTTACCCACAGGCTTGCTGGATAGTATTTCCGATACTATCCTCCTGCTCTTTCCACGTGTCCGGCCCAACCTAATGTTAAAGCCCTAATGAACTGCACTACGTTCACGCTCTTATATAATGAGTAAATCTCATCGTTCCGTCTAATTCTAAATAGTCCCGGTGCCTCCTGAACAGGACCCAAGATCCTCCTAAGAATCTTCCACTCGAACCTAAGTAGCCTATCCTCTTCAGTTTTGGTAATAACCCATGTTTCTGCACCGTAGGTTAGTACTGGCCTAATTAGCATCTTGTATAATTCTACCACATGCGCCATTACTTTACTGTAATGTCGGACTCAAATATAATCAGGGGTTACAATTTACGACATATGGATACAATGTAACATCTGCGACGCACATATAAACTAATATAATTTAAGATTTCGTACCATGATATTGCGCGATGTATTGAAATTACATTTGAAAGGAAAATATCGAGGTTAAAAAATCCGCATGCGAGGAACGAAGGGAAGGTCGGCATCTCATTTATATCGTTTAAAGGGCAAAGAAGACGCTTGTTAACAGTTCAAATATGTACCGCCACCCGTTCGAGTCTATCAAAAGAAAACTGCGTGAGCTTCTCCTGCGGGTAATTGAAAATGTGAAGACTGAGGGGGTGATGATGGTGATATTCGGAGGGCGAATAAGCCACCCCCCTGTGTTTGCTGGGCCTCAAACAGCTTCGTCTTTAAACAAACCAAAGCCTCCATTCCACATACATACATCTATTTATGTACATATGATTTGTATTATTCACCCTTTACTATATTATACAGGGTCGCTTTAATTATACAAAAATATAACTGTGCAATTGGGAGTATATTATTCTTATATGAATACAGTTTCATATATAAAAACACTTAGATGCCATACTATCTTTCAGAAACCTTAAAATAATGAGGGTTTTATTATAGTTTGATAGTTTCCTAGGCCATCAGCAATTGTGATATAACTTATTATATATAACATTATGAATATTTAACGATTATTTGAAGCGACCTTTTATAAAATATATGTAAATATTCCTCACTTTTGAGCCAGGCCAATTATCTTTACTTGAAAAACAATGTCTCTTTTGTGATGTGTTTTCATTTTTAACAGAATAGAATACGTAAAACATATCCAATCTCGTTATTCAAAGATTGCAGACATTTTTCTTATCAGTTTTGATGGTTAATGTTAATTGGAAAACAAAAAAAATATACAGTATAAATAATTTAGATATATATTTGTGCTAAAAATACCAAGAGGAAACAATGATAGGCGGAGGGAACGCTTTAAGCTCTGAACTGTCAAGTGACACGTAGACGAGAAAGAACAGACACTAGCTAGATAGCAATATCAGTGAAACAGAAATTTCACTTTAACATCAGACAGTATACATATATTGTCGTAGTTTATATTTAAATAAGTAAAAGAGGCATTTTGATCAACCAATTCATATGGACGAATTGTGGCAGAAAAATTTTTCCACCCGAAATAGTCCCAATAAAGCTGTCATATCGATAGTTTTCAAATATCGTTCATTCAATTGGTCTTTAAAAGTGTCGCAGAAATTTTAATGTGAAAAAATTGAAATGAAAAAGCCTAAAAAATCAATTGATTTCGCCAAGAAAGTTGAGTGCTTCGGTCGATTGGAATCCAATTAAAATGTAAAAGTTGGAAGAGATAGTTAGTTGGTCGAGGAGGAAGGAGGATGGGTGTCCACTTTTTATGAAACGTATCTGGTGTGTCCCCCTTTCTTTGACCTTTTGTTTGCTCAGATCAAAGAGCCGAACTGTCCTCACTTTTCAGTTCCCAATTCTCAACGTGGACTGTCGCCCTTTGCCCTCTTTCTACTTTCTATTCTTCCCTTCGAATATACTCTGCCAGAACTTCGTCTCCATTACTTTGCTACTACTGTCTTGTACTAAAGCTCTATAAACGATTTGGAAATTACAATTCGTCACATTATAATCACTATATTCAATCAATTATTACAATCTGAACTATATATATTAACACATAAATACTGTTATAACATATTAATATTTCATAATGAATTCTTAGGTTGTAGGGCTGTTGAGAATATTACGTTAAGAAGTAATAAATATCATACTGAACGCGGTGTACAGCTTAAAAAAAAGACTTGGATAATAATGAAAAAGTATCGACAAAGAGCTATCGGCGATATGAGTGTCTATTCCGGTTCAATAGTTCATTTCCACAATAGGTGAGCTGAGGTGGTCAGGTCTTTTTCCCCTCTTCTCTTCAATCCAATAACGACCCGATGCAGTTTGTTTCAGCTATGGATTTTCTGCTTCACTCTTTTACCTGCCTCTTCTTCCTTTCTTTTTTAGAAATAATAATAATTCTCAAAGAGTAGGGACTGAGAGACATTTTTAATATCTGCCCGCCGGCCATGATATTATAAGGCGAACTCTGAATTAAGCGCTGAAACTTTCAGTCACCTTTCATCACAGAACGACTCTCAACTTCACTATAAAGAATATTTTTTAACGATTTCTCTTCACATTTTATTGATTAAGTTTAAGTACATTGAAATAATAGAGTTTTCAATGTTTTTGTAATAATTTTAAATTTAAACATACCAATAATAATATCGTATACATACTCATATAAAATACTTTAAATGCGGACTCATAACTAAGAAAATTTATATTATATATAGCATTTATCGTATGCTTAATGCGTCTATGTAATAACTATGATTATGTTATTATTTTAGTAAGTCTATGACAATATATGGTTTATTATGCGCGTACAATTTAGAGAGATTTGAAAGTATGAAATATATAGGACTAAAGAAGAGAATGTACTCCTTTTGTCTCCGCGGTAGGCCAATCTAGTGGCGTTGGATTGGCGGCCAGATTAATTTTTTTGAGTGCATCTTCCTACAAAAATAGTATGCAAAAAACAGAGAGAAGTAATAGTGAATATGAATATAGTATAGAGTTTCCGGTGTATATGAGGCAGTAGTAGAGGATAGATACAATCTGTGAACGGGTGGAGGCGCTTTAAGAACGGCTCAGTTAACCCGTAACATCGCCCTATATTATTATTTTCAGGGATGCCAGATATGACAAATATTCTATTAAAATATATTAAAATATGTGCCAATGTCTTCTCTTTTTCATTAAATAAGAGCAGCATTACGAGTCTCCCGACCCTCAGTATTTAGAATGAACGATAAAAAATCAAAACCTACAATTATATGAAATAACCAACTTATATATTTATTGAATTCATTTTACGCCTTGCGGCTTTTACAAACACAGTGAAAGAAATAGAAAAATAAAAAACAAGTGTGATTAAAATATGGTGATATAAAGTTTTAATTCAGTCTATTTTGTTTGTACGTTAAATTGCATAAACCCTATAATCACCCCATTAACACAACTATATTTTTTGTATATCGTAATTCAGTTAAGTAACTCATTTATAAGGGAACCAATACAACGATATTTTATATATTTATTTTTTAAATGTCATAAGTAACGCAAATAAAAATTTGATAGATAATTCAATTAAATGGTTATATAATAGGTTTAGTTGATGACATATCGACGGCTTAATCCGCAAACGTGAAAACTCCAGTAAATCAAATTATAAAGATTTTACCAAAGATCATCACAATTTTGTAACTTTTTTTAGCCTTTATGAACGCTTTTTTATATTTGTTAGTTGTGTTTCGTATAACGATGTCATGATGAAGAATAAAGCCGTTACCGTAATCAATTCATTTTTTATCTAGTCGAATTATTACGGTTGCAGATTATGCTGTCAATATATATACAAGTTTAACCGTCGCTTGAATAAAATTATATAAGTTGTAATAATTATAAGAAGCTTTATTAGTATTTTAATTATTTATTATATAACGAATGTATGTTGTGTAATATTTTTTAATAGAAAGTAAAGTAAGCATGGCTTGACAATTTTTCTAACGGCAGAGTATGGAATTATGGAGAGCATTACGAAGCCGCAACATGGATGCTAAAAACAACGAGACATTTGCAAACACATCCACCGATATTATGGATAAAGAAAACACACAAACGAGATTCTTTCTATACAACAGCATTTCAAAGGCAAAAACCCATTCAGGCGAATTCTAGCATTACACCGTACAAATGCGGATAGGAGGAACAAAATAATGACATTGCTGTTGGTAGATTCGATTTGGAATTAATAAGTAGGACTGCGGGTATATTTAATATCATACATATATTTATTGTTCATTGGATAGCTATTTAGTAAATGTAATTGGACTCTACTATAACTATAATATCCCAATTATTGCGCGTATCGCATAATACAGTATGTAAATGTGGAGGCTTTAGTCTAAGTTGTTTCTAATTATAACGACGTAGCGTTGTGCTGTTCTTAAAGCAATTTGCATATTGTGTTATGAAAAATAAAATAGACAAGGGGGGTATTTTTTCAGGAGCAGCTGCCGTTTTGCGGGCGGAAAATGCCATGAAAGCTTTAGTTTGAATGGACCTCGGTTGGATGGTTGGGAAGGTTCGCGGGGAGAGGTGATGTTTACTTTGAAGGCTTTCATATTAGATTAAAAGAGGGAGCTTCGGCAGGTGAATGGACTAACAAAAGAGAAAAAACTGCGAGGAAAATATTTAACACCGCGGTAGAATAATTTAATACACTACGATATGAAAAGTGAAACACATTGCACAATCCCTCCTTAAATAACAGCATATATATTATAGCGAGTACATCTTTTCGAGATGGCACAATTACTACGGTTTTTACCGAAGACTTTCCCACGAGTTAAAATTGTTAATCGAGGTCGCAAAGAGAGAAGTGAATTGGGCACGAGAGAAATCAGCGAAGGTTTAACCAGGACCTGATTGTGTCAATAAATTAAATGGGGGAACCCGTCCTTTAAAACCGGTCCTATTACAAGGATACTCGACGGAGTTACATTCTTGATCGTCACAGCTTCTTGATATACTGGTAGCCTTATTAACTAAATTACATATTAAAAGTGAATATCATAATTCAACTTGTCTAATAAACATGAAAGCGCTTTAAAAAGTGTATCCACTATGAGAGTTTGGGTTGGCACATGTAGTATTGTAGAATAAAGTGGCTTTCATTGGCACACAGTTGCTCTGTGAAACATTAAATTGCTTTTACTTGACATAACTATTAGATATTTTAATAAAACCATATTATAATATTCGCGTTAATAGAAAATAATCTTTAATAATAATTGCAATTATTAAGTATACTATGTCCAGTTTCTATACGTTTAAGAATGTATTTGAAATATATTGTATCTCAAGTAAGCTAGATATGTGTAGAAAAGGAAAACTTGAATTATCATAAAATAGCTTTTGACTAAATTTTAAAATTTATTTATATATACGCACTGAGAGGCTTAAGAGATGAATTTACGATTTTTTTTCAGACATAAGAACGTGTTAATTCATTGTCATATAGAGAGATTATTTAAGTTTCTTAGCCATATTTTTCCTTATAAAATGTCAAATTTTGGCAAGGAAGGAAAAATAAATGCCTGAGAAAATATTTTTAACATAAAGTTATTAAAATGCATTTAATTTCTTCTCACTTGAGGATAATGATTAGAATTAAGGATGCATATAAGATGGATGTGTATAATGAATGGTCGTAGGATATTAGTACAAATTGTCGATTTCATATGTGTGGAACAAAGCAGACCAGAGCTGAAAAGGCTTTGTTTCCACACCAGTGCCAATTTGAGATGTCTGTATAGTTTAGATGTAATCCTTGATAGTGCACTATGGCTAAAGGAGGCTCTATTGAAAATATAAAACCATGAAAATTACCAGCGGATTTTCGTCACTCGTCCAGGTTGTAATTTCATAAAGGATCATCCACGTAAGTAGTGGCTGTGATATAAATATATTTAGCATATTATAGGTGATTTCAGGAGTGGGTAGTGTCCTCGTAGAGAGCATTAGTTAGGCTAGCGAACGTGGTTAGAAAGGAAGATCAACCAACAGGGAAAGAACCTCATGTAATACATGATTGTGTGGTTTGCGTTTAAATTTCAAAACTCTCCTTACTTCAACCGCATTCAATTCAAAATATTATAAAACTGTAACGAACATTACCTAAGAACAATACAAGTAAATAATTTCTTACACATATAGTTACAATGCATAGCGACTAAATTCACATTTAAGCAGTATTATTATTATTTGCACATAAGGTGCTTAAATTCCAAATATAAGAAATCAGGACAAATCACATTAACTCGGAAAATGTATATAAAAAAAACAAAGTGAGTCGTACTAGATGGTGTGTGTACGAATAGACTAGAGCCTGGTAGTATTAGTATACACGCATATGCACCGCACGCACACACTCTCAATACACTATTCTATTGAATAAGGCACTTAGTTTTTTTATCTCTTGTATGAACATTTATACTGCGCTAATTGGGGGACTACTCGAAAAGAATTTATTTAGATGATCCGTATTTCACAATAAATATTTGGACAAAATAAGAGCAGACCTTTATTGATAAAAAAACAAAAGAATTCTTAAGAAAAAGGCTTCTTTTCTTAATTTATTATTAATTACTGAATACCAAGTAAGAGTAGAATAAATTAATTTTCTCGAGATCTCTGATACTTCTCCTCGGTATACAAGATTTAATTTGCATTTGATTGAGGTTTGTATATGATGAAGTGATTGATATATGTATGTTCATAAAAAAGACATGAAAACAAATAGTACCAGCATAACCTTATACCAGAATACTATTCTAATACTAAGCGGTTATTTCAAAATATTGTGTGGTAAAAAGAGGGTTGAGTAGTTGTTATAGAGTATGAACTATATACATGGAAGTACACATAAATGCACGGTTGAAAAGTTAGCACAGGGGTCGAACAGACCCAATCAAGTTGTGTGAGAGTGTTAAAAGTTTGTGATACCATGATGAATAAATGATGTGAGACCACCACATTACATCATACACCCCCTAATATTCTACCATTCCACCAGAAACCACCTACATTGATTTCATCAATACGTGGTTTGTATTTTTAACAAATGCTTTTGATCTCATACAATCTAATATTTATTTTGAAGCTTGTGACAGTCTTTTGAAATTAACAAAAGTTACTTTGTACACCTAGCGTAGCGAACTAGATCAGAAGGACTGGTAAACCACCTCTACTATATTCTCCCCTAAAGGCCAAGGTGGCCTGAATAACCCCTTACAAATGGCATCACAATATTGATGTATTAATTCATTGCCCTTCGGTGATCTTAACTACCACTAGCTACTCTGGTCACTGACTTAATAATTGTCCCAGTATTTACCTTACAATTAAGGAAATCAGAGTAAACTTGGATCAAGACGATCGATCGGGATTTCATTAATATTATTTCGATCTGTCATTCGTGATAATAGGATTTTTTTTTACTTGAGTGGGATTTGAACCCATAACCACAGTATTTGTAGCCACGCGCCTTATACCCTGGTTTTATTTTAGTTAGAAGCTACCGCCATTGGGTGAGAATTCACATTGATTTGTATGTGGAAATACGCTATGGGTAATTATTTATATAATAGATGAAGATGGGAATTCTTGCATTGCAGTGAAATTTATTGGTGACATTTTACAGCTGTATTACTACAACTTCCAAGATCAACACTGTGACCATTTTTAACTTGAATAATCGACCCTCACTTTTAAAATATTTTTTTCCTTAAACCTCGGCCACAGTATATTTTACTCTGTTTTTGAACCATTCCTTGCAATATTTCAAATAGCGGATGGGTTATCTCATCGGAAATTATTGCTTGGCTTATTTATTTCTCATAATCAATAAAGTTTAAATTAGTAATAGCCCCGAAATGACATAATATAATAATAGTAGAGACAAATAATAATAGAGATAGTTTAAATTTGGCAAGTGTTGGTGGTGGACAAAATCAATTTGTAGGCTAGTTAGGTTGTAGTGGGCGGAGCTGCACTGTCTTGGCTACTATACTGTTTCCAAATGAAAATTGCTGATCCAAGATTACCAGCCCTCGGATAGAATATACTAGTAGACCTGACCAGAAACTAAACCAAATGAACAAACATTGACGATTCGATTCCTTGTACCTGGATGACAACTACACATAAACCTGCAGATCAAAACGATTGATTTTGGAAAGAAATATTAAAACTGTGCAATGATTAAACCTCACCAGTCTTTTTCCTCGATCAACTTCTAGGTGAATTAAATTAATTTTGAAACCCCCGCGGTGTCAAAGACTTTCTGCCATACAATAACAACGATACATCAAAATTGTGTTTCTCGTGAATAATTTTTACAAATAGTCCTAAATCTAGAGCTAGGTACATGTGATTAAGATAATTCCACTTTGGTATGGAAATGTAATATAAAATGTTTTCTACTACTTTCATTTATTAAAAATGTAAAAAGTACCTAATATAATGTTAAAGTTAATAAGAACCTACCTGGCGACTTTAAAAATATATTTTATTTATATTAAAATAAGCAAGTAGTCAAAAATTCTTTTATATTATATTGCATTCCAAGTGTTCTTCATAAGTAGGTAAAAAAATAATCTGTATACATAAGTTAGTTTAATATTGAATTTAAATTTCAACACGACAATCAGAATGTTAATTGTTTCACATTAAAAATGTGTATTTTTTACAGCATCGGTTAAAGACATATTGAAAAAGGCGTTTAATGAATGTGAGAACATTTTAAATGGTCTATTTTAATGTCACAATAGAGAAACGATGTAACATTAGTCCTCCTATTTGCAAGAATACTATTTTTAATTCCATTGTATTATTCGATGAATGAAGTAATACAATTTTTAATAGCATAATAATATAAAAACCTAGTCGGATTACGAAATATTGCAATAAAAATTGTATATGTCAAAAGATTTGCGATCAATGTAAACAACATCAAAGGACCGAGAAGAAATAAAACTATTTTATTTACTTGCGAGTCGATTGGGAACAGAAGGCCATCAAATATGTCTTATGAAGTGTGTCACTGGGGATACGATATAATATATTATTAATGGCGTATAATATTGGGTCATAATATTATATCACAGAGGATTTATAATAATTCAGGTGATATTTATGGTGTTTATGTGTATGGTAGATGTGTTGAGTAAGGCTTTTCTTTTGCAATGTCAGATTTTCCTCTGTCTAGAGACTTCCCCATTGCAATCTATAGTATTGTTTCCTACTAACCACACATACATACATACTATGTGTACATAAATATAGCATTATCATTAAGAATGCTTCTTCTTTTTACAGGCCATATAGTAACAGCCGTTAAAGAAGATGGGGTGAAAATTAAATATAGCATGTTTTGCTCTACAACAAGTATTTATTTTTAAATACATGATAGTGATGATAAACATAATCGGTACATATTGTGTTTGGCTTTGTAAAAGTTATATAGCACACGAAGACGAAAACACAATTAAGACTTAATACATAGAGGGGTTGTAACTCTAATTGACTATATGCCATGAATATAAATAAGAGAATCGCAGTAGAACTAGCTGTTCCTAAGAATATGCAGAGGTTTGAATTTCCCGCAATACATTTATATATAAAATATGTATATTCGTATGTATTTTAAACACAAAAGTCATAACAGTGTCATCGTGTGGTTTATGTAATAGTAGCGTGGAAAAGTATATCATAATAATATGGGTTGTTGTTTGTAAGTTTAGTCCCCGTTTGATGATTAGCCAGTTTCCAGGCCAGTCGCTCCAGAATGATGCAAGGGAGAGCCAACCAACCTTCACTCATTACCTCAGAATATTTAAATATCAATTAATTAAAATATTATGAAGACAGTAGAAATTCGATCGAAGGCGCACAGAAAAATATCTTGAAATATTTAATAATAATATATAACTTCGCGATGATCGTAACATTTCCGACAAACTAACAGAAACACAATTAACGTAGGGTCTTATTGTTCTGCTTGTTATTCCATAAACACTCCACAGACTATGTTTAAAGTGGACCTCTGCTTCCCCATACCAATCCAACAAGGGACTCCTTTTTCATAACCTACTCGCTAAAGTGTTATTTATTAAACCTCTAAACAGCACGAAGGGTCGCAAACAGGTGATGAGTTCAAATCCTCTCCCAACCCACCGAGTCCAATATAATATATTTTATTACTTTAATATAATTTTAATATAAATGGTATAGTAATATGATACTGTGATGAAAAGGTAGTCTCTACCTTGAATATTAAAAAATATACACAGAGCCACAATCTGCTTCGCTTCCTGCTGCAGAATGCATATCATTTACAAAACTAGAGCACATTAAATACGCCCTTTGCTACACAACAACACCAAATATAACCGGCCAGCTAAAAATACATTATTATTAAATGAGAATTTCGTAAATGTACAACGATAAAATTACTTAAGCATGACAAAATTATCAACACTTTGAAAGGCTACGATAGCTAAATAATCACCTAATGTTATAAAACAGACATATTTGATAATTGATTATTTAATGATAATTTCTTGTTTGATGGAACCTATCTGTTTATATATTCAATAGTTTAGTTAACCACCAGTTACGCAGTGAAAAGATAAAACCCAATGAATTATGAGAATTTAAATTAAAAGACAGATCGCAAACAAACAAAATCAATTAAAATAAGGAAACAGAATCGCGATTTACAATGAATCACACGAACAAACAGACAGACAAGACAGGCGTCCCTCCTTTAAATTGTTAAGTAAGTAGCGATATGGTTTATGGAACAACGGTGGTGGAGTAGTAAAATCGACACAAATAATAATTAGAGTCGGTCAGGAGATGGGGTAATTAATTTCAACCCCCGTCCGTTCTCTCTTATACACAAGGCCTTGATAAAAGCCTCCAACTTTAAAGGCCGCAGCCAAATAACTTTTCAGAGCCGTTTGTGATTTCGTGGTTCCACCAAAGCCTCCAAACTATTACATTATGTATGTGTATACAAAATATTGCTTAGTTTCACATTTAGTACGCGTCAAAACCTTTGATGATCAAAATCATGTAAACATGGGCTTTAAAACAATTTAAATAAATTAGCGGCCGAGTGAATTTGATGGGTAAAATGTAAACCCACGCCATATTATTTGATTAATTATTTTTCTAATGTTAAAACATTATATGTTTTATGGTGACAAAGTGTAATAAAATTACATACACAAAAGCACGGCCACATACAAGTATCGATGACATGTGTCAAAAGAATGAATAACATTTCAGTCCAAAGGGAATAAATACAATGCAAGGTGAGTCCATTGTACGTCACGTATGAAAATATAAAGGGTTTTATACGTGTATTTGATTTTATTTATCGAATCTGATAAAGAAAATGTAATGAAATACCTATTTCCATTAAATTATTTGCAATTTTTTTTATATATGTGGAATGGAAAGACATCAATCATCATGAGTGTTTTATAAGTACGAAAAAAAGTAATATCTACGTTGTGGAAAAATAAAGATAAACGACACATGCTTCGTCGATACGCCGAAAATATAATCTCCAGAGAAACCGCCATTGTGTATTATAGAATTCAATTTGCGATACGAATCGAAATAAACTCTAAGAATACAAAATTATGTCGTTGGTAATTTTTCACATTTATTTGGTTAAATCAAAATGTCTGAATGTGTGTTGGATATTTTACACGTTATTTGTATTTATAATTTCTCTAGGGGATCGAGCTGGATCCATGTCTTGTCCTTGCAAACAATGCGGCTTCTCAGTTCATCTCTGAGTCCTACAGTCCTACGTAATAATACTTTGAATATTTATAGCGATACGAAGAAAACAAACGGTCGTTTGGAATTTGTGGTACTACATATATTTCTATATTTTTATTTTTTGTAATCAAAAAATCTCAGCTGGAGAATCTTATTCCACAAATTTTAATGAGAAAATTCTTTCAGATCTCAGCATTTCAAGATTAAAATAACGCTGTTTAATTAATCGACAAACATAAAGGATCTCTGATGAGAAAAGCGTTCTTTAAGAAGGCATCAAACGATCCGCTGAAATTTCACCTGAAATACATTACTCCTGTAAAAGACGGTGGCGTCGGAAATCAAAACCCCGCGCCTCTTTATGTGCTCGCGGAATAAGCCTATTTATTACTGTTCAAATGAATGTAATACAATACCAGAATAAATATATGTATATTTAATGTGTACGAGGGTGAGATGTGAGAGTAAGGTGAAAATTGCCTCTCTGGTTTTCTCACTTAAATCGACTATTGACTGAGACGCGTTTTCAGGGCTTTACGAATCAGCATCTTAATTGACTCATTATAACTTTGGGAATATTATATGAAACATTAAAGCAATGGGTGGTTATGGAAAATAAGAATTTACGCGTTACCGCCTTGTGGCCCAGTGGTTAACGGATTCGTGAGTGGAGACTCTCGGGTTCGATTCACGGCACCGGCAAAAACAGTGGTTCACTGGAGTCAATTGGTAGATCTACTAGATCTGAAGGACTCATTGCTGTGTGGTGGCCTGGGAAACCACCTTTAATATATACTCCCATAAAGGCCAAGGTGGCCTGACCAACCTCTTATAAACGGAATCCCGTCATAGGGAAGGCGTCATGGTATTTAATATTAAGAATTTACGCACTACAATAACTCATTTTAAAATGTTATACGGATAGCGAAAACATGTTTGTCTTAATTTGAAAGCATATGGTTGTGTTATTATAATTGAAAGATGTCTGCACTGCTGTAGTTAATATGAACAGTGTTCGGTAGAGTACTTGTCATAGTTGCGGTGTTCATCTACTACGCTTCTAACTACATAATTGTGAAGGCTCTCTAGTACTAGATTATTATTGATGTGTTACAGAAAGCACGATCTGTTGTGGTGTATGAAGGGGGTGGTTTGAGGGTGCGTTTTAGAGAGGAGGTGTTCATGCGGACGGTCATCAAACAGTCCAGGTCAATTAGCCACCTTCCAAATGTTTGTTTATATTAGGTGGACAGACATAGTAAAGGCCCTTCAATACCGGATGACTTTTGATTATTATTTTGATGTTAATATGTCATCATATTCTCAGAGTATTGATTATATATAAATATAGAATATATAAATCGGAGTTGAATATGATGTCTAAGCTGACAGCATCCGAGTAAAAGGTATTTTTTTGATAGCAATGGTATCCATTCTGAGCCGAGAGAGTCCCATGCGGCAATACATATCTTTAGTGGGAAGCATGTCTGGTATGAGGGTTGACAGGGTGTTTGGTGGTGGGTGGTGGGTGGTGATGTTGGCCAAACTGGATGCGGCAATCAATTGATGGGAGGGCGGCAGTGCGCCAAATGCACACAGCTATTGCCAACCAACAAAATCACCACTTTCAACAATGATAACATACTCACCATAGCCACCACACAATACCTAACTAACTAAGCTCTTCACTTAAATAAACCCATTTAACTCTAGCTTCATTATATTTATACGACAATAATCATAGATCGTATAGTAGGGTTAATCGTTTCCGACATGTATAATAAGACTAAGTATAATTTAATATGATAAAATCACACATTTTATACTATTAAAGATTTTAACATTATATTAAAGTGGTAGTGATGGGGGTTAGTGCATCTGGGGCTATACCAGAAGAGGCAGGTTCTAGTCCTGCCTGAGATGATTGGTGTATTGAGGTTGATTCATTTTTTCAGAATTATTTCGTTAATATAATGGTAAAATAATGTAAATGTAAAATATGAATTTGAAACTGAATTCACAAAAATATTATATGAATTATACTTTTAAGTTGAAATGTATTATAAATATCAGATTTTAGAGTAAACGCAATTTTACTTATTTTTTCATTTATGTATATTAAGTATAAACAACATATTAGACTTGTTTTTAAATACAAAATATGCACAAGTCTCTTATTTTGTTTTAAATTAAAAAATCTAATATTTTATTTACAAAATAAGGTTGAATATTTATTTATATTTAAATTAACCATTATAATGTGTCTATGTATATAATTAATTTTATAAAATAGAGGACTTAAATATGTGATTTAATTATAGATGACCCATCGATATAAATATTATTTAATAAGATTGTGTTGGTGTTAAATGTCAATTAGTATTTTTTGTTGCAATACAAAATTCAATTAGTGGTAGTGCAGATTAACAGTACAAGGGATTATAACGCATGGTTAGAAGTAGCTGATCGTTACTGGCCCGTTTAACGAAGCATTAAACGCATACATACTTAGGTATAAATAATATACAGCGACAAGTGCTTTGCATTCAGTATATAATGTGTATGTTTAAAGCTACTTACGATTTGATAAACAAACAGACCATCCTCCCTTATATGCAAATAAACACAAATGGGTTGCTCCACGTGCACACGTGTCGCTCGCTCAAACATCACGGCTATATTCAATGAACAACTTTGAATTAATTTAAATTTTACTTTAAGCCAACTGGGCGTACGATTGAAAGAAATGCATTTAAAAAGGTGTTGAGTTACAAATATGGCATTTATACGGTACACTGGCCACCCCTCAATACCATATCGCACAACATAATTGAGTCAAACACCGTGTAAACGCGATACATATCAACAAATTACCACGATTGCTGGTTTTCAAGTTAGACTTGTTTATAGCACGAATATTAAATTAAATATTGCAATTATTGATTGAAAAATTTATAATTCAAAACGGAATAGAAGCGGAAAAGTTGGTGTCTAGGACAAATAGAAGATGGGAAAGTCGGTATCCTTTTAGAATTGATATAGATTGTGCCGGTCGTTATTGTGCGCAAGGAGCAATAAGCCGATAGCTGCTACGATGACAACCTGGAGTCATTTGAATAGCGGGCCAATATCATTATCCACCAGATCCTATTCAGCTATCCACCTTCCTCTTATTCGCCATTCCATTCCCCTCTGACTTCTTCTTATACCATTATTCGTTAAGGCCCTCCCACTTCACCTTTATGTCGGCCACCCCTATCCCTCAAAAATTGGAAACCATGGAACAATTTCATTCGGCTCCCTGTGATAAAGTTACCACTTTAAACATTTATTTTCAACATACATATATGTAGCTGAAAAGAGGTGATAATATTCTAAATTGGTTTGGTGTTTTTTTTTTTCAAATAAAATTTAAGTATACAGGGTGGATTTGAAATAACTGAGAATATTTTAAGGGATGGTATCGCATATATGAGCGATTTTTTTATTAATTAAAAATTAAACACGTAACAGTATCTACTGAGTACTTTACAAAAACAGCTAATTCCAAGATGGTGGCCCAAACTAGACTCCAAAAGCACTATTAATATTATTAATTATTTTTAATAATTCTTGCGATAGCCTGCCTACCATCACCTAAATATTCTCAGTTATTTCAAGTCCACCCTGTATAAATGTGATATGTTATCTTAAAGTTCACAATGATTAGTTGAAAGAGAAGCATTCTCATAGAGATTTTAGTGTAAGGATCACGTAAGGGATATGGAGAAGAAAACGAAGAAGTGGTTTAATCGTTAAAGTTAGTTCTTGGGTTGGGGGAAGACTCCTATTTCACTTACGGACACAGTCAAACTTGGGACATAATTTCAGAGAGACACACATATATGGCGTATTCTGCACCTAACATCTCTCTACTTATGTATTTTATAACTCTCTCAGTCTTTTGCTCACTCAATCTGTCTCCCCTCTTCGTATTATAAGCGGACGATTCGTTAAACGCTCGGTGTTTATCTTTGTACGAATCAAAGACGCCAAACAAACAAACAAACGCTTCTCCCGTCATTCGATTGAATAAGTTTCTAGAATTACACATACGAACCGATATATTTTTTGAAGTCAGCAGTTTTCAGTTGACGTCACGTTTTCACCCCGGGGCGAGTTGCATATTTCGCGCTTGGTCTAGTGTTAATTCTCCGAAGACAACGCAGGTCAAATATGCCACGAGCAAGAAAGAGATATCGCACAAGTGGTGGCTTTTTTCAGAATTAGAAACCGCTAGAGAATATTTGAAAGCAGCGAGTTATATGTATTTTAGGTACCTTTATGTTAGAGTGATGGGCGTTGGAAGTAAAATATACGTGTGTTTTTAATATGCTTTCTTCGATAAAGCGGTGGGTGTAAACAATTCAGCACAACTCTTGATCCGATATTGTTATCGTACTGTAAACATACTGTATCGTCTCTAAAGACTAAGCTGTAGTATATATATATAATATATAGGGTGAGGGGTGGTGGTGTCTATCGTGTGGAGGAGGGTGGATGGACTAACTAAAAAAGCCGATTTCCCTGAGATGTTTTTTAAGGCCACAGTAACACAAAGGACTCCATCGCTACGGATCGATACATTAGAGAGGGATATGCGATAAATTGACTTTTGAAATAAAAGCAGCTTTCGCTTCCAGTACAAAGAGAGATATCTAGAGGTGATTGAATTTTACGGGGCCAAAACGAATCTCGACGTAAATAATTCCATGTTCCGTACGAAAAAGCGATAATAAAAAACGCAAGTAAAGGTCACGAATATAGAAGAGCGTTTTGTTCATTTCTTCAAAACAAATAGACGTCACAGGTGAAATGATTTCTTTTTAGTGACACACATAACTAAATATATATAAAAAGACTGTTTTTTTCTTTCTATTTTGACGGCTAACTGGCATCGGACTTGATTCGATAACAGAATCACTCGATCTTTTATTAGATATATATTAGATGGGCGAACCGAGAAAAAAATTTTTTCTAAGGACGAGAATTCAGAAGCGAATATACACACAATTTATAAAAGAGTAAAAATTTCAAATAAGCAACTCAACCACTAAAATGTTTATTATGAAATAATAAACATTTTAGTGGTTAATAAACGTTTTAGTGAATAATTTGTTGATGTTTTGGTATATCAATCACTCTTTTCTGGGTCGTGGTGGGTATACCATTATGGGGTATGTTTACAGAGAGAAATTGCAGTACAATGGTGAATGCTCAAAGGGAAAACTGTCCGTCACTCGATATTCAGTTGGGACGACAAATTCCCATAGGGAGGTGGCTTTGTCATTTTTGTCATCTGCGACGAGATGTGAATTTATTTGCCATTCAATATCGAAGAACAAATAATAGGGAATCTAATCCGAGTCGGTCCTAAGCAAATATGACCGGACTAAGGCTGTTTGTTTGCCGCCTGCTCTGTTCACCATTATAGCTTCCATTTGACACCATGACACCATCATATTGGACACACCTGACTGGACCTAGATTTCCATCTATTACTATTTCTACAAATACGACCGTATAACGTAAATATAATCATAATCAACATGCGATATTTATAAAAAAGTTGTTATTTTATAGCACGTAGATTAACATTCTACTCGTTAATTATCAGACATATTTAACGTAGTTGTGTACTTACTTATTACGATGTAAATGTATTCTAGGCATATTCCGGGTTGTGGTTTTAATAAAACTAAAAGTTACAACTGACCGCATGTGTTTAATAATGTAGCCACACGAGCCGAAGTTTGGACTGATGTTAGCTGCTTAACAATGTTGAAAACAACTAGTAGATATTTTATTAAAAAATAAAATAAGATCACAATGGTGCGAAATTGCTTAATCTTCATCCTTCACAACCAAGTTTATCAGTTACACAGAAACATTGAATGTCTTTTTATATCCTATACGCTTTTACATACAACAACCAAAAACAAACTTTGGCAAAGCAATGAATTGGCCCTAAGCTGCCAATGCCAAATTCGACTTCAAAAAGAGAACAAGTTTCCATCTCGGATAATATAATAAGTTATTTATAAGACCAGTTTATTTGTAGGCGACGAATAAATAATTGTTCTGGATGGTGTATGAATAGTTTTCTGGTTATGCGAAATATTATCAACAGCCCAATCAAACGATTGAATTACTTAGAAATTACTCTTAATTGACGACTGGTGAAAAGGGTCGTTAAGTTTTGACGTCAGGATCAAATGTGAGGCGTTGCTTAAGATATAATTATGTACACTTTACGCCTGTAGCGACAAACTTCCCTCTCTTTACCAAGCCAAACAGTTTAACTCGATCTAATTTAAAATTTTGATTAATTTGACAAGAGGCCAAGGCTTGTTTTAACATTAATTTTCCTCATGTTTAGATACATAAAAAGCAATAATATCGCATCGTTAAAAGTTTTCCCAGCTACCGTCGAGCCGCCTTTGACTTATATTTATATACTGCTATTTGTGTGTGAATAAACTCTGTGACCCTTATCGAACAATCTGTAATAAGTGTATTATTTTTGGGCACCGAAATAAATTCAAAGGTAGTCAAACTTATTATGAGTTATGTTACACGGCGTGTACAAATTTTTTAATACGATAATAAAAGGTATTAATTTTCACTCCAGTTTCAAGTCTGCCTAAAGGGATGGAGCCAAATTTCGATTGATTCTCTCACACACATACACACTGCGTACAATGGGCAGACTTATAAGTTGGCAGCTATCCAAAAGCAATACGACCTAGCTATAGGTATGCAATTTGTATATAGATTTATTATAATCCGGGATTTAGTGTGAGTTTGGCATTTTTATTAAGAGAGCAAATAAAATTAAAATAGCTAGAGAAATATATTTGGTGGAAAGTGTGAAACTACAATTATTTACTCCAGAACAGGTTCTGATGCCATAGTTACTGTGAAGTCCGACATATTGAAATAAACTTTGAAAGTGCGGTTTTAAATGGAAAAACGTATTTGGTTGAAGTTGTTCAAATGGTGTTACGAGAGGAAAGCTGCTTCGCCCGACAGACTATGAAATTGGCGCCACTCGCCAAAACAATTACTCTACTCAAACACGCGCCGGAAACAGTCTTATTTGATTTTTGGGATGTTGGTACCGCCAAATAATATCATACAAGAAATTAACCGCTGGATGATCTGTGGGACAGTGTGCCATTCAGAATTATTTTTTACATCCCTTCAGATCGTTGGGTTGGTATGTAACATTAAATATATACACACACACTAACGAAGTGCAGCATTAAAAATGTATAAGAAAAATTAGCGTCGAGTTTAATGAATCGCCCAAGACGGAGAAAAACGGCAGCCAAAGGCGACAGTGTTCTTATTAGGGAAACACTTTTTAAGTTTAAGACTCGCTCGGAAAATCAACGACTTTCTCTTCCAGGTGCTTTAGTTTAGTCCTCCTCTGGGACTAGACTAAAAAGTCGGAGTGCGTCAGCGTGAAATTGTTTCAGCATGGGCAAATTAGTGTTTACTAAACGAAAAAAGTTGCTTACGTTTTTGTTACTCGCGTGCGTAATAGAACCACGATTTCGGGCCTGTTTGCTAATTAAAAATGAACTAAACTAATTAAGTTTTTGCACGTTTAATTAAAAGATAAGCTTGAAAAACTGTTGTTAAGGCACCTTGTTTTTTTTCTGAAATAAGTATGAATACAAAAAGGTGTACTTACATATGACTTTCAGTTGTGCATTAGCCCTAATGCCAGCGTGTCTTCTTGCAGGTCCTACTTGGCACTGGTATTCGGCATCATCATCTAAAGAAGCGTTGGTAATACGAAGGTTATATACTCCGTGGCGACGATCTCCGACTACCGAGTATCTAGGAAAACCGGGTATAACCGATGAAAACCCTAAATGAACATAGTCGATTAGTGAATAATAAAAAAAGTATTTATATTTGTTGAAATTGTACTGACCTAGAGCAAAACCATCCTTTGCCCACTGGACCTGTCCACCCAAATTGGCCACTTCACACTCCAGTAACGCCTCACCACCCTCCAGTACTGTGCCGTTCTTGGGAAACACCCTAAAGTACTGTTGATGGCCACTCGCTGAGCCTGTAAAAGAATAATAACCACATTAACACAAATAATACAAAATTATGAGATAAGCTTGCCATGGCTTTAATATTTGTCAAGCTTCACATGGGCGTTATAATTTGTACAATACGATTCGACTCAAGGGACGGAGAGAGATACACATTAGGTTTAATGACAGGAAAAAACCTTTTGCTTTAAAACGTACAAATGCGGTAGGTGAATTTTCCGCTGACTCCGGTGAGCGGATAATGTATTGAATTGACGATATAAGAGGAAGAGGATGTTTTTTGGGGTTCTTTCTTGAGAGAATTTGTAAGAAAAAGCAACAATCTATCATAAGGGGATGAAAAACACGGGCCACCACATACCGCCAATATATTTTTCTTATGCGAAAATCAATATCCGATATGCGGTATGCGCGCCAATACTACTCTATCTTTATTTTTATATGAATACGATATTCCGTACATGTTTTCAATAATATTCATAATCGTAGAGAATATTCACGTCTCGTTTAACACGCATTATTATACACGCACTATTGTTAATTGGCTGTGTTGTGTGATCATTGGTCATTAATATGTGATCAATTAACAATTTGCATAGACTCGTAATAACAGCGGACTAAGTAATGTGGTTGTAGAGGTCAGGCGCAGGACTCGAACCCCCGACCGTAAGGTTGTCATGGTCGAGTGAATGAGCAGCGACGGTGACGAGCCGTGGGAACCCATGCCGGATGGCCAGGTTCGACTCCTTCCCCCACATTACCACTAGCTGGAACACCACTTAAACTGAACATATTCTCTGACCAAGACATGCTCCAAATTGTTAATTGAATAACTCACGAGACAACAACGAAATATGTCAAAATAAATAAATTAATTCCAATACCGTATAGCAATGCAATCCGACAAAGTGATTTTTATACACAATATAAAATGTATATTCCCAACAAATTAATTTATTTTTTCGGCACTTTGCCGGAAAAAATTCTGTTGCTGATCTGCAGGATCAAAAAGATTTTCTTCCCAAAAAACGGAGTTCAATTACTCGTGGCACAAAACAAATTAAAAAAATCATTCAAAGGAAAAAAAGAGTTATTTTGGCCCGGAGGTGAAGGGCTTTTGAGAAAAACACGAGGCAGGCTCTTTGATGCGAAATCTGATAAATTAGATGGTTGCGGTAGACGAATTTTCAAAATCAAAACATCATTTATTTATTAGGTACAAGTAAGATATCATCTTTGTTAAAATTTTGAGACACGTGTACAACTGTGTGAATTCTCATAAATATAGCATTTACTCACATCATGTGTGAAGTATACAATCTACATCAAATTTAATACACAACAATTTCAAATGCGACCTACAAATTAGTCATAATTAGACATGGAATTATTATAATAGGGTAAAATGAGTTTAAAAATCTTCGTGTATTAAGTAATTTGCTTCCACGCAGTAGAAAGGATCCACACTAATTATGGAAATAGAGTAATTATATCAAACAGAAAATATTTAAAATGGTGAAGTAATTTAATTATATCTATAAAAGAATCAAGTTAATGGGCGGTGTTTTAAGATTTGAACAGTTTATTTGTAAATGCAATTACATTTATGAAAAATATTACCTAGATTGGGATGGAAGGAGTTACTAGTTAATTAGGAGTTTAGTTATGTATGTATGTTGTTGTATGTGCTATATAATATGTTAAATATAAATCATTTGAGGATAATAGTTAGTGAGATTACTGTAAAGCATTAGATATAATATTTGAAACCAAGTACATTTAATTTTTTAAATCTTTTAGGCTAAGATTCAATTTGAATCGTTTATTTAATAATGGAACAAATTAATCTATGTTGACAGTTTGCGAATACAACATTATTTTTTTAAAGGTTTGTGATTAAAGTGTTTCTAGGACAGGTTATTAAAGTATAATTATACATATATGTATGTCGGTTACTAGTTATATAGAAGAACAACAGTGTAACTTTCTTTCAGTGTTAATGTTGACTTTAATTAACATCGGATGTTCAATACTTATACATAAATATGAGAAACTAATGTCGAACTCTTTTGTGTCGACACGCTAATTGCATCCATTCCTGAGAACTGCACCAGCCATATTATAATTATTTAAAGAACACTGATTAGAACAGTTAATGAGTGTTACGAAGAAACAAGGTTAGTATATAACAATTGTCATGTTAAAAAAAAATAATATCTGATTACACGTAAAATTTCTTAGATGCTGTTAATTATAGAAAATAGTATCTTGAGATATAAATAAGAAAATCCCTCCATTAAAACCAACCGGTGTTAAATAAATTCAAATAAACTCTAAGGAACGACTCGCTTCCTTTTGAGCAAAGAAAATTAGTCTACGCTACCGAAGCTCTCTGCTGCTTTCTCGCTATTTTAATACTTAATGCAGCAATTATTCCTGGAAACTAACATTGATACACCTACCTGGTATTAATTATTAATTTGCCGTTGTCCCAAACGAACATGATTTGATTAAGCTCCGATACAATGGTATATACTAAATGATTAAGCTTAGTATTGTGCCTGAGTTGATTATAATCTAGTGTGTTAATTTGATCAATGTGACGTTTACCATTAACATAAAAGGATAATAGTTTGAATACAATAGACAGTTAATAAAACGTATAACCGTTAATAACCGCAAATATAACACAATAATATATCGATTAGCCATTTCCCAGAGTATAATATGACAGTATCAAATTGCTGGGAAGAGAAATCATGAACAGAGTTAGTTGTCACCGCACTATTATTACTCGTATAATATCCATTTCATTTTTAACTCTCACACAAAACCTGATAATTGTAATAAAAAACTGTCAATCGACAGATCAAGTGGACCGGATCCCGTCATACATGTATCGACAAAAAATCAATGTATAGCTTATATTTTTTGTTGATATTTAATTATATCATAAACGAGTTTGATTTTCATAACGACAATTCAGCTTGCACCAATACATCGATCGATCAATGAACAGTATTTTTTTGTTATTTATTTATACGGGTTATAAAAAGAGGAGACTGTTGTTTTATTCGTCGTAATGAAAGAAGGTATTGAATTTTATTGAAGGAAATGGGCGTTTACAGCAAGGATGGAGGACTGTTGATAATTTGCCTTGTTTACAAGCAGTGGGTGTTTATGGTGGTTGAAGTCGTTGGAAAAAGTGTCTTTCATTGGAAACGGATGAGACTATACAAGCAGACTATACGACCAGATAAAATAAAATAGCTTCTCATCAAACATGCTACAGGATCTTGCCCTCCAGGAGCTTTTTTATTAGTCCTCTTCAAACAATATCCGATATGTTTATACATTCCAAGCAAATATTTTTGTTTGTATGAATAATTAATTAGTTCATACTCAGTATATATAAGATGGTACTTTTTAATGGTAGGTTAATTTAAAATGTTGCTAACCTGTTTTATAATAAGTAAGTACATGTAGAATATATTAAAGAAGTTGTGGAGGAAGGCGAGGAACTTGATAGCGAAGTAAGGGTTAATTAATTGGTGATTGGCACCAGTTATACTCGTGAGCTACAGATTGTAAAACCACATAACACTACCTATATTTCAATTTAACAATATTATAGTATTTTAATACAGAAAATCAAAAAATAATCTCAAAAGATTAAATAATATACAAGCATTTTTTAATATTTACACAAAATCAATCACAAGACGATAGAAATATTTTCAAATATGAAAACAATATTTTTAGCCATACAAATTGTAAATTTGTTTAGTCATTTTACATAAAATAAATACTTTTAAATCATTTGTCATACAAATTTAAAAAACATCACAACGTTTGTCTAGTAAATATTTTCAATGCATAAATTTATATTATTAATTTTTTTAAGTACACACATATATATGTATTTTATCAAATATATTTATAATTTGTTTTATAATATATGTGTGTATATTTACTTTAATGTACAACAGATGTTTTATATTATGTATAGTTCCGTCCCTAAGGCCTTTTTACTAAATGTTGATATTTGGTTTATTTTTTTATGAACTCTTGGCGATCTGTTTAACTAATACGTATCCAGGAAATCAGAGTAAACGTTAATTGGGATTTAATTGATATTATTCTTGATCGCCTATTAGTAATAGCCGAATAACGATTTTTTTTTTAATTTACACTCATTCGTTAAATAAATATGTCGCCCCAAGCTTCAATATGGTAAATGAGCGTATTTCTCTTAAAATGAATACGTATTTTGTATAATATGAAAGTTTCGTCGAATACACGAGAAAATGACATTAAATATTGTGTGATATTTAAAGTGATGAATATTTTATGCATGCATTTTGCGAGCGAGGGGAATGTGCGAGTCGCTTAGCAAAACAGGACACTTGCGCTAAGTTGTGCCGGCTCCACGGCACCTTTCGAGTTAAAAGTTGACAGAAGTGGTGTGTGTAGTTTACATGTTTTCAGAGAGGTGATATGTGAAAAAGAAGAGATGTCGGTTGAAGTGTAAAGTGTGGTGGAAGATAGCCAGGCAGCCGCAAGAGAGCTAATTGCTTTTGGCGCGCGTCGCGTCGGACCAAGAGTGTCTTGTTAGAGGGATGTTCTAGCTACTATTCAGTATTACTCAGGGTTGATATACTATTCTGCTAGACTGGGACTACTATAACTACGACTACTATAACTACTACTACTATCACTACCACACCCTTGAATACTACACCTCTTAGTGTTCTCATGTATTACACAACCCGACCACGACAGGAATATCCTTCCTTATCCGGAACACCCAGCGTGTCCACACAGCATTACATCCCTTGATTTATTTCTAGCACAAATATCCGCATATCATACGATCTTTACAATATGTAACTTCAAAATAAACCCTATTTCACTACTAAACAAATAATTCTACTATACTATTATGCATCTATTCAATAATCGACTTTAGATAAAAAATTAGAAAAAGAAAGAAAGAAATAAATAAATAAATTTATCTGTTAACCTAAATTTTGTTACTGGGATTCCATTTGAATTGACAATAAAATCGTGATTGTTGATCATGCGTTGCAAATTAGGAGAATGCGCGAAATAAATTAGTTCACCTCTGTGTACGTTTCAATTTCGACACTTAATCTCCTAACATATTTATTTATTTGCATATAAAAGCTCACAGGAGCTTTTTTTACAAGACGAAAATAATAATGAGGAAAATGGTTTAAAACCAAAAATTAAAAATATATAAAAAAATAATTATAGTATTATATATATAAAAATGTATATAAAATAAAATTAAATCAAGTAATATGTAGGAAGGTCGACTATATTAGGTCACTCCTAAACAAGCCCTGCCCTGTAGGTGGCAGAATTGGTGGAAAAGAGATCACCCAGGTACACAGACTCGTTGCCGAGTCGTTTCAGCCTATTCAAAGGAGAATAAAAGAGGTAGTTGAATGATGAATACACAAAAAGAAGAAAAACAGTTAAACTTGTATTTATGAGTAAAAGATAATGATGATTTTTCTTCTAGATTAAATCCGAAGCGGAATCACAAGATATAAAAGGATTTAAGATTTAAGACAAGTGAGAAAAGATGGCAGAATCTCGGAGAACGGAAATTCTAGTTGCACCTCAGGGCAACCTATTTTATATTTGAGACATTCTGAATGACTCTTACTATGTCTTATAAAAGCCACATCCTTGTAGTCTGCTCAGGTTGTACCTATTTCACTGGAGAACCATCTCCCTAAATTGATTAAGGAACATAATATACTGAATGGCCGTTGGACGAAAGAGAACATATTTAAAATATTACCTGTACATATGTATGTATGTATTATGATTTAAATTGGGAAACATTCACAAAACTGGGTATATTTAAATTGCTTTGGTAAATTACAAATTGTAAAAATACGTTATTTGCAGCAGGCCGTAGAGGACCAGTGTCGGAATTGAATAATATCTGTGATTGGGTTTTGAGAATAAAAATGATATGTTATCGGAAATACGAGGGGGACGAGATCGGTTTGATTTGCATATTAAACAGGATGACAGCATCAGGTTGGACACGATACAAATATTTATTATTGTGTAAAAACACAAATAGCCCACAGCCATGGACAATCAATCACTGCCATTACAAATATGCACAAATCGGTAATATTTATAACTGGATTGCATCAGATGACTACTAATAGTATGAACGTTCAGTTATAGATCAACAAATTAAAACTATGTGATTTATCCTGTATATTCAATTTATCTAATTAATGGAAAAATACAGAATTTTCGGATTTTTTTTTATATGGAAATTATTCAATTATTTATTTTATTTGTTGATGAAGAAAACGTAAACATACAATGATGCCCAATCACAACCGTTCGGAATATATTTATTTCAAAAATGATAATGAAACCTTGTCAATCAATATTTGGAATGACAAACCTGTAGAACCCTTTTAACAGCAGCCATATACATAATTAATCAATCATGTAATCACAGATTTTATAAATAAAAATAAAGATTTTTAATAAAATTTTCTTTTCAGTCTCATATTTTCATGGATTTTAATATCAAGTTAAAACTAGAGGGTCCATCTAAATTTCGACATTCACATTAAAAACGTACAATTGTAAATTACTGTAATTGGTAATATGTAAACAAATTCAAGTACTATTGCAACATATTATATCTCCGTAATACAATACAATGCAAACAAAACATTTATTTTCCCTATAAAAGATGCAAACTAGTTAAAACCACTACGGTGCAATTGTGAAATCGCCCGGTCATTACATGTTATTAAAACGATCTGAATGAATAATGACACTCTGTATTCGATACTAAATGTACGCGGATTACTATTTTTATTCGATACGCGCTATGATTTATTTTTGAAATTATTTATTTATAAATATGTACGTGATATGCGAGATTAAAAAGAACGCGCTGACGCCGCCGTTGCTAGTTAAAAACGTATTAAATGTCTCGTTTCGTTATGGATGTTTTTATATATGGATAATAATGACTACGTGATTATTTAACGCTTAAAATAAAAAGCGATTGAAATCAAATATACAAGCGGGTCTAGTGAATTGCACAAAAGGACTATTTGAATAAGAGAACCTCCTTTGACAATATCTGAGGACATATTTCCCCCATTGTATCGCTATTTTCATGGAAAAGAGGTTAGCCAACCTTTGATACAACAAATTTACATAAAAATAAGACGAGGGTCTCACATTATGCTGTTTATTATTATTATATGCGGGTTTATTTGGACAGTGGAGTACCAACAAAAATATATACAATTTTACAATGTGAAATTTATTTGATAACATTGCAAAATTGTGGTGCATTGTTTTAAGTAGCATGTTAGCTTATATTTGAGTAGTTGGTTGTTGTACGTTACATTTGTTAATTATATGCAAAACTAAGCCAAGAGGGTGAAAAAACTGCACTGCAGCTTACATTTTTATTACGAGGTATTATTCTATTCAAATTTTAAATAAAATTACTATTTTTGAAATTTGCTTTATATTTTGCCCCATGAATTATGCATATGTATGATAAGTATAATTACTGTAGATATATTATGTTTGTGTAGATATCAGAGAGTTGAAATAAAATTAAAAAAAAATCACAGTTGCAGAATACCTCAAAGCACTTTATTACACCCACTTGGACTTGGTCTGATTAAACGATATATTTTACTAATGTGTGTGATTATAAAAACATTATTGATTGTGTTAAAAAATACTATAAATAAATTATATTCTTCATGAAAATAAATGCCGTTTAAAACTATTTTTAAATTTGTTCATTCGACATAAGTAAGTACTGTAATGATAGAGAGAAATTGTATACCTAGTCTAATAATAAGTATAATGAGTTTGGTATTATACAGGCTCGTATTTTGAGATTTGGCAATTAAATGGGATAAATGTAAATGGTAAATATATATGTATGTATTTATTAGTATCCTTTGTTATTGGAAATGTGAGGTTACTTTGGATCAATATTATAGTGTGTATTGAGTTGGTAGTTAGGGCAAAAAGCCTTAGTATGGTCATATTGATATAATTGCAGCTGTGTGACCGCAGATGCATGTAAGTGGACCTACATTATTACACACTGCAATATTTGATATTAAATAATAAATATATCAAGGCATACAATTGTTAAATAATGACTAATAAATTCAGTAAAATAAGCCAGTTCTATAAGAATCTTTGTTGAGATTTGAACAATCTACACAAACCTAGCCGGGACCAGTTGAATGCTTTGCACTTCCTAAAATATTACCGTCTTTTTACTTGTATATTGAATAATTAAAGCAATTATAAGTTAATAATAAAAATGTAATGATTATTTATATGACGTATTAAAAAAATGGATTGTATAATGATGATGAGCAAATTATTATTATAATAAATAAACACCTGCAAGTATTTTCAATTTCAAGGAAACAAATATATCGCCTGCTCCAGCGTATAATATCGTAAGTGCAATTTTTTTTGTATCCTCTTAAGTCTTTATGGAACTGAGCCACATATTCAATCTGGTAACACTGCCTGTCACATGTCACTCGGTTTAATTATTATTTATAAAAAATAACAGTTTACGATTGAATACCTTCTACTGACATGAAATGTCTTATACATAATGGACGAATCTACATTAGTTGCCGGTCAAATAGGACTATTTTACTATTTCGAAAAAGTCCCACTTAATAGGTTCAATAATGATTGAAAATCAAAAGTTTTTGACGTAACATACATGCAATATGTGGCTTAGTTCCATACAGTATTTCACAAGTGTCAACAATCCAAGCAAATCGTGGTTCTCAATAAAAAAATAAATTCATTTCTAATACTAGACACAAATCAACTACCTACTAGCCCAAAAATAAAATGAGTGATATTAATTAAAATTATTATAAATATTCATATCTTTGAAGATATGCATGTATGTGTAAGGTTCAGGCAGTGTGCAAATCTGGTTTTTATTTAATGGTGGCGCCACACACTATCAAAGTCGCACCATAAAAAAGCCTTGTATGTATTTATTAATTATGGACAGGGTTTAAGTTTCCCATGAAACATAGTAGAGACACATTTGTCACATTTGAGTTTGAGCACCGGCATTAAGTTACTACTAGTGCATCGTGTTACACTTTACAACCTAATGAATATATTTTGAATACTCAATTGCCTCATCACTGTGACCTCAATATACATAAACTGATCATGGATGAATAAGATAAATCTCGAGACTCTGTAAATACACTTTACAGACATAAAAATGTACAAGGATAACCGGCAGCGATTCCGGAGAGGATTTCAATAAAGCGAGCCGCGATCCGCTTACATTAAAGAAACGCTTGTTTCTGAGGTTAATGTAACTTTTTTATTTTCCATAATAATAAGACCGCAATGATCATTGAAAATAAAAAACTTAAGCAAACATTAAAATAGATTTATTTTAAAATATATTTGTGATCGATTTGGTTAGAGCGGATTCGATTATTTAAATATTTACCAAAGTATGATTTGTCATATTACGAAAATAATATCACAATAACAAATAACGAAAATGACATTATTTTCTTTTGCTTACTCTAAGGGAAATTTAGTATGGGGCTTATCCAATCACAGCCTATGTGAAATAGTGTACAATAACTAAGATGTTTATCCTTGTTTAGAGTGAACAGTTAATTTTGTTATTATATCAGTTGGGAAATGCACACGAGTCTCTCTGCCAAGTGCATCTCTTTATCAGTGGATCTTACTTAGTTGGTTAAACCAGGAGTATTCCTGATATAGTCCCATTAACTATCAACTAATTTTAATTGCAATCCAAATACTATTAAGTAAAAAAGAAATCATAACGAGACATATGTTGATACTTTTATCGTTGACTCAAGATTGAATTTTGATACGTGCGCTGATAAAACATGTGGTGATTCCGCATTTAGATAAGAAAAGAAATCCGATCTGTGTTTAAGTATCTTTTATATAAGGTCGGTAATGGTGAAGGATCGATGCTCGAAGGTCGCGCCAGGAGTCGAACCTGGTTGTGTGAGACCAGCAACCGGTTCAGGATGTCAAAATTACTGAAAGGTAGCGATTAGCAATGGCAAAAACCTCTCTCTCATTAATTATACAAATCGAACCATGTGCTTCATACATATAATTATACTGACACTAATTTGAAGACAGATTCCAATCTAAAGCAGGATTTAATAACGCTCACATCTAAATCACTTAATATGTACCAGCTTTGCATAATCCATTCTCATAGTTCTAGATGCTAGTCCTGAATGCTGAAAGATACCGTATTGAGCAGATATGCATATTTTGAAGGAGTGGGCATTTATTGAAATGGAAAAATCTCACATGTAAATCACATCAGAGAAGAAGGAAGAAAGCTTTAAAGATACAAGTTAAAATTGGAACTGTCGCCGCCGCGGCAGACAATAACTTCATTTCTAACATTCCGCTTGCATTTTTAAATTACATTTCTCTTTTACATTACTTAACTTCAATTCTCTGCTTTGCCAATTTCCCTCATGCGTCGTTTCCTACATAGATTTATTTTATATTGGTAATGCTTCCCGTTGCTTTATTACTTCCGTTGCAGTTAAACAAGCAGGAAACCGTTCAAGTGTAATAATAACCAAGTATGTATGCATATTTTTATACAGAGATGTTAACAAACAGAATACTTTATAATTCATACGTTCAGTTGATCAGCGACGCAATGGACAAATTGCACGAGAAAACACGGCATTTTTAGGTCGAAAAAAAGGGAAGCCTCTCGTCGAATGAATAATAGATGTATCCAGATAGGATGGAATTGGATACGAAGGGGCTAAGTTATTTTTTGTGTACTTCAGACACCAAATGAAATAGAAGGAAAATGGCTGGCATTTCCCGTACATGTTTATATGTAAAAGAACGATCAAATCAAATAGTTGTGAACTGAACACCTGCAAGTATTTTCAATTTCAAGGAAACAAATATATCGCCTGCTCCAGCGTATAATATCGTAAGTGCAAAATTTTTTGTATCCTCTTAAGTCTTTATGGAACTGAGCTACATATTCAATCTGGTAACACTGCCTGTCACGTGTCACTCGGTTTAATTATTATTTATAAAAAATAACAGTTTATGATTGAATACCTTCTACTGACAGAGACATGAAATGTCTTATACATAATGGACGAATCTACATTAGTTACCGGTCAAATAGGACTATTTTACTATTTCGAAAAAGTCCCACTTAATAGGTTCAATAATGATTAAAAATCAACATTTTTTGACGTAACATACATGCAATTTGTGGCTCAGTTCCATAAAGACTTAAGACCACACTGATTTTTTTCACTTACGATATTATACGCTGGAGCAGGCGATATTTATTTCAAATATTTTTTTAATCAATTGCGGGAAATAATATTCATATATAGATGACTGAAATCGTCATGTTCGTTTTCGATTTCGTACAAATATACTTATTCGAATAAGATCGAGTACCGTACCGGCAGAAATAAAGTCCGGTTCATTCTCTCAATTCGTCCGGAAAATTTCAGTCGGTCTAGCCGAATCGGTTTTCTCCTTATCTAAAACAATTCCACTTTGAATTCGAACCAGTACCGGAACACGATCTTCAGGCTCAGACATATTGGACAGAATCCAGAATAATTCCACATACGTATGTATGTATTACCCTATAGGTATTTATATTAATATATTGAACACGAGAGCTACACACACAATCTGAACAAATATTATCCAAGATGAATATTGTATGCCCATATGAGGAAATGATTTTGTGGCAAATGAACCAATTTAAATGTGATATACCATTTCCATAATTAAGGCAAAAAATTATCTTTTATATTTATATACCCAGATGGTATTGGTTATTTTAAACACAATTAGTACAAAAAAATAACTGGTAAAACTTTATTATATTCCATAAAAAATAATTATAGTTAATCTCAATAAATCATACAGGACAATTTGAATTCTTCTATAAAATTAATTATATTTCCTATATGTGGGATATTGACAATATACTCGTACATTGTAGAAAAATTGAGGATGAGGTTTATATTTAAAAAATTCAATCGACGATATTTTAATTACACTTTCATAGCTTGACATGTTTTTAATTATTAGACTGCCGCATTTTAGAATATGAATAGACTTTGCATGGGGAAATGAATTGTTGATTTTAAAACTATCTAGTGTGGTGACGATAGTACATATTGTTTGGGTGAAAGGTTTGTCGGTGAGAATTGAAAGATGCGACTGGTTCTGAAAACTGAATAGCACGATGTTATACAGAATGAAATATTGCAGCTTTATAACATTCACACATAAACACAATATGTCCTCGTTCAATATGCACATTGGCCAAATAGAATTCCAATGCGAGTGTGTAGAAATTGGAGTTAAGAACTCTGGATGGTATTTTTGAGCAAGCCTGGATGTCAACTGCATGTACTAGTCTACAACCAGTCAACTATACAATTCAATTTCCACTCCAATACCGGACCAATCTAACGATAACAATCGCACATGTAGGCTTATTTATAAAAAAATCAACTATCAAAAAAAATATTGATTGGAAAATCACTTGAAGTGTATTGGAAAAATTTAATTAATTTCGATTTAAAAAATATGTCGTACATATGTAATGTTAATTTTTAAAATATGTTAGATGCAATACCTGAAGGTATCTATGGAAGGAAGGAACGAATGCATTATTTATTTATCTATCGGGCATATTGAATAATGCATGATTTTCTCACTTTTGCAGTGAATATGGTTACTGGTGCAACGGGAACTTGTATATAAAATACCACCACAAGTTCTTAAGTCAACAAAACAACCACTTAACAATATATTACACACTGAAATGAGCTTTTCAACACCAGCCCTTGTTTATTGAGGACTCTGAATAATGGATAAAAGAGTTTGCTATGAGGATGATGTAATAAACAGGGATTTAAATAGATTATTCATGTTACGCAATACATTTATCAAGATTTGCAAAGATATGTCTTATGTTAAGATATGAAACAAAACAATTAAATATCAACCATCTAATATATTGTACATAAACTACCATAATTGCTGGCTTAATTATTGTATTAACAATTATATGAGGATTAAAACGTTATCCTATCATCGTGAATTCGACCCACCAACATTTTATTATGTATGTATTATACAAAGATACGCCAAAGACGGGAGATCATTATGGAGGAAAAATACTACATAATTATTATTACCAATGGAAAATAATAAAAATAATGTACCATAAGATAGAGGGATTTAGCGGTAGTTATAAAACAAAAATACAAAGGAACATTAATTATTCAAACCATAGGAATATTATGAGGCACAATATTCTAAGAGTGATAAATTTTCAAAATGGTGCATTCATTTCAAATGCGTTTATCTCAAAGTCAGTTGTATGCATTTGTTAGCAGCTCAAGACGCCTAGAATGGATAAATGCATTTAGGCAGTTTAAATTATATACCAGAATTGCATTTTAAATTAGTTTAATGCGCCACGAAACATTTAACTAAAAAATGTGTTTAGAATTAAAAAGTGTTACTACGTGGAGCTGTTTTTCTTATTACGTCCTAAATAAATAAATATCCATCAAATACATTGCGTTTGGTATTCATAGATATTCTGAAATATAGTATTTGTATAAAATGAGTTTAAAATAGCACCAGGCATACAAATGGCGAGTCTGTGAAGTTTATCTAGTGCAACAAGACAGCGCGATATATAGCCAGCCAACTGAGGGGCAACTGCATCGATAAATAAACCTACCCAAATACCTTTTAAAAGTTTTCAAACAACACTCAGCCAAACTACTTTTATTAATTTTTAAAACCGACCCTTTCAATTCACGTTTCAACATATTTCAACCACGCTATCGAATTGTGAAATTTCGCACACTTTCAGCAAAGTACAATAAAAGTGCATCACGAATAACATAAATACCAATTTCTACTATAAATATTGGTATTTTTTTACAATTCTATTGAATCCCTTCGATTGGTGGTAACTGTTTTAAATTTGAGGAACAAGTTTTTTTCTATTAAAAAACATTCAATATGTAAAATTTCAAGAAAATCTATTTTGAATACCGGAGAATATACTGTAATTATGTTTTATATCTTTTTTTAATGATTTTTTAAAAATAAATTGACGCTGAATAGACGATGATTAAATTACAGATTTTACATAATCATAATTATGAATATTATAAGTTTTTCAAAGCAAATGTGTATTTAAATACAAAAAACACGCATATTTTTTTAAATAAATATTAAATTACATATTATTTCAAAATAAAATTGTGATAATCTATTCGTCCATTGCAAATTTCTTTTTGATTTGTTATATTATTTAATATCCTTCACGTTATTTGATATATTTCTCTGTTTGTTTTTATATTACTGTTGTTATTTCCTAATTTGTTTGTAAAAGCTTTCACGAGCATTTATATTAAAATAATAAAATATACATATATATAATATGCGTATTGTTATTAAAAATAACGATAAAAATAATCAATTCGGAATACATTTATACGGAAAATGAAATCGTAATTTGTTGAGGCGGAGTTAAATAAGACAACATTAGTCATAGCCTCAGATGAAATATTATTGTAATGTGCATTAAGCTGGCTACTATTTAAGACATCTTGTATTCTGAGACATTAACCCAAAAACGGCCTAAGATTTAGTTTCTATTTAAATGATAAATTACTTCGGAAGTATATGTAGATCTTGCTATAATAACATGGACATTCTATACAATAGTTGCCCTTCTTACTATTATATAATATCACCATCAATTATTAGTAAGAATTAAATAGCTTTTAACCAAAAAAATACTTGTATGTAAAAATAATATGATGAATAGAAGCGTACATAATACATAACTAATAAAAAGCTCGATATTTATTTTATATTATAGTAGATTTATTTTAGTACATGGTCAGTTTAAATATAACAGTTACTTCAGAATTCATTAGGAAATAAGTTATGGATCGAAACGATCGATTGAGATTTTATTAATATTATTCGCGAACTTTTTGTTGCAACAATCGGTCGAATTTATTTAATTTTATTAATTAAGACAGGACCCCACAATATTTATCTTTTGGCAATTTTATGTTGGATGGTTAAGAATAATTTTCAAACTACATATTTTTTATTCAAAGTAGTGAATTTAAATGGAATGAAAAGTCTAGACGAATTACAAAGTTTTAATAAATAGAATTCTAGGTTTATTTTTATAAATTTAATGGAGGGCATTGTTAATTAAAAGATTCAATTATGAGACGAATTCATGGTACAATTTGTGTGTTAAAACGAGACAATGGTAGAGTAGTGTTTGTGGAGTGGCGTCAGGTGCGACATTTTTCAGGCAGCTGCCTCATTTTTCAGGCGACCACAAGTGCCGACCCTTTGGTTGAGGCTAAAGCCCATACCACACCATTTGTAATCACCATCCCTTCTAAATTATATCAAACAATGTGGATGTGGATTAAAATTAAGCATATCAAACAAAAAGGATCTCTAGCCTATATGAATATTACATATGCTCGCGAAAAAGTTCTAAATACGACGAATTAAACATTCTGATGTTTTATTTGTTATGCGGATTAAAGTGAAAAATAATCCCGACAATTATTTACCACACGCGCTTATAATTCTCGGCATAGCTTCTGGGGTCGTATGTATTATTTATAATTTTAATACGGAACTCCAAAGTTAATTAAGGATCGTATCTAAAATGATAATTAAACTCACCTCACCATGCCAACTTTAAATTTTCTCATAACCTATAACAAAACTATAATGCGATAATAAAATGAGTGTTTTTACTATATCGCTACACAATTATCGGGATATATATTTATACATATAGTGTAGGGGGAAAAGCCGTAAATTTGTCATAAAACATAAGCAGATAAAGAAAGGCCTGGCTAAAATTTTATTTCATCGCCGAACGACGTAATTAGTCCGGGACTCGACAAAAGGGTTTGCCGGCTCGAATTATATCGCGAACCGAAAATTCATACTTGATAAAGGCAAATTAGTTGTAAAGATCCGGAACGGGATAAGACCACGACCAAATTTGAATTTTATTATAGGCACACAGGGCTTTTTATCCCTAAGGAATGTAATTAAGAGCGCTGCGGTCCTTCCATCCTGCAGCCAAGTAGAGGAGACAACTTTCGTTTTAAGCGAACACAAATGAAACAGTAGTAACAGGAGTAGAAACAACAACAACAACACTGACAGACCAGGCGAGGATTAATTTCATTCTAAATTATTATCACAATCAAGTTAGTTGCACGACAACTACATTCTCTACCGAACTTCGCCAAAATCTACTATTCAATTTGACATCTGTAGCTTGCGGTCGCTTACCTATGCACTCATTATCGCATATTAAATTCAAATTAAAACTTTGAATTATGCTCTTGTTGCGTATTACGAACAGAGAATGGTTATCGTGTGAAAAATATTCTCCGTACACAGTGAAAACTGTTTAAAAAATAAAATGAGATGCAGAGGAGCGCAAACAAACTTGCACTACATGTTGTAATTTCATAATAACAACAAACTTTGCTCTTAGCAGCGGAAGATTGAAAAGAGAGTATCTTCTATGTGTTATCAAAATTGAACAACGGTCAGTAACGAAGACACGGGTAACTTGTTTGGAGTGTTCATTACTTGCTTCGTATATCAAGTTTAGCTGCAATTTATGAATTGCCCTTAATTAAATCAAATTATCTTCATTGTTATGATCTTTTAAGTATAGAAAGAGATTCTCATTTGCATGCTATATTCTTATGTATTATTGGTAATAGTTTTAAATGAAATACTGGGTAAAAGAGTTGTGGTTGAGTATGGCAAAAGTAAGGTAGAACGTAGCACACAGCCCCCAGGCGCTAATTGGAGCTACTGAAAGTTTTCCCCTTTTCGAGGATACGGCTCTGAATTAGCCCCTCATACTTAGACTCCACCCAAGACCTTTTTGCTAGATGGAATCTCCTCACATCTTTTATATACATGTTCCCATCTCACTGCAGTACTGAGGAAATTGCGTTATGCATATCGGATTACCGCATCTGCTTCGCGGGAAAGCCCACAAACGTCATTCATGTTCAACAAATTGCTATTCAATTATTACGCGGAATTTGTTTATTAACAACAAGATGGATTAGTGAGTTTTGTGAGCAAGTTTTGTTATATCGAGCAATTGTTAATATTTAGTTAGCGAGACGAAGTTAAAAGTTTACGAGTCTGAAGGTGATGGACGCTTTTATACTACAGAATGCAAAAAGTCCTTAATTGCAAAGGAGCTAGCTAAAAGAGGAAGGCTCAGTTCTCTCTTTTGATAAATGAACTAGTTGAAACTGAATAGGGATGAACTTCAGCAAGTGCCGGGTGATGAACGATCTAAGAAAATTAACGTCGAATTTTTCATTCCAAACAACATTCGAATGCATAATTTCCCAAGATGCATCACGAGTACGAAATATATTTTATATAGTCGAAAAAATATTTTCCAGTTTGGATATTATTAATGGTGGTGAAGAGCAAAGTATAAATCAAAGTTATTCCAGTTTAAGAATATACTGTAGATGGGTCTGAAGATATCAAGCGTATACAATATTTTATGCCTCTTAAAAAAAGAAAAACTATTTTCTTTCAGTACTACTAGTACTATTTCAGAAATTAAATCATATATTTAATTTATAAACAAGCGATCGATTCCAGTTGGAAGCATATGACTGCAGTGCGTCTATCGTATAAACTTTACATTACAACAATTTATTATATGACAAATATTGATGTTAATAAATTAAAAAATATAAACTGATAGAATACACATTTATATTTACGTAAATACTGTTTTTATGTAAATAAGTGCTTCGTTAGGTTAAGTTAGGTTGTATTCATTCTGCCAGGTGTGTTGATAAGTTAAATTATCGAAATAAGTCTAAAAGCGGAATGTAAGATATGAAAATTTTACGAATCATTAAAAAATGATCGGGAGAAAATAATAAAAAGCAATGGGACTCAAAATGTGAGTATTAAAAAATTCAAATGTAAAAGTAGTAAGGAGTTGAATGATCAATTAATGTAGACAAGGCAAGGGATGTGAGGATATAATTGAATAGAGAGGGATTATAAATCTAAGTGTTGCATCGGATCGGGCCAACCTCGAAAGAATGATTCTGAATATAAATAATCGATGTTTTCTTTTACAATGAATATGTATATTATATCTCGAATATAATTTATTAAGACGTGCCTGGAGGTATTATAATATATGTATGTATTGCAGGACGGGGTCTGTTTCCATTGTACTGTAGCAAGATGCGCACAAAGGAAGTTCCAACAAATGTGTCAGAGAATAATATTTCTAGACAATACAGCCTCCATTCAGAGCCTCGAAACATGTCAATTCCTCGCCCAAATTAGCACCGTGATAAAATTTCTACTCTCACATTCGCAGCGTCTCAATGGCCAATTGCGCTTAATTTACGCAACAAAAACACAACACTTCGAAGATGTGAAAAATAATTTCCACCAAGGCACTACCACTAAAGTCGCTACTGAGAACGGGAACGACGGTCTAGGGAATAATTTAGGAACGTCTCTTTCGCCTCTCTAACCTGCCATTTTTAAATCAAGAATAAACATTAGGATAATCAACTCAAGTGCACTTATAGTATAAAATCAAGTAAAAATGACATAAAAATACTTCACCGAACTCATCAGTATTTTTAAATTAGGTTGATTTGTACCTGAAACAAAAAAATAAATATTTATTAGATAAATTCTTCTTATTAGGGTGCATAATTTTTATATAAATTGCGAGACGTTCAGACAATACCACTTTAAAGTGATTCTGTTGTATTACACGTTATAATTATCTATGATACGGGTATTATTTAGGAGAAATTTACTTTTTAATACAAGCATCGCTGTTTCGAAAAAAAAACACTGAAGTAAAATGATTAATTCACTCGTAAATAATAAACCTTAGCAATCGATTACATAACAGATAATGAACTAAAGTTTGTAGTTCAAATAAATCACTCAATTTAAATATGGTTTTATGTTTACAAACTGTTATTTAGTTTTAAGTTATTTTTGTAATTCGAAATTATGTCTCATTATAAAATATTGTATTTTTTTGTTAGTTTGGCTTTAGTAAGTTCTTGAGATGGTTTTGTAATTAGAAAAAATTCTTTGTAAATATAATAATACGATTCGTACTAAAACGTCAAACAATGGTTCATTTATATATTTAATTAAATTATTGTAGAAGTGTCCAAAAGTTGTAAGAGATGGAGGGAAGAGTATATTGGGGAGGAATTGAGGATTGAGCAAGGAATAAGGAGTCTTAGAGACGTGTCCTTCGGGGTTGCCAAAACCGGTTACCTGCCGGAAGAGGCTTTCAATTTCCCGCGCTTTTTGCTCCTCATCCGGTTCCGGTGGCTTCTGAAAGGGACGCCTTGCACCGGAGGGTTCGGAACCTTTTGTGAATTTACTATGAACAAAATGGCACTGATCTAATAATATAAAGAGAAAAAAAGAAGGGGGAAAAATCACTTCACTACTAGTTATAATAAATAAAATAGATGCGATATTGCCCCGCGCAAATATTGAATAATTCAATGAAGTATGCTCAAGAAACCCGAAATAGAAGCCGGGGGTTTGAGTTATGCGCTTTATATGTAAATTGCAAAAGTATTAGAATACGTTCTTTCACGGTTGTATCTCTTCGAATCAACCACAGACACATACATTACACCTTTTCATATTTATGATATGCGATCGTATACAACGCAACTGAGTTTTAAACAAATATATATTTACAATGCTCAATATCAAGAGTTGAATAGGTACATACGTGTATATTGTTTTAGGCTTACACATGGTATTTGCTTATTGATTAGAACAATTCCATAACATTCTTAGTATTTGATAAAATACAGTGACATTATTATCTATTATTTAAGCTAGCAGTATAATATACAACCTATTAAATATATTTTAAACAGGCTTTCTTTATTGATTTAATTTTTTAAAGCTAAAATCGCTTAATTAACAATACGATTTATTAGTTAAGATTAACAAAATGTAATGTCTATATTTACTAATTAATAGAAACACCTTGGTCAATTCACACTTTTTTTTAATCGTACATAAGTATAAATTGTATCATGTTTTAGCGAGCATAATTCGTTTGAGAATCTTATTGGTTAATAGAAACAATTTTATTACTAAAGAGCTTACATTTCGTTCTAATTTGTCAATGATTTGAACAGTTATTTATAATTCCCTAACTATTTACCTATCTGCTTCACTGGTTATGCGAAATGTCGTTCGTTAAGGAAGAAATTCTTCCACAGTTAGTTTTGATCGTTAGGCGAATTACTTATGAGTGGTTCAAAAAATGGAAATAAAGAAAAGATTTTATTGAAAATTATGTGGTACAAAAGGTTAATAGATTTGTTTCGGCGTTTGTCCGATTTGGACAACATATAGGAAGCATTATGATAATGGGTGACCGATTGACGTGATGGATGTTTGTGTAGCTATTAAAATTGCGAGTGCCTACGGCACAGTGGAATTATGTAAACAGTCCGGGAACTTTATGGGCGCGTTGCATCTCGTTTGTCTGTAACATCACAAAGGCTATAATTAGTTCCATCAGTATAAATTCAGTGCGATATTAAAGCGACCGTGGAATAATTCAATGGCTATAGAAGAATTCCAGTCGATATCCTATAACAGATGGTGCCCATGAGAGGGTTATACGAATAGGACATTATGTTGGCCATAATTTAGAACTAACTGCCGATAGCTAATAATAATATTCGGTCGAATAAAATATTTTTATTAGATCTCCACAAAACGGCTAAAAATATTATTTGTATTATAGAGAAAATGTATAATAATTAACGATAATAGCAGTGGATGGATAGCAGCTTTATGTATGTGCATTGCCTCTTTGTGGACATGCCATAGATCTAAACATTTCAATTAGCAACATCACGACTAATACATTATATACATACTGATATTCAATACCATTAGAAACTCACACAAGAAGTTAGATGCAAGGGTTTAGAATTTAAGTTAAAGTTTAAGTTACAGCAAAGAACAACTTAAAATTAATAAGGTTATTCTGTCGCATACTTATTAAAATATACACAGCAACAAACGTTTTCATTAAAATGGCAAAATAGTTACTCTCGGACAAAATTAGAAAAACTCCTCGTTAAAAGTTTATTAACAATATGCGCGGGTGAACTATAAAAACTATGATATGTGAACAGATTTAAAGCCGTATTCCAACGAGACTTTAACAACAGCTATCGACCTCGACGATGTGTATATTAATAATTTTATTAGTACAGTAAATATGTGCTTTCCGAATGTTCGAGACAAGTAACGACGTCTGCTGCCAGCCGATAATGTTTCATAGGAAGGACCCGATTTTTAGTGGTGAATGTGTGCGAATAAAAAAATCCTCTTAAGACCGGTTATTTTATATATCTATGAGAAATATTTCCTATAAAGCACTCTAGTTCTATGATGGTACTGCAGTGAGTAGACAGGGTTGGTTAGGTTTCATTTGAAACCCAATACAGGAGATTTTTCCTGAAAGCGTTAGTACAATTTTACTCGCAGTAAAATCTTTGCGAGACGCTTTAAGCACTTATATACTGACATCGATCTTTATATTCAGTATAAATGTATGTTTAAATAGGAGGAAAGTATTATGTAGGTAGGCAATCTGTCGAACATTGTCACCAAAATTGATCGACATGTGAGATTAACATTTTTTTTGGTTATTGAATATGGTGCTTTTATTATTAAACCTTTATATCAGTAAATTTTAATCACTCGTTTTAAAGGATAAACCAGGCGAAGGACGGAAGAGAGACGATTTAATCCGACAAGCAAATCAAAATGAAGCTGTCGTAACAGGTAAATCCAATGACAAGAAAATTGGACATCATTTTATAAAGAGGTGTTCGCAAAATTAAATTAATTAATCAATTTAACTTAAGTAACTTACATATATGCTGTGACGTGAGATAATTTAAGAAATACATAAAAATAAATGTCTTCGATAAGAAATATTAATAAAATATTTTTCAAACCCTAGCCCTCGTATTCTTCGAAATTCATCACGAATTTAAGTGTTTAGTTTGTATTCATTACGAAGTCCATATTTGGTTTTACCCGCTTCACTTTGAATAAAAGCTAATATTTATTTGCTACTCATATTGTAAATGGGTTTTTGAAACATGTGTACATTACATAATATGTTATATACCGAAATTAAAATCACCAAATCATGGACATATGTATATATTTTGATGTGTATTTAGTTTTTGACATTTATTACAATTATTTTTACAATTCAAATTAAATTCAGCTAAGCTTTAAATATATTATATTAAAATAATTTAATTGTAGCCTGTACAAGTTGATGTATATGTAAATACATCAACCAAACTAGAGTTATACTTTTATTTAAGATTTCTACTTAGATGACAAATACACTCAATGTAACGACTTTTATAAAAATCCACCGATGGTATATGTGTTAGTTTATTTAAAAATTATGATGGATATATAAACTGTTTAGCTCTCACTCGGAAATAATTTAATGTTTAACGGCCTCGTTTTGAAGGGGTTGGCAGTGAAACTGCTAATTAACAGGTATAGTTAGCGAAGTTGACAATAACTTCCAGGTCTGCTATCTGTACAGGAGAGACGAAGGCAATATTATAAGGGAACAGGTCCAAAATTAGCGATGCACAGGAGCAAGCAGAGAACGCGTCGCAGGTTGTACTAATTTGGGATGCATCGTGTTCAAGGTAACCGACCACCGCCATCTGCTCCAACCTCTAATACTATCCAATATTATATTATATCCCGCCGGAATACTATTCCCGAATGCATATCAATATAAGTAATAATCAGAATAAAAGTGTTGTAATTTAATGAAATATACAAAAGAGCCGTGGATGCAGCAAGGGAAGGTGTGTGTGGCAGGTAACTTTGTTGGACTCCACTTGTAGAAGGAGAACTGTATTGCACCTGTACGTGTAGATGCTCCACCTATTTATTTTACACCTCCCAACTTTCACAACTACACTATCACAATATAATTGGTTCACCTCTGCCCTCCTAGTTCACAATGGACGTGTACAATGGAAGGTGTGTGGAAATGAACTATAAATTTGTTCAAACGTATGCTTAAATACTGTTGCACAGACGAAGTGGTAGTAACCACACACTATTCATAATGTTAATTAGGTGCAACTTTTGTTAAAGGGGGCGAAATTAATTTGATGGCTCGGTGTCGAAATTTATATTAAATAGCATCGGTAGTGAAGTGTGGTGGCTTTACTCGGTTATTATTTGGTCGTATTGAAATTCGCTAGAGGCAAATCGTCGACATGATTGTGGCAGGCTTTGTTTAGTCCTCTTCCTTTAGGGATACACAACCCCAAGACATTACAGACACCCCCTTCAATAAAATAATATTGTTCGTGTTACTCGACTACAATAAAGGAACAATTCAATAAATCATTCTGAAATAGATTAATATCGACAGCTCACTACTTGGTACCCGCATTTATCAACAGACACAGTGCAGTTATAGTTTACTGATTTTATATGTTTGTAGAGCAAATGTCACATGTACAGAGATGAAATAACCGTAAAACTATAATATAATATCGTAATAACCAATTTCAGTTCAACTTATATGACTTCTGCGCGTGTCGAAACTTATAAAATTCAATCTAAAAATATACGTAAGAAAAAGTATAACTGAATACTAATAATGTTATTTAAGCTTTGTGATAGTAAGTATGATTAGTGATAGAGTTTTGTGGTGTGACCAATCATCACCATTCGTGCTATTTCGGATGCTTCTATATCATCCGGTACAAATATAATAAATAGACAACCGATAGAAACCATAGAAATACATAGTATTAATGGCTAAATTCCAAATATATAGGCCCGTATTCAATATAATAGTGTAATAAGAATGTGTGCGTGCGATGCGTATGCGTGTACACCAATATTACCAAGATCTAGTATATTCGTACATAAACGATCACTAAAGCACTCTTATTATTTTAATAATATTATAAATTTTAGTTAATATTAACTGCTCGAATTCAGGGTAAAATAAATAATTTCAACATATGTATGTTTGGGGGGCTGTAAGGTTAATTATGATTTCTCCTGACTAGTGTTTATCGAGTTTTGAATGAAAATTTGCATAGTTATTGGGCGTGTATCCAACATCACAGTAATAATTTAATTAAAAGGAATGCAGTGAAGTATGAATTGTAATCGTAAAGTGTGTGTGTGTGTTTATACGAGTATATGTATAATATGTAGTGGCTTTATAGTCTGTGCACCTGGACCAAGCCAAACCAAACCAAACCAAAGCAAGCCAAACTGGTACATACAATAAAACCCATTCACTAAATTCAACTTCCATTTACTATCATCACTGAAAAGGACCTCCCGTTTGTCTTATACACCCTCTATTGTAATTTCATTATACAAAGGATTTCAATATTAAACATCAAACTCCACAAATTCATCCGCGTAGGTACACATATATATTATTATTTTTAGTCAGACTCGGTTATGGCATAAACTTTTAATGATGTCGCCAGTCTTTTCAGAAGGAAGCTTCTGCTGGTTGATCAAGAAAAATATTCAGATTGATAAACTTTTTCAACGACTTCTCACTTCAATTGTCTTTTATCAAACCATACGCGATTTAATAATAGACTTTGATATTGTGTAATATAAATAGAATCTATTTAATCATATAATTTACAAATAAATATAACAATCTTATATATAGTAATCCCCAAAGCGCCACGATGAAACCGCAGTATTCGTGCATTAAAATGTATGTAATATAACAAATGTTATCTGTCAATAATAATTACATTTGATAATTTTGAAATGAATAGAATACTGTTTTTCTAACTTTTTGGTCTGTGGCATTTGACCTTAAAATTTAATTTAATTTTCCCAGAAGTAGGGCCAATTAATCTGTACAAGAAATCAGCGACGCCTAAAATATCTTATAATTATGGTCTCCACTTTGAGAATCACTGTTTTTACTACAAAAATACAAAACTATAGTATATCTCAAAATAAAAAATAAATTCACTCTTAAATATATTTGATACAAAATAGCATTGACTCTAATACTAGTTGTTGTTGTGTCTTTAATTACTATCAATTGTGGTGAAGGTAATTGAAAATAACCTCTTGTTAATTTCAATAATTGTTTGAGTATGAAAATTACTAATACTAATTGTGTGTAATTTGAGTTTTGAATTGGGTAGACAGTGTATGCTTTTGTAATGTTCAAATTATTTTTGTTTCTTTAGTGTGTGTGCTTTATGGACCAACGCCAATGTTTTCAGGTAATCAGAAAAGTCATCATATGGTCGAAATAGAATTAAACTGAAAAGGTAGGCAGTGTAATCGAGTTGCCGTTAGCGGTCATATATCACGGTGGCCTTTGTGGAAAAGATAATTCACAAAAAGTACAGAATATATGTTTGTGTTTCAAGGGTTGATGAAAAAAAGAACAAACAGTATGTGTTTCAGTAGCACCGGTTTCATTAGTTGGGAAATAAGTACGAGTACCGCCTGTATGTTCCCTGTTGCTCCAGAACACTTTTTTGCACAACCCCCAACCCCAAAACCAGTAATAATCAATTCATGAGCTCGTTTGTACAAGCCCACTCCATTTAACTTAGCCTCTGGCCGCACTTGATTACTTATTTAGACGTCAAGAGGACCACCTCAAAGTATAACAGAAGGTCACACCAAAATGATATATGTATTTAAATACTTTATATATAGTATCAGAATATTGAAAATTGAATATCAAGAAGCGTTGATGGATCAGTTGTCCAAATTTCGCTTTGAAATTGCTGTGTACCTAATATAATATTAAATGAGATGTTAAATAAGTGTGATATTTTGTGAAGGTTCAATAATTGGTTAAGAAACAATTTGAACCAAATATTGATAAAAGAATATGTATGTACTTATTTTAATCAAAAGGTGTCGAGTTATATTTGAGATGGGAAATGGATATATACAAATACATAGAAGGATTGCATCAATGATTCAAGCCAGAGTACGATGGACCAAGTGACCTGTGACACCAGTGACACTATGACACTACATAAGTGACATTACAGCTTATCTAACACAAATAAATGCTATCCATATCAGTTATAAAAAACTATGTATCTTTGTGGTGGACAATTCACCAGTTATCAATCAAAGAGGAACAGTATTCCCTAGAGGGGTCAATACAAGAGAAAAGTGTAGAAGAACGTTGGTTCAAATCCCGGTCACAATCATCTAGAAGCGGCGGACCGGCAAAAAAGTCTCTCCCGAAAGTTGGACGCGTTCGTGTAACTTTTTCTTTTCTTTCGATGGAAAAAAAAATTCAATTTGCTAGTGAGAAGTGATGTGATGAAAGAGTGTTGTAGGATGAGGCGTGTGGGGTGATATGCTCGGCAAACTTTGTATTTGAAATAGACACTACATTTATAGTTATTTAAATTGATCGCAAGTTAGCAAAGGAGAATGTTAAAACGAGATCCAGCTATTAATTAATCACATAATTATAAATTTTGTATTTATATATTTGTAAAATTATCGAGGATCTCTATAATTACATATGTCTTGTAGTACACGGTTACAAAATATATAAAGGGAGGCTTATAATACGGTGAGAGATGTTCTGAATGCTCGAAGCAAGTTCACAATGAAATTCCTCGGTGCTGGAGCTAAACTCGCGGTAACTAAAGATCTGCCCAGACAACTTTACCCGAGACTTCAGAAAGGCGACCTGAATTAAACAGGGGAGAGAACGGGGCAAAAATATACCCGACCTGAATTAAGCGACCTTCTTAAACGGGCACATCGCGACCTCTTCATTTTGAGAAACTTGCTCTTCAAAACTAAATGACACGATAAATCTGCCTTCAATTCAATATCCATCGAGCGAGACGTCATTATTTCGAAATCTCTACCTAAATATTTTACCTAAGACATTCGTTGTAATATGAGAATAATTAAATTCACGAACATAAAGGTGATTCAGTACTCGGAGAAGCTTTATAACAAAAAAGAGCAGAGTACATACACATGGCAAAGACAAAAAGAGAGAGTAACCTTATAAATTGGTGAACTTTTATTCTTATAATCTGAACACGTTTGTGTCATCGAAAATTTATTATAATAAAAATACTAACAACATATTCAAACCAGGTCAAATTAACACGAGATATACATGCAGTAGGGTTTATATATAAGAATATAGATCATATTATTCATAATATGTTCTAAAATTTCAAATAATATAAAAAAAATGATTTGATCGGTCGTAGATTGGGAATAAGATAAAAAAAATCCGAAACCGAAAAAAAAAACGAATAAATTTATTAAATACTCGGCTACAAATACTGTGGTCTTGGGTTTAACCCCCGCTCAAGGCAATAGAATAATGATTTGATCGGTTATTACGACTGGGAGATTGGGAATAATATTTTAAAAATCTCGATCAATCGTCTTCATCCAGGTATACTCTGATTTCCTGTATTGTAAGGTAAATACTGATTATTAAGTCGGTGACCTGTGTAAATAGTAATATTTAAGATCACCGACAGACAATAAAAATTTGTTGTGTATAAGAAAAAATGTAAATCCTACTAAAAAAACCTCTGGTCATAATATATAAATACATAGAACTAGTCTGGAAATCTATTAATTGTTGCTGGGGTATATAAGTAGTGGAGTTATGTTTGTGCGCAATCGGCTGTGATTAGTTGATCCCGCATTATGTGGTCGGGTGTTTGAAATAGTTTGGTTAGCTTTGTTAATGTTTACCCCAACTGCAGACAGATAATAAATTGAATAGTCCATCGTGATAAGTGACATTGTTTATGGTATATAATCAACCGATACTAAAACGACGGACACAACTCCAACATTCCTGGCTTAATTATCTGTTTTAAAAATAAATAATTTCTTAAACAGTGGCGCGTAGTAGTTTAGGTTAGTCAGAATACAATGGTGTTTGGGGTCAAAGCAGAATGTAATGTGCTGTGATGTAGCTTCGGAAGCACTCTCAACCTTTTCAGCTTCTGTTTGACATATTGTGAACCTGCTACACTATCATACTATACACACTACACCCATTATATTCTCAGAAAGTATATTGCATGTGGACGAGGATCTGTCATAATTGAACATGAAATAGGTCACAAAGAATCTCCCCCAACAATAAGCACACACAACTATATAAATCACCTCCCAATAAACTTTGCACATTCATTCCCGAACAAAATAAGTATATGTTAAAAAAATAGTATCACGGAAATTCGGTACAAAAAATAATATAGTTAACGGGTTTTCAATCATTCTTTTGTTGATGTTTATAGTATAGGTGCAGTGTGAATGGAGTTATTTAGGTGAAATAGGATGGTGTGGTCCAAAATCGAGTTTTAATTGTATTGGAGGTTGCAAAGGGAGGAAGGAGTGGCTCAAAAGACTAGCCAACGTCACAAAGCACCTCCTGGATGTTGCATTACCAGATTGCTGTCGTGAAGCCTGCCGTACTAATTTCGCAACTATTTACCAAAGTAACTATAACATACAATAAGTCAGATTAAGAACTTCGTAGCTAACTAGTTAGCTCTATAGTAGCTAGTGCTGTTTTAAATGTAAACAGTAATATAAAAGTGTAAATAGTGTATGCCTGTACACCAATACTAACAAGCTCTACTCTATTCGTACACGCACCAATACTATAAGCTCTAGTACGACTCAATAACACACTCTTATATTGAATACGGCCTATACATTCCACAGTTTATAATTTTATAATCCAATCAAGATATAAACATAAGAAATCGCATGAGTTCAAGAGGATCAAGTGGCCAAAAACATCAGTTACCTGACAAACATTATACTGTAAACATCTCTCTTCAAATCTTCAATTATATTTCACAGTAAAATGGGTAAATGCATTGTTACTACATGTCATATGGACTCAAATATACACTCAAATACATCTAGGCTCAATTTTTTACCAAAGACTACTTCTTTAAGATGTTTAAAATATCATTGCGTTTTAATCGAAAAGTATTGTCACAATCACTATCAGTGGTCACTAGAAATGTGTTTAGAGAGGGAGACACACTTATGCCTTTATTGAATAGGAGAGGAGAGTGCAACAATACACGGGCTTCACGAAATTACACGAATTATTTATGTGCAATACAATACCTAATGTTTATATCTATGAATCCAATATAATACTTTAGAATGAAACATATGGCATCATTTTAAATTTCCACATTTTTGTAGCGAGGAAGGAAAGCCGCTCATGACTCTCGGGTTCTTACAAATTACACTTTTTCAAGTTATACTTCTGCTCGGGGCATGTGTAAAATACCATCCTTGAGAAAAACTCTAATATATCAAGAGGCTACACGCGCCATCATGAAATATTGTAATAAATTTTAAAGAATTATCGATTTTTCGAAAAAAAAACATTCATGGTAGGTACTTTACGTATTTAAATCGTGTAATTTTTCTATTTAATTTGTTTTGAGATTTTTCTCGGATGATTATTATTATTCTTTTGTAAAGCGGTATGCGAGTTTCCTCATCCGCTTTATTAAATGGTTATGGAGTGTCCTTTGTGAAACGGCTAGGCTGTATTAGCCGTAGTGGGGCAAAAAACTTCGCCCATAAATATCTGAAATGATTGCCGTAAATCAGAAATGAGGGGGACCGTCAAGTTATTACTGGTGTTAAAAATTAATTTTTATAATACCCAGACGATTTTTCTAAGTTAGCCGTCGACATTTCGACCGTCCTTGATCAAGACGTATTGAGACTTTGCTAATGAATTTAAATCCGTTGCGGTTTCTTCGAGAAGTTTGTATAGAATTGGTTTGGGGGGTGATGTTAATTGTGGTTTTAATTAATTTGGGCTGGTAGAAGTCAATTACGTGGTATCAGGTCGTGAAGATCAGTTCCCACACAAGTTCTTATGAATTCATTTCTTTTATGTACATGGGAATAGTACGGTCTGCTGAACACACCTTTGCTTCGCACCTGCTACCTTTAAGACTTTAACCTGATCCACCTCACCATTTCTTATTCTTGTTCACATGCATAATGCCCCATTGTCCTAAAGTTTCTATTTTTGACCATATCGGCAATAAATTACCTCTTTATTGACCCTATCAATATCAAACAAACAGGGAAACACCCGCTACAAAGATATTACGTATTGAGTATAAATATGAAGACAGAAACAGTAAAACCAAATAAGGATTAATTGAATGTGTGTCAAGTTTTCGTCGTAGACATAAAATAAAAATATAGTACACATCATAAAAATATACCAGAAAAACTTTGTCGCAGCCGAAAAAAATATAGTTTATAAAAACATAAAATATATGTATAAAAAGCAATAAAACAGTATGCTTAGAAGTATGATAAATCATTAATTAAGGATTACAGAAAAATTTCATTGATATAAACTAATCATACGCTGAATTATACCAAATATAAAAAATCTTTCAATAACCCGATGCCAGTTGAACTGAATCTAAATAAAATAACATGAATTGTAAATAGATACGAACACAACAATTTTTTTATTTAAAATTTTAATAACATGATTTCGAATGAAAAAATGTTTTAATATAAAAATACAGTAATTATATAGTAGTAACGAAAAAAAGATCACTCTATACTATCTTCACAGATGTGTGGATAATAATAGTATATGATATAAAATATACCCTAGGAAGACTGATGCGTGATTTTTCCGGATAATTATAAATTCATTTTCTAAAGTGTTATTTGAGTACAGTACGTACGGTATGTGTAATTGTACGTACACGTGTAATTTAGAGGAACAACCGTAGGACTGGATAGATAAACGAGGAGCTCGTTCGGACAACGCGTGTGATGAGTATATAAATATTAAATGTGTGGTTGTTGAACAATTTGAAAAGGTCGCCGACATGGACAAAGCGAACAGTAGTCTTAAAGTAAACAATTGGTAGCTCTTGAACATAAAATACGAGTGTGTATACGTGAAAGATGGTATGGCGTGCAACAAAAACGAGCCGAATTTGGCTCTAAGCCCAAATGTATGGATTTAAGCAAAAACAGAAGAAAAGATGTGTCAGGCTGCGGCTATTAATCATCTTGCGTCCACCAGGGAAGACCGACGCGAGGTTTCCGAGCCGCTGAAAAATATTCACCGACCAGTAATTTTGGACATAAAGAACGGGGATAGAACGAGAACCTCCTTAATCCACGGATAATACTTTCAAAACACACAACTTTTCCGACCTGAAAAATTCTCCAAACTTGAATCCCACGCAAAAAGGCCGACAAACCAATAGTACTAAAATAGTATTTTTAACAAACCAAAGTGATTTATCGTAAAATCCAGAATTATTCTTATTGTGCTAGACATTTTATTACAATTGCTATAAATGTAAGGTGCGTGGTTTTAAATACAGTAATCGTGAGTATGAATCCTTCTTGAAATAAATGAAATCTGTTGGAAATTGTAATTGGAAGATTAATAATAATATTAATTAATAATCTCGATCCAAATTGATTTCCCGAAGTGTGTCGTTTATACTGAGAGAAAATAAATAAATATTTTTTTATTTGAAACCTTTTTTTATTATTATCTGTAAAAAGCTCTTATGAACGTTTATATGCAAATAAATAAAATAAGCATCAATAGATAGGATCAGAAAAGGTTCCATGAAACTATTTTTTAAGATTGTGTGGATTGATATTATACTATTTCGTTAATGTATTAATTTATAATACCTACTCTCAAAATTTTTAGGACACTATTTAAATGCATCGTAAATTTTCTGGAAGAAATAGAAGGCTATGAATAAATGAATTATGTCGTACTGGTGAGATGCTTCACATTTCACCGTGTAATATAATATTAAATTGTTTTCGGACAATGCGTTTCGATGAATATATAATTTAGGAAGTAATGAATAAGTCTAAGAGGGCATATGCAGTAAAGTTGCATGATATATGGACGATTGTAATTGTGTGTATTAGACAAAAAGCCGGTAGTTGGTTTTGGAAAGCGCGGTTGGCGACCTCGTCTGCAAGAATTATAAGCAAAAGATGTTGGAAGGATTTATGGTATGGGAAAAAATAGGCAAAGACAATGGAGTCGGCAAGCACTGGAGATAAGAATGAGTTTTGTGGAAAGAGGAGGCCCGCTTGGGAGATTGGGAACATAGAAATACACCATCATATATATTATTTGGACACCGGGGTTAATACATATCCCATGTGTCATGTCTGCACCCTGAATGTCTCCATAGTCCATAGACTACCCTATTAGTTCTACATCCACTATCACTACACGTCACAATATTATTACCAAGTTCTCACCGTTCTTAAAGATAATATCTACAAGCTTTATGTCTAGGCTCATACTTGAACTTTGTCAAGATACATGGGATCGAATAGAAAGAAAGCGTTTGTAAATTGTATTATTTTATAAAAAAAGAATCTCTTGTATAAGACGCATAAAACATTTATTTACTATTTAAATATACTCTCATACTGAGTAAGAAAAAAAACAAGCTTTTAGAAATTGCTTGAATTATAGAATAATTACATTTTTTTGTCTTTATAGCAAACATATAAATTTATGGTGTCTATGAATTAAATGGAACATTATCATAAAAACCGTTTTCAAGTTAAATAGTTGATTATGAATATCAGATGCGTATTTATAATAATATTATGTGAAAGCGTATTATAGTACATATATTTTAATAACGGCATAGTGTGATATTAAAATAAAAGCTAATATGGCATATTAATAATGAATGTGTACATTGAATAAAGCCATACCTATATGTTTGCTCCAAAATATTCACATTTAATAATATGTGTATTATAAACGTGAAACACATATTTAAGGTTAATTTTTTCACTGCTTGTAAAAATGTCAATTTATAGATACGTTTTTGTGTTAATAATCCCATCTAATTGTAATCTTGTCATAATTTTAATTAAGAATTGTAATAAAAGTTTAGACCTTTATAACCAGATTGTTTACACTCAAAAATACAAATGCAAAAGCACGCTTCCCAATAGGGAGAAAATATATTATATTATTGGGTATCTAAAAATTGTTCATGAAATCGTAATACCATTATTTATTCCGACTTACGCATATAATTTTTATAGTTATTTTAATTGTACCTCGATGAATAGCTCATGTTCTTTTAGAATGTTATACTTAGGTTGTTTTAAAGAAGACGTGTATTTGTTATTTTTTCATAGTTACAATGCGGCAGTGTGGTATATCGTGGGAGTGTGGCCGTAATTAAGTAAGACTTCAGTTCTTCAAATACAATACACCTCTTTTTGTACAAAACACATCTCCAATTCATAAAATATTCAATGGGCCAGACTGCATTAGTAAACTTATCCATTATATTTTACACGTGTACGCTTTCTTTGAATACCAATTGACTATTATCGTGTAACTCGGTGAAATGTTAATGGGATCTTTTGAACTTATTAATTAAATATTTCGTTAATTTTATAAATAAATTTACTACCAATTTAATGCCTTAACTGATTACAATCTGTATTAATTGGATTGGATTTAAAGAGTGTAGTTTGTAATAATACATTAAGTAGTCGTATGTCTAGGTTTCTATACAGATATGTATAATATGTGGATCATTAATCTAGGAGGATATCACGATAACGACCTATGTCATAATTATAATGATCATGTCACGACCACACTAACCTGCCTACAAGACTAAATACAAAATTATATTGCAAATCATAATAAATCGTAATTAACAACTGATATCTACACACTTTTATACAATATTGATCATTTAAGAAAATCGATAAAAAATCATCCGCATAACAATCAACCTAATAAACTATACAGTGTGTGAAGAATGTTCATATACCGTAATTGGTGTAGAATATTTTAAATATATATATATATATATTTAAAATATTCACACACATATATATATACATATACCTAACAATAAGTTTAATTGTTGTATCACTCTTAATAATGACTCTTGCAGACTTAATCACTGTCTCAGTATAAACTTTACAATCCAGGATATAACCTGGATTGATATGATCAATCGATTATTAGTATTATCCCCAATCTTCGTGGAATTTGCCGCCAAAAAATACTGTGATAGTGCAGTTTCCACAAGTAAAAAAAATCTAAATGAATTTATCCTAGTACCTATTAAATGGAGTGGTGATTAGAAGTAAATGTAAATGGTACATCGATGACGGTCATCTACTTCTTAATAATGCCGCAATAAATATATAATTGTTATCATTGTAGCTCGGTTCACATGATGCAGAACAACGCTAGAATCGAGTCCATTAATAATTGTTGTTTTTTTTTTTATACACGGGCTGGGAACTTTCTCACGTGTTTAAAGAGTGTGGTTCAACCGGGAAGTTGGCTTCCTTCGCCTTCACAATTATGTTTGTTGTATTAGTAGCAGTTCAATGTTTCATAGAGCAGCATTGATTACATGTCTAAGTTCATTGAATAGTATTTGTACCGACATTCCGTTATACTTACGCACGACCACCGCAAAATAGAGCATGCACGCTTCAGTACACTTTCAAATAATCACATATTCCAACTTTGATAATCATATATGTGTATTAGAAGGCAACATCTTATTATATTAGTCACACGACCTCTTTCAAGCCACTGAACCGTCAAACGACACGATGTCAAAGACATTTGACCATTGATATTAGGTACATTCAATACACATTCCTACAGATCTTATAATTTCCCATGCATCTATAAATTGATATAAAATAGAAAAAAAATCTATCGAGAAAATAATTTGAATACTTTTTATGCCAAAGTCATTATGAATGCCAAAATTATCATAATTATATATAAGGTGGACTTAAATTAACTGAGAATATTTTGAGGGGTGGATTTTTTTTCACTTATTCTTGCAATTTCCTACCACCCTCTAAAATATACTCAGTCAATTCAAGTCCATCCTGTATATGGGTTTTTAATATATATTATTTATTAACGCATTTAGTACGTGGAAAAACTGGATGGACTATTAATACTTGAGAATTTCGAGGTGAGGTTACTTAAAAATTTAATGAGGAAAAAATATATTTTACCCTTATTTTTAAATTAATTAATTTCAGAGTTTGGCTCACTATATTGTATATTATTGTGTAAAAATATCTGCCTGGTGATGCATAATGTGCCTAATTATTTATTTATTATACTTACGCCTTTTACGGCATTAACTTGAAAAAATCTACATAATAAAGATGGAAAAAAAATAAAAATGAGAAAATAGTCACGGATTCGACAAAAAAGTGTAATTATATATCAATATATAAATTAACAGTTAACCCGAATACGATTCGAATCTCCAAATAAGCTATATCATCACGTAGACGATATTCATACGGATTAATGCAAAACTTAAATGGAATAGTGCCTTATTGATGAAAGATTTATTCCCAAGAAGCGTAAATTAGGTTTGGTCGCAATGGGAGGCACTGTGCCAAAATTCCATATCATAATTGTAATCGACGGTCTAGAATCCTAGATGAAATCATTTAAATAACACTGTTGCTGTTGGGTATTTGGTAATAGGGCATAAAATGTGTCTTTTGGTTTGAGCCATAGATAATAAGATATGAAAGAGAGAGAGAGAGAGAGAGAGAGTTGTCCCAGAAGCGACATATTTGAGTAAATGGGTGAGAATTTGCTGTGGAACGTGACACAATAGTATCGGTGGTTTTGAAATTCGCTTTGATAACTACACAAGAATGTGGTTAACTAAACTTCCTAGGGGAAACATTTTCAATGTGATTACGACATCCACAGTGCACACTACAGAGTCCTTATTATATGAGATGGTGACGAAGTCTGTGCCAAAAATACTATTCCAGACCCGCTCGATAAACCAACGCCCGAATGTCACGTTCCATATAACGATGATCTTTGATTTTTGTCCGCAACCCAGTTATAGCTAAAACTGTATTTTCAGCGCCTCCAAAAATCTATGAACCGTGACGAAAAAGGGGAAACCCGAAGGACACAATATGATGACGACGAAGTACTTGCACTAATAGAAAAAGCACCACGTTGTTATTTTTAAATTTAGCTCATGGCAAATTGAGAATATAAGGATTGAAGTCATATTAGAGTGTTGAAGGTGAAAAGGTGGTGAAAGTAACAAGCTTATACTGCCATGAATAAAATGTATTATTTGGGAGGCTATTACACGCGTGGCCAAATTGTACTTTATGATAAAGCTCACAGGAGCTCTTTCATATATTTTTTATATTACACAATAGGCTTTCTATCGATTTTACAACATGAGAATACTAAAATCAGTCTTCCACAATATCACAAAAAAAAACTTACATGGCAATACATGAATATTATTAACAAACACGAAAACATCCATACCTGAAATTAAGGAAAATTTACCATTAGAGAATATACTTTAATATGAAAAATGAATAATAATAATGGCTACTGGTTGACAAGAAGAAGGTGTTCGTTCAGCGTCGGGCAACAAACACCCAAAATGTTTAATTAAATTTTGACGGATTTAATTAAACTTTAGCGCGAATAATACAAAGCACTTTGTAATAAATAACTTTTCTCTATGTATATTATTTAGATGAACAGTTGTTTTGTGTGCCCCTAATCGACAGCATTCGCATTGTTTCAAAGTTTTCAGCCTTTATTGAATCTGAAAACCTTCTCCATGCTGGACCAAGGTTAATTCGGTTAAGATGAAAATAAACTTGGCGTCTATATTAAAAAAGCGTGCAGTAGGATTATAGGCGGATGAAAGAGGAATTTAGTATTTTAATATACCTGACTGTATTATATTGAGCTTACGAATTGAGAGGATAAAATGCAAACTTGACTATTAACAAAATCACTTATATGTAAATATTGTAAAACAATATTTATATTCCACACCGAATGATTTCTAAAAAGGCGACTTTGTAGTTCATGCTCTTAATGTCTATCTACGTATATATATTTTTTGGCATTTCGATTTACAGCAAAATTTTCTCTCACTACCTAAGAAGGTTGAGAGAGTTCCTGGTTTAGACTGGATATGCATATCATTTGTCATCTTATTCTATTAATATTTTGGATATCTTCCAACTGCAGAAACTATACGCTTATCCAAAACTCCAGAAATAGCCTGATAAGAAATTTATTAATATTTTGTATATCCTTGTACCCAGCCGAGAACGATGTGAATACGCTTGGCGTTTTATGGATAACCATTCTTCGTCCTTCGTATGAAGTTCATAAAAAAGACAATACGCAAATTTTGTGTACGGAGGCGTATTCTCCAAGGGCAGTACGTAAAATATTGTGAGGAAGGGATTTGAATGGTGGAAGTTTGTTAAGCAAGAAGAAACAATTTAGAGGCGGAGTCGGGGAGCAATAAAGTCTAACAAAACGACATGACAAAGTGATGCAACAAAATTCGACTGGTCCCGTGCCGATACGAGTGGCTGGATTATACCTTCTTGGCCTGCTAAAATGCGATTAGTCTTGGCCCTTGAGAACCACCTTAGTCCTCGAGATTCACCCCTGGCCCTTTGGTCTTCCTGCTGTGTCCGCCGTAAAAAACTTTTCCTCCCCTTCCTTAGAGTTAAAAAGTAACAATATAAAAGGGGCGCCGAGATTGCCGTGCCATAATAATTCACTCAATTATACTCAAGATATATTACCTTAATACTTCTCGAACTAAACAGATCAAATCACATTACTCGAAATTTTAATGCTGATTAAAAAAGCGAATTTAATAACCTTGAGAAGTGATTTGTTTATAGTAATAACATCAAGAGACTTAATTCGGCATTGTTAACCACCGAACGCTTGTTAGATTAGATTTATCTTGAATCGATCCTTGAACAAAGTACCCACTCAGAATTTGATTAAAACATGTAATATGTAAATATACAATATATTAATAGAATGCGGTGATGAAGATTCAATATGAGGTATTATTATTGTTGAAAGGCAGCCGAGTCGACATCTGCTCCGTAATATGAAGGGATGTTTGTTCCGAAACCCTTCCACACATTAACTCCATAGCCTTTCTAAATATTACAATACATATATTATTGTTTAACAATTACAAATATGATGTCGGAGTTTTCAACTGAAGGGCTACACATTGAAAACATTAAACAAAGCCCTTTTGACGTTGAGAAAAGTGGGGTGGACAAAATCATAATAATGTTCGATTGAATGTTTGTTTGCCTTTCAAAATATAACCCATTTAATACAGATTCCATTACACGCTTAAGCAGAATACTAACAAGTCTCGTCACATCTGTATTTAGGTGATGCCATTTGACAAAGTGGTAATTTGCATATCGAGTTAGCATTTCGATTACATTTAGAAGTGTTATTATGGGAATTTGTAATCATTTACAAATGAATATTTTCATTTACAAGATGGTCATTTTAAGAACAGGTTAGGCTGATTATTTAAAAATGTATTAGGTAATATGGAATGATATCGGATTATTATTATAAACGTAAAGAAATATGAGTGTCACTAACAGTTCACCCAAACTATAAAATTATTTTTTAAATCTCCCCTTAGAATATTCTCCTTGATGAAAAGTACATAATAAATAATAACGCAGTGTGTTTATAAATAATTGTCTCGGAAGTGATCTGGTATTATAATAAGAATTTATTAGTTGGTTTATTTGCGAGTAAAGCTTGTTGTTTCCAGTATAGCACCGACAATATAATCACTATCTGGTATTCTAATTAAAGGAAGACTAAACTACCCCCGGGACTACGACCCCCCCAGATAACCGTAAAATACACACATCTCTCTTAGAAGCCTAGCCGAGATTTATTTGCATGCATACATGAGCTGATGCTGTTTCCTGTCTAAACTGATGATGTCTAATAATGGTTAGCAGCTTTTGAAAATATGTAAACCGATCAATTCAATAATGTTTGTCTACACATAAAAATAAAGATTCAACAATAACGTGGAGAATCTTTCACTCCTTGAATTATGATTTATTCATACAATTTTGTAATTCTTTCGATTCATTCAAATATATTGAATTCTTAAGTTATTTGAATAGAAAAAACATGATTTAATTTTATATAATATGTACAAGGTAATAATATATTTTGATATATTCAGAAATATCCTTATTACTCATATTCAAATGGGTGTTTTTTAGCCGTAAACAGAAAAAATCATAATTTCAAGCCAGTTAAAAACATTTTTGATGTTTATTTATCGACACGTGTTGTTTTCCTTTTCAGACACACAAATAAACGTGTATATATACATTTTACTATGATTTTTATAAAGATTTATCTTGTATTTATTAGTATATTATAACATTTCAATAGTGTGTGCATCCTATTATAATTAAAACACGTGCAAAAATATAACTATTATATAATACAATTAATTGAAGATTCGACTACACTTGTACATAATATTATGTTGGTATAAACTTCTCGGTATTAAACAAATGGTTAAATGATCTCATTACCAATTTAAATACTTTGTTCTAAGTAATCGGGTTAATCGTTTTGCTTACAATGTGAATGTGGTTATTTTGCAACGAGTAAACTTTGAACACATGAGAAGTTTGAGTGCAGTTCATTGTGACATATCTCATTTGAATCCAGTGGCGAAGGTCCGCACAGGATATGAACGAGCAGGAGGAGCTACAGGATGCAATAGGATGAGACAGAACAGGACAGGATGACCGATAAATCTGGCAAGTTTTAAGCCAGTGTTGGCTGAGGTCGTAGCAATTACCAACCGTGATTTAACACCGCTACACAGTGTGCATCTCCCGCAACCAGATAATGCACTTAGCTGCATCCCACCCCCTCACACCCCCTGACAACAGGGTGTACAGCTCCAAGAATAACGAGCGACAGATGGAGTCACCCTGTTCCTGCGTATGAATGTGCTACATCCTAGCCAAACCTCCACCGATTCCATCAACCACACTTCCGAGCCACCTATCGTCCCGTCTACCATATTAAGCTTTTAGTGTCTCTGTCTTTCTTACATTAAATTACTCAATTATGAATAGCATAAATAAAATTATAATTAATAAAATAAGAAGACACATTTGAAAGAGAAAATAAATACGTTCACGCATATCAAGTGAAATTTATTCTACAAACGTATAAATAATATATATTTATCAAAAGATTTTTGATTAAATATTTATCGCCTGATACTTTCGGTATATGCCGAGAATAAGATCGATTCTGTTTGTAGTAAATGTGAGTACACGTGGGTTGTAGAAAATCGGATTTGGAAAAGTGTTTGTATATGTATATGGATTTTCTGTGTAGGGAAACGAGATAGAATCATTTACGGAGGAAAGTTGTTGTATAACAATGTAGGAGGATTAGTAGTAGAATTTTTAATAAATTGTATATGTAAGAATTATGATTTTAGAGACCAGATCTAATAACTTATAATAATGTACCACGCAAGTTCCTGGAATAATTGGCATTACATACGATGACCCAGTTTTCTTACGGAAGCAGGTAAACCTAATAGTTAGTGGAGAATTAATACTTATGTATATGTGAGATAGTAGAAGTTTTGATATCGGTCAAAGGCGGTATATGGATCAAATTTGTAATGGACGAATGGGGTAGAAATATGAGAGGGTTGACCGGAGTTAAAACTTTCAGTCAGATAACTTATTGGGGGTGATCAGCCAATAGGAGGAGGAGATTCTGCCAATATTGAGTTATTGCTTTTGGCTCTCCTAATTTTCTCCATGTCCTTTCCACCAAAACTCTTTCAAATGTATCTTCTCTCCACTGCAAAGCAAAAATGTTTAAAAAAAACTAATTATTAGATGATCTTATGCCATGTTTTGATAATAATTACTTCTAGTAATGAAATTACTTCCCGTAAGCAGGTTTATCAATATTTGATTAAATTAATCAAGTTTACCAACATTCCAATTACCCTTCGATATAACATAATAATTATACAGGTTATAAGACTACATAGGGGATTCGTTTGATCCTTGAATTTATATTCAGTGTTTTAGGATTGTGGAATTAATTAACGGTTCCGTCAATTATTAAAGTTAAGTTGGGATCAAAATAAATTAAAAAAAGTATTTGGATCTAGTTGATGCAAGTATATGGAGTGGTTAAAGATCGTAAAGTGGTGAGAAAAACGGTGATTGCATTGAGTTATCGAGGTATTTTCACGAGATAGTGTTTTCGTTGAGAATGAACACATTACACTATATCAAGAGATACAAGATAATATAAGAGTATCATAAAGACTTCTTTGATTTTGGCGCCAATTGTGACGCTTCCTGAAAACCGTACATACATCATCTTAACAGCTTCCTTCGGTTTTTGCCAATTCTTCGAGTAGGCTTTTTCACGTTCGACCAAAAATGTAAAATTTCAGGTTATTCATCACTTATTTGTCGGGTCTCAGGGAGAATGTTTTTATTAGGGTTGTTATCAGTTAGAGCACCCCCGGGATGTCATAAATAATATTGTGAAATTTATCACCCGTATAAGTAAATAATTCCATTATTGGCGTTACGGCATATTGTCAAATATACATCAAATGTAATAATACTATAAAATACTTTGCGGTAAACATCACGTCTGCTTTAGATTTGTGCCAGTCAAATCGTCTAATCTAAAATATGTTTTGACGTGTAAACATTGCTTTTCGTATATTACACCAGTTTGTGTGTCAAAATCAACCTAATTACCCTATCAAGAATTAATTTTGATGTTATAATGAACATCACGCGAAAAGATAATGTTGGAGATTAAATGAATGAATGGATATTTAGAACAATTCCTGATTTAACTTATATATAATCTACCACTAAAAAACCACCATACGTAATAATATTAAAATGAAATCTATAAATAATTCATAAAGGCTAATTAGGCAGGGGAGTAAAGCGTGTGGTAAAAAAAACACGGGTTTGATTTCTGTTTGAATTAACAAAGATCGATATCGAAAATAATCTTAATAATATCCCGATCGCTCATCTCGTTCCATGTTTAATCGTATTTCCAGGATTTTAAGGTTTATATAGATGACATAAATTTTCAATAATTAAACCGAGTAAAAATTCCAACATGTTGTAGATACTTCCCTTGGAGCATAAGTACAAGTACCTATGATAAGATTAAAATTATTGACATTTAATAAAGGTCTATTATTCAGATCGGTTTGAGCGTAATATTAAAAAGTTGAAATGGAAATAATTTTTCAGTCTTATTTCTGAAAAATTTTTTTTACATTGGTTCAGAACAATTAATTGGGTTTGTTAACAAAACATTAAAACCATGCAATCCATTGAAAAGCTCGTTGAACAGCGATTTGGCTGTATGAAACAAGAACGCGCTTTGTTAATGACTTATGCGAAAAAAAATAACGCAAACTTTCGCAATAAAATAAAAACGTAAGCTATTAAGTTGGCTCATATCGATATACGTGATATTTAGATATGGTCATAGAATTATGCACGGTCTACGGTAAAACCATTAGTAAAATCCTAGATTCAATAACTACCATATGTCAGCATTCAATAATAATCTTTATTAAAATTATTCAAAGGTTATTATTAATTTTCTCGTAAGACCGCCAATGCTATAATAGAAATCATTCAATATTATACGAACCAATCAATGGTCATAACATTAAAATACAATAATAACAGGCTTTAATAATTTGGATAGTCTATATCAAAAGTATAAAAAATGCTGATTATAATTTAATAGCACGTATTTTGGTTTTTACTATTAATAAATAAAATGGTATTGCATTAAAAATATTGTCCCTACGGTTATTGACAAACTTTATTTAAAAATAATGATTTATGTAATTTAATAAAAAGTAGGTTTAAATTCCTGTAACCCAGCACAAATCTAGAAAAATAACAATAAAGACTTATTAATATGTACTTACAAATGTTATCAAAAGGAAATTGGACGATTTTCATGATGGTGTTGGTAATTGTAATAAAGATATACCTGAAACAAAATAAAAAACAATTAGATTAATACATTTTGAATGAGAATAATATTAATTTGTTTCACACAATATAACAAGCTGGATAAGAAGTCAACGTGGCGTCAAGAGATTTCCAATTACAATATTTACCGCTACAATGAACAGATATTAACTTTTGTTATGAGGGTAAATTGAATTTTTTCAAACAGTATTTGCGTTATATTATTGGTGTAATTTTTTGTATTATAAAGTATATTGGTAGCCGGTACTCAGTCATAATAAAGAAGAGGCAGACATGATGGAGAGACATAATTGGGGAAAAATTGCACTTTCAAAGAGGCGCCCGCTACAAAAAAAACCACCCTACCATTTCGGGAGTCTAAGGGGGAGGCTTTAGGGGTGGAAGCGGTTTTCAACGAGGGAGAAAAGGCGAATCAGATTAGCCCAATATACAAACATCAGATTTTGAAACCGTGAAATATTAGCATTATGAAAGTAATACTGAGCCACGTTTACTCTTAACATTAAAATAAAATACACTCTTTTTCGTTGATTCCTTTTTTGTAGATGCCTTTGGAGGAAAGTAACGATGGGGGTGAAATTTATAACAAAGTTGATCAGATTATGGTGATGAATTTTGAACGAGAAATAATATTTTTACTCGTCGAATGAAAACACTGGGTTGATTATGCATAGAGCTAAGAACAAGAGCCGAACGCGTGTTGTTTTAACCCAATTGGCAAAGACGGTGGTCGGCTTAGGATCGATTTATCGAAAGGTTTGTCGGGAAGAACACACAAGAAAAGAATGTTTTACGAGATCCGGTGGTAAAAATGGCGATGTGCCGGAACCAAACCGGACGAACAACCGGAATAAGGCACACTGACCTTCGTCTATTCGTATGGCGTCCGGTTCGATTTTAAGCGGATATTTGAAACGATTCACTATTCTTTTTCTTTAAAACAATACTATAATCTTTATAAGGCTACACAATAAATGTCTGAATATATTCCGATAACTCAACTGCTTCAAAATTAAGATTATGTATAGATTATACAGGCCACTTTATTTGTATTTCATTGTTTTTTTATAATCAGTTAAAGTCTACTTGCATATTTTGTGATAGGTAAAGAAATATTTCTTCATTGTAATAGCAAAACACGACGTTTTCAAATCTATAATCAAATTATGTCTCGTTCACTTTATATGATATATTTCTCAGTTTTTTAATGTTTGTAAAAAGCTTAGTTAATTTACTAATTAAGTTTTTATTCCTCAACAAAATATTAAGATCAAACCAAAAAAAATAACTATTCCACAATTTTTAACCCTTATGTTGACCAACGTTATTTAATAATAAGTTATCGACACGTTTTTATTTAATTTTTAATTTAAACAACTATTGACTTTTTTGATGAAGTGTTTATTAATATCCCTGTTATATTATTATAATGATATAAATAATCTTATTATCGGCAATAAGAGTTATAAAACAACTATAAATTGGGGCATATGATTGTAGAAGGACTTGAATAATGAGTGCTTAAGTATCCGATTCGGAAAACAGAAATAAAATGTCAGGATACACACAGTGTTCTGGTTGAAAATTTGTATCCGCAGCCACAAGCACACACGAAACAAAAAGAGGATGAATGAAAAAAGGGGATATATTCGGCGGGTGAAAAAAATCCGGGTCCTAATTCGCTTTCTTGTGTTTTTAATGAAAAGTCCGCAAGGGGAGGGTCTCAAATAGCGGCGTCGCACTTTGTCGGCCCGTGTTTTAACATAATTTTTACATTACACCATACTCTCCGACCCTGTTTAATTCAACCCCTATTTGTGCGGGGATTTCGGCTAACTAAGCGTAAAAATAATAAGATGAAGCCTCAAAAAGAGTATAAGGTATATCTGTATCTCTCCATTGATATCTTGTAGTTGTACTGTACATTATAGTATCCTGTGGGTGCCATAAAAAACTTTTATGCGCCGCTAGCGTTGCAAAAATTAAAACATTAAAATATGCGGCTATTGTTATTGGCCTGCGGACATTTTTTTGTCTCGTCCTATTCGCGGGGGAACATTTGATAGAATATTCAGACACCGGACAATGGAATGCCTATGATTGTTTCTCTTGCAGCATACTCTCGCATATAAATTATTATTATGGCACATTTGCAAGTAGTACGAACCCTCTTTACTCACAAACATTTGTAAGCTGCTTATGAATTTAATTTTTGTGTTAATGCGATCTATTAGAATTCGAGTAGCCGTGATGATGGGGATTCAATAACGTCGCTGCACTATCTTGTTCAACGAGCTTGACCTGATTGAAATGTTAATTAAAACGACTCAAAGGGGAATCGGCTCTGTGTTACTCGATAGACGGAAATATATAGATATATATTTAATGGTATTATGTGTTAATACATGGTAAGATATTAGCTCTTGTTTGCACAAACTACTCCCACTATCCGAAGACCTCATATAAACTTGATACCATCTCCGTACGCATATTTGATTATATACTATATAATATATATTTTATAAAACACCACTTTTTGTGAGAGTACATGTAAACTTTTCTTAGCCCTCGGTGTTTATATAAGAAGTATTAAAGTATCGAGGAAGCGTAAGCGTTTGAAGAGTGAAGTTTTATATGCATGGTATATATTTAAAGTAAAATTTGGTGTAAATTTAAAAATGAATATTTAATAATTGTAATTGACGTAAATATTATTAAAAATTGCCAATTACTGTACCAATCAAAAAATAACCAAATGAATTATTTTTGATAAAAGTAATTATTATTTTGGTCATTTTACAAATAAATGTTTGAATCTTTCTCATATTTATAACGAGAATTAAAATTTATATAATAAAATTCTTGTGTTACAGGTAAAAAGAATTATAAATTCTGTGCATCTAAACCTAGCTCAAAATGTGTGTCCTGTGATTATTAGCTGTAGAAATGTATATAAGAATTGTTAATAATTAATCATTCTGAAAAAGTAGTGTTATATGTATATTAACATATTTTGCATGTATGTATAATTAATTCCACATTAAAACTACCTGATTGACGCATTGCACCAGCAAAGTGTACTTACACCCAGATTAGTCAGCAAAATTAGGGTGAAATATTAAAATATACACAGATGGAACCACAGCACTAATAAATTAGTTGATAAGGGTTCAGTTTTATAAAAATTGTTGGGTGTATAATTGGGTTTAACATGCTTAACCCACCTGGATTACGACTAGCGAAATAATGAAGCAGATTAACTTGGACCGCAGTATTCTACCATTTTACAATTTGTGTGCTAGTAGAACAATTCCTACATACATAAATAACGAGGATAAAAATGGCGATAACGGATAATAAGAGACCTACAATTAGGATGCCACCCTTATTCAGACATTGTGGTCTTTTTGTAGCGGGACTTACCAATAAAATAATGTTGTTCATAACTGTGAAAGATAAAGTTGTTTTATCTTCGTATTATTTTTAAGTCCGCCTTTTTGGTAGGTATTTACTTTTTAGAACGATTTAAATTGCAGCCATTAAGCTTAAAAAATAAGTAGATAAAGCGCCACTCAAAGTAATTTCCTTTTAACATAAGACGTGGATTTTCATATTTCCCTAGATAATCTAAATTCAAAATATAAAATATATTTAATTATAATGTATTGAAATAAAAAACTTGTTACACCAAGCACTTAGTAATTGAATTTGCATTTATTATAGTTATTTTGACCAATAAACTAATGAAGTGTTATTGTAGAGCAACTGGGTTCAAACCTTTAACCGTAGGTTTACGTATTGCACCAGGTGTTTAATGTAATTAGATAATTTATTTTTCAGGTTTATTTTAATTTACTACATTATATTGGAATGTGACGATCAAGTATCACTCATATAATTATAAACTACATTTTGGATACTAGTTAACCTTATCTGTGCAAGATGTACAAAGTTCTCCTTTTGATATCGTAACATCTCATTTCGGGTGCTTTTAACATGTAATCGGGACATAAAGAGGATTTATCACAACATCATCAAAATACAGCGTTATTATATATTCATCTTGAAATCGCAGCGAGGAAATGTCCTACCGCAGATCGTATACATGACTGTTATCGGACATAACCCAATTTATTTGTTTTTCCGAATTGAATTGTGTTTTTGTTATCGTAACAGACAGAGGGTTGTGTTATAGCACTGCTATCCGAATCGTGTCATACATACATCACTATATTTTTTATTATCACGTTTTATTGCTTTTCTGGATGTATAAACAAAAAATTATAAAACGTGATGAAACTAGGGCGAGGAGCAGGAAAAAAAATCACTTTACTGAAAAAATTCAATATTGAAATTATGGCTATTACACATTAACTTCTTGCAGTTAACTTATGGAAGAATATTTATTAACTTGAACAAGGTTATGGGGTGTGAAATATAATTGTATACTGTATGGTTTCCCACCATATCTTAAAGAAATCCACGAGGACGTAAAGTTAATATGTTAATAAAACCAAATATGACTCGAGGAAAAGTAAGTCAATTGTACCAATGAACGTTCAAATAAGTCACTTGTTTCAAATTTGGTTTTACACAAGCAAACTGTTATTTAGTTTTTAAGCATTATATTTTGAAATTATTTTTGTTATTGTTTATTAATCCTCATATTTGTAAGTGGGTTTTTATTATTTTTCCATATTATTTAAAACTAATATCACCTTTTATCCAAATAAAAATGAAAAAACTCATGTTACTTATAAGAAAAAAGATTTATATACTCTACACTTATGTCTAATTCCTTAGATGTATTGTATTATCAATCAATGTAAAGAAATCGCAATATATGTACATGTGTAAGTGAATTCGCTATTGAAACAAGAGGGAATCGATTTACATTTACCATAAATTTTAGAAGTTCAGAAAAGTTTACAATTACCTATTGCATACGTACTATATCAAGAATCTTTTTTATGAAAATGCTTGTAAGGAAACATTCACATTCAAAATACATATCAATTAATGACATATCTGCGTCATAATAATGGGCGGGGAGTTTATAATTTCCATATTTGCAATGAAACGGTGTAATTTCCCAGAACGACTAGTTTAAAGCAAGCGTGTTAATTCTAGTCGGCAACTCCTCCACACTATGTATTAAAGAACTAACTAGGACTAGTGGTAGTGGCACTAGCTGCTTTAATAATATGTAGGAAGGAGAGCTTGCGAAATATTTGACGTAGTTCATGAATATTCACGCCTAAGAGCTCCGGAAGATTTTATAATTACGTCATCACAAAGAAACCGCCGACTTTCAGCTAAAAAAGCTATATTTCCCCATTCACACGACAGCGACCGCTTTTTTACACGCCTTGCTAACCTTTTTTGAATACCTTCATCGCAGAGGGAATAACACCAATCAGGGAATCCCGAAAGACACAGACAATGACGAATACAATATAATTTTTTTGATCAAACAATTAATTTATCATTAACGTCCGAGAAAAGTTTATCCGAAGATGCAAGAAATCAATCACCGGGGGATTTGAAGAGGGAAACCAGAATCGAAACGCGTCTACTTAGTAAGATAAACGACTTGCAGTCTGTCTTCCCAATGCACAAAAGATCAAATAGAAAAATATAAATGAATATATATTTGTTTATTGAAGACGAAACTGCGATTTGAGATAATATACTATTCAAGTGAATTATTTAGACCGAGGTGCTTATTACCTGTGTTTGTTTAGTTTGATTTATGTGAATATTATTTAACCTATTTATTTATATTATACTCCCCGAGGGGCTTTTTATAGAAAAAAAATTCATGGCGGTGATCTTAACTATTACTAGTTACAAAGATCACCAACAGAGTGGTTCTGCCCGACTTAAAGTGATGGATTCCCAGGCATACGTCACCGTAAATACGGTAGTAGAGTTTAGCTACACTTTGATCGGTTTTTTGTTAGTTAATGCCTTGTTTGAGCCTCGGGCGAGGCACTCATTAACAAAAAATATATCAAAACTACAACAAAGAAACTTTCTAACCGTCTTAACGGTTTACGTTTACGGCGACGCACGTCTAGGAAAAAGAATCTTAATAATCGTTTAAGTATTTACCTTACAATCTATGAAATCAGAATAAACCTGTATCAAGGCGATCAATCGGGATTTTATTAATATTATTCCCGACGTCTCATTCTAAATAACTGATCAAATCTTTTTTTTTATCCCCTGAGCTATTACGCTGACATTGTCGATCTATTCCCGATCACAATAGCCGTTCATTTTTTTATTCCAACAAGTATTGAACAAATAAACGCGCCTTATTCCCTGAGCCGGTACACTGGTAATTAAAATAATGGCATTTATTTGATATTATAATATATTCGTATTTGATGACGATATGATTGATTATGTATTAAAATATGGGTTATAGTAAACTTAGACAGAAGGAACAGTAGTCGGATTTGAATATATCCTGCATGATGAGGGTGGAGCATGGAGCATGGAGCATGGTATCCAGGTTGCTGGTACGTGATGGGTTATAGGTCACGTAAAAAGTGGTGATTAGTGTCAAGAGGAGGGGCTGCCACAAATCAAAACAGGAACAAGTAATGACCACCCAGCGACGCACTTCCACCCTAATGACAACATCACTATTTCCACTATCGCTACTATATGTATAATACGACTATTTGATCAACTTCATAATACGGCCACAAAACCATCATAAATGCTAATTTGAGAATTTAAAAACATTCGCCGGTCACCTTCATTACAGTGTCAAAGGGCTTTGTGAATATATTTCGTCACGTCAAATTAGAACGTACAAAAATGAGGCGTCTGGTCAAAGTGGGACAATTGAAAATTGGACAGTAATCTAGAGTGTCCATATTTTAAAGGCACCCGACGAGGATCATTAGTCATGATAATGTCCCGACCAGCTCGACCTGTGGAAGAAATGTGCACCACAATTTTAAAGAAAACCTTTTAAAAATAAGAAGTCTTGAAAAGAGCTTTACTGATATGTTTTTACAAAGTTTACCGACTAAGGACATGATAAAATATATGCAGACTTTTAAAGGAACCATTATGACTCATAACGCTCATGTTCATAACTCCCGCAGTTTTTTATTTTTGTCTGGTTACTATTAAATAATGTCAAGCGCTAGGCTATTGAATGAATCTTCATGCATCCCAGAAACCATCACAACTTCATATAAAACAGCTTCTATATTTGAGGAACAATGTGACTTATTAAAAATTATTATATAAAATATGGAGTATCCGCAAGGCGTTATATTGTTGGAAATATAATAAGTGGTATCGAGATAAAGCCGGGGTATGGGAATAGGGCAGAACCTCTGTTTATTGCGGCCCTAAATCTGTCATGGAGTAAAGAGTAAGGGCACCGACTTTTTATGGTGACCACAGAGTGCGCAAGGCCAAATCACAGCCGGACGTGTTAACTTGGCCAACTTTGACGACCGACCACCACCCTTCACCACCCATCACCACCCATCGCCTATTATACATCAATATCTACTACACCTATCCACCCCACTCACGTTCTCTAACTTGGGATCCCAACGACAACTACCTATATACAGCATCGATGATCCTTTTTCGTGGTATGCATAACTTATGCTGTCATCTATTTCATTTTGGAAGACCCATATTATTACCGCTGAAATGAATTTAGGATGAAACGTAAATCATTCATACAAACACATCACATGTATACTTAATATACATATGTCTACGATTTAAAATAACCTATGATATCATTTATTGTCGGTTTGCAGAAAACTTGTCTTGTTTTCAATGCTGAGAAAAATCTCTTAAATAACAAAAAATCAAGTACTTAAATTGTCAATGTTTTTATGAAAAAAAAAATTGATCCAGACCCTGAATTTCATATGGTAATTATTCAAATTGACGACCATTTTTTTTCGAAATTAGGCCCGCATTCAATATAATAGTGTGTGTGTGTGGTGCGTATGCGTGTACACCAATACTACAAAGCTCTAGTATATTCGTACACACACTATCTAGCACGACTCACTAACAAGGCCCTTATTATACTATTATATTGAATACGGCCCTTAGAATATTTGAAATAAGGTAGTGGAGATTAGCAAGGATATATATTTATCTGGTTTAATTATATAAAAGAGTTTTGACGCATAATTCTTCCATGCTGTTGTGTTTGAATAGTGAAGCTGTTACTTTTAATATGTGCTTTGTAATCGATCAGGAATAAATAAAAACAAACAGTCTCGATTCTGACGTTAAATATGAAAGCTGTCCAATTGGAATAACTTCTTGTTGGACGCACGCTGCGTACATTTTCCGCTTAGCAAAAAACACAAACTCGTCCGGATGATAAACGATTCGTCGAAATAAAAACCTTTTTTTTAGAGAGAAAATACTGACATTTGACAACGGACGAAGTACCGGAAAATGTTAAGCGGAACTTTTAAAACATTACTCTTTTTTAGTCTCCCGCTTAAAGGCAAGACTTAAAAGGAGAGCAACTAAGTAAATATCAAAACATCTCTGGGTGGAAAAAGTTTTTGATATTCAAAGGTGGCAAGTGTTCCTTGGGCGGCAATCGGTTTACGGGTAGAAAAAGGTTGCGGTGGAGAGGAAGTAGATGTTAGCTGAGGCCTGCAGCAGGAAGTGCCGGGATAGTACAGGAAATGGCTGCCGACTGTCAGGACTACTCTGACTGACCACCTTCTTCTCCTTGCCAAACCCCCAATCTCCCGTTCTTCCGCCCACAATATATCCATCTTAATCTTGCCTGTACATGTACTGTTTCCTTGTACTAACTATACACATTATTCAGGCAATGAATAATTTATGGCAATATGCCCGTATATCTTCATTCTTTTAAATGCGATTATATTTTAATTCACAATGAAAGATATGTATCTAATTACATAGGGCCGGTTTCTTCAACGCGAGTTATATCTCGAGTGCGAGTCACTCGGCGATTTACACGCAAAACGTTACAAACTGTCAATTCTTATATTAGCTAGCTATAGCCAAATTTAAAACAAAACTCATACTATATTTCCCCCCATTCAAGTGACATTTCGTGACGAACTCACCTGAATGACTTCAATCTAAACATCAGCTATGACCGGCTTAAACTTTGATAGACCTTCAAGAAACGGAATATATATTCATATAAATGGCAGTTGCGTGGCTCACAAACTTAGAGCTAAATGAACAAACCGGGACATAATATAATAAGGAGTTCAATAAATAATAATAATATATGGGGATACATAAAGATTACGAATAACAATTACTCAAAATGGTTGTTTTAATACACAGGTATCCACGTGGTTAGATAATTCACAAGCTGTTTTTATGAAAACGTTTCAAGAAAATAATAAAAGAACAAAAGCGTATAATAATTGCGCTATAAAAATCTGAAATCACCGACATTAGAAACACAAGCAAACGGAACAAATACATTTTGGTCGTAAAATATGCAGTGAAGAAATAATAAGGCAAACACAAACAAGCGGCTCAGTTGAAAGGCATTACTTACGGCCTTATCAAGGCTTTCCTTCAAGCTCTCTTATTCTGTTTCTTGAAAATAAAGAGTGGGAGTCGCTTAATTAAAAATGTTGCCGGATGAAAACTGAAAAGACTGGGTGCGGAAGCGTTTTTTCAGGATCTTAATAGTCGACCACCAAAAGACGTGAGACGAATGTACTTATAAAATTAAATATATTAAGGACAGATCCACGCAAAAAACTAAAATAATCAGAGAAAACCACAATAGTAAATATGACTTGAATAACTGTTTAAAAAATCTCTGTTGTATAATAAATAATAAGTCGGTTTTCACGAAATGATTGTCTTAAATTGCATTGAAAAGAATGTCTGTTTTAGCTACCCCTCTTAAAACGGCACTTTGAAAAGAAAATGGAGAGCAAAGAATAAAACCAGAGAGCCACAATTCCTCGTTTTGAAAGCTTTCATTATGCAAAAATAACAAACGCTTCAGTGTTTAATTGAGTACCGATAGAAATTAGGCAAATTCCCCGATGAAGTATTTGGACAACCCGAAGGATTAATTTGAAATTTTAGAAAAAAAAAATATAAATAGATAATAACCCAATAAGCAGTAACAATACAGAATGATACGTTATTTCAATATGTGTAAATTAAAATGAAAATAAACAAGCCGAAAGAATGGATTCAGAGCGTTAGCCGGCCTTTAAAAATTTTAAGTGATTCTGTGATATTTTACGATATCGACAAAGACAAAAAAAAAAACATACCGAAACAAAAAAGGCGGACCCCGAACGTTTAATTGGAGGTTGAAAATATAGGGCGGGTATAACTTTTGTGCGAACGCTGAAATTGTGTTTGAGCACCCTTGTTTTAAATTTTAAACAGATTCGATGAAAGCCGGGGGTGAAAAAATTAGCCCGACAAATTGAATTATGTATATTTTATACGTCTAAGCAATCGATTAAGAGGACCCTATTTTTTACAGACATTCTGATACGTCCTTGAATCGATATCAAAATATAATTGATTCGGCCGTGACGTATAGCCATGAAAAAGTCAGTCCATCTTTATTTCCCCGAGATACGACCGCAATTATTATCAAACGGCATTATTAATATCGAGTCATACTAAAGATCAATTAATTTCAGACACAAAGGGAAGAACACAGAGAAAGCGATCCTCCGATAAGACCATGCCTCCCTGTGTGGGGACAATAGGTGGGTAAAGGGTGTGTATGGTAAGGAACAAGAAAGTAGTGTGTTTATCTCTTAGTAGCAGGCTGTGAAGGGTTAATTGGTGTCATTTATATCGACAGCACTCCATGTATGGATTAGCAGTGAATTGATTAAGCAACACATAACGATATTTTCTCGAAGAATAACAAAGCACCAAATAGCATTTGTAATTAACAAGCAGCTATGTGGGCACAATAATTCAATTGTCATAGTGTGAAGCAATTTGGAATGGTTGTTAATAGTGAAGAAAGGATTTAGGATAGCATATGGCGAAGGTTCGCTAATAGATTTTCGGTAGCGACGATGTACAATTCAAAGATGTGTCCCCAGTGAACAATGAACTCCGTTTGATGGGATCAAGACAATGGTGAGTGTAAGTTTAAGCCCATTGATTATGAGGATTTCCTTTATAGTGTAACAATAACTAGCCAAGCTTCTCTTCACTGCATCAAGAATAAACACCTATTTTGAATATTCGGATACATTATGACACTGAATATCTATCGACGACTGATATGAATTTTGGTTAATTATTTGCGAGGCGGAGAATGACAAAGATACGCTGTCGACGGGTCAAATTCTCATTAATTGTAATTAATCACCGGGGAAACGACAAAGGAAAAACCTTACATCATCTCTCGCAGGGCTTTATCTCTCTCTGCTTTTAAGAACACGAACAAAGTTTTCTCACCCTATTGCTTTAGGTCCTGCCGATCGAAAGCCTTCGTCTTATCGGCTTCTCATAATTTGATGCTCTCCACCGATATTGTTTGCAGTTTAAACGGCCACTCAGGGTCTTTTGTGCTGAATCTCTTCCCCCGAAATTCGTCAGCATAAACATGTTTTCTGAACGGGTAGCAATTTTAATATTACTCAAAAAGTAAATATTTATGAAATCGTGAAAATTTTAGCTTTGTACAAAAGAGGGACAAAGTGATTGGACAAATAGTATTGAACGTTCGTGTTGTAACACAAATGTGTATCGGTTTGAAGTAAATGGACTTAGGCGGCGGGGTCCACTTTAGATACATGTTCCCTATAAATCAACCAAAGTCAAAGAAATACTCTACCAATACTATCATACTTTTCCTTTTATCCTTCCGTGTTCACCATATTTCCTTTGACACTCAAGTTTAACATCATTCTTAAAGGATAAATAAAATACCGGCCTATAAACAAACACACATACCAAACATACTACCTCTTATCGCCATAAAATTACAATGTGTTTATTTCAATAGCACTATGTGGGATTTTATGATGTGGAAAATCGCTTTGATTTACAGATAAATAACTTTACGGAGTTTAAAGTAGTGCCATCAAAAATGCATCACGTTCTTTTTGATATTGTTCACAAACACGAAGAATGTTGGAAAAGTGTTAAAGGCGTCTCACAATTTTCAACTAAGCAATATATTCGATACAAATGGGGCATTACAAACTATCGCTTCTCTGCCAGGTGAATTCCTAAATGTACATTTTAAACTAAGATACCATTTGAAATTTATAAAAATGAGAAATTAAATCGACCAGAGGCGGGATAAGGGAATTGCAGTGTATATTGAAGACTTTTGCTTGAGTGGGTTTCTTATTTAGTATCTATTTGAACAAAGTGTGAAACTCCAATACACTATGTATTATTGTAGTAAATAAAGTTGAAACATACTTACTATATAGAAAAACGTCGCGTGGTCGGTAAAAAAAAATCAATCAAAGTATTTGCACAGTGGGAAGAGCTCACGTGTGTATATAAGGATGGTAAGAAATCCACTTTAGGTTGTGATGTTTCAACGGATCGACCGCATTTGCTTTGAACAGAATGCCAAGATGTCTACTTTGACACCCCTTATCAGTAATCCCTTTGAAAAAGTCGAAAAGAGTGCTTCAAGACGATACAATTGCATATGTACTTCAATGAAAGGTACTAAAAATACAGCTTTATCAATCAGAACTCACCCTGCCAGAAAAAAAAATTGATCATTTCCTTAAACAAAATTTAAAAGCAGTAAAAATGGAGATTATATATATTATACCCACGTTTTTAATGAAAGATTATAGATATGGCACAGCTGTTTGTTTTCCGAATCTACTTCACATTAAAAAGGACAGAATCTTACTAGAGGTATATTTTATAATAGCAGTAATATTTACTTATTTTGTATGAACCAGATAAGATTATTGTTATAATGGCTCAAATAAACGGTAGGTAAACGATTGGCTGGGAAACAAACCCACGATCCGGCATATAAGCATGTGGATTTCCAATAAATATTCTTATCCATTCTTTCGCATAAATTATAATAATAAGATAAATGTGGGCCGGCTAATTGTACAGGATAATTAAAGAATATTTCTTATAAATATGCCGAGAAAACATCTAAAGAAGAACGATGATAATTAGGTCTAATTTCTTATCCCGAATAAAATACACACACGGAGATGGGAAATTCAATCGAGGCAATTTATTCGGAGGAATATAATTCAAATGTTTACACAGTGCAAATGTGGTAGTAGGAATAAAAGACATTTTCTTAGAAGACCGTTGCTAGGAAACAGGCAAGAGATAATATGTAACGAATACGGTCGATATCAAGTGGAAATTCATATATTATATAGGTAAAAATATATTAGAAATGGTTTCAATGAGTACTTGGGATAATAATTATAATATTTTGTGATGGTGAATGAAGTATGCGTGCTTATACTCCAATAACTCTCAAATTACTATTACACTCGCAATTATGTATATTCATTATTGCTACTATAAATAATATACTAGTAAAAAAATGAAGAAAGGGAATGAATGGTATTAAAACAACAAATTAACAAAAATGAACATTATTATTAAAAGTAAAATTAATTAAATGTTTCGAATATCTATGTATAATCCATAATTTATAAAGTCTCCGTAAATTTTGCAAAAATGAATACTTACTACTGAAGTAAGTTATATATATCAATGGATTTTGTACCTATTTTTCATGTATAACACACGGAAATTAAAAAAGTACAGTAATAAAGAACCAGGTTTTTTTGTTTATTAGTACAAAATATAATAAATATTATTATTATTTTTATCCACTTAATGAGATTGAAAGTAGAGAGATTGACAATACCATAAAGAGATTGAAAGTAAATTGGTTTAACCGCTAAGTGAAGGGTGAAGTGTTCATATGGTCGCTAACAATGATATCTGTTATATTTTTAAAAGAAATATGTCTTAGGCTCGTATATTATAAGAATGTATATTAAAAATGCACATTATTGTACAAATAGTCAATATTTTGTTGGTGATACGAATTGAGCTATTGAAAAGTTCCCGAATCAAATTCGCGGTATTTAAAGTTTCAACGCGCGTTTGTCAAAGCCAGAATTCCAATTTACAAGGTGTGTGTTGGCGCGAGTTTCCAAAACGATACGAATGAAAGTCGGCTTCAAGTCCATCGACTTTAAACTTTTAGTGGTTGTTTAGTACAAGTTGAACCGCACTTGACGGAGGTAAAATTTACAAACGAACTTCGGTAGTAGTTTCTTTGCGTCCCCGGCACTGAGTTACTACCGCCTCCGATTGTACATACCTGTGTTTAGGTATTCCCTGTTATATCCTGCCAACGCTAATGGACATGGCTTTTGGCCTGACCCTGAATAATTAATAAGGACTTTGCCTAAGAAAAAAACTACTATCCGACCCGTAGAACCCTCGCTGTCCTGATCTTTGAAATATAGACGCCCCGAAGTCGAAACACATGATTGACAACCTGATTAGGTTATCCTTGCAACTATTCGATTACATGCATATATTATTTTGTATATAGACTATACGTAGCTACTGAAATATTAAGAATATGTATAATAAATAATACATTTTATGCCGAATGATTGGAAATTGCATTGTCATAGATATGTGTAATATTTTTTTGATAAAGGGATAATCTTTTTTCGCGTGGTATGAAGATTTTATGAGGCATGTAAACGAGATTTCTTTCTTGATTCAGATTTAAGGGGAACTATATTTGTGAGGTCGGCACCTAAAAGATCTAATCCTAACTAAACCTGACATCGAAGGCCGTATTTGATCCCCGCTGCCCAGAGGTCAACAAATAACTGACCGTTACACATATTTCACCCCCAATCTATATTCTATAAAATATGATTTTACGCCCTATTAACTTCACATGAATATTTATTCTTTTTTTTCAATCGTATTCGACATATGAAATATGAGATGGAAACAACGATATAAAGCTGTTCTTATGGGGAACATTTACGAGTTGCGATGTGCTGAAAGGGCTTAGCCAAACGAACCGTGAACTTGATGAATACGTTTTGGAATTCAATTTTATCTTCAACATAATTTTGATAAATTTCCACGTATATAAAAAAATCTTATAAAATGTCTGTAATTACAATAGCCGCCTATAAATACTTCGAAATTAGCCGGCTAAGCCTATAGGCGTGTCAAATTAGCAAGTTTATAAACAAGGATCATAGAGTGAGTACAAAAAAGAAATCGACGCGTAAATTTCATAAATTGGTCGAATGCCTCACCTAGAACTAAACAGGCAAGTCATTACTGAGGCCTTTGTTCCTCGATCCAAATTAATAAGGATTTGGATGAGCCGGTTGCCCTTCTAAGCCATTAGCTCAGGAAGATCAACACACACCATCCACCCCTCGTCTCTATACACGTATATTGGAAACAGCCTTCTGCTCTCTTCCACCATTACAGCCGTTTAATTTGAACAGACTGCTAATTAGACGATTAATAATGAATATGTTTACATATTTGGCGAGAGAAAACGTCAGACTCGTGGAAATATTTCAATTACAATACATGTACACTTTAACAATAATTGATTTTATATAGTTCGTAAACGAGTATTTAATTTATTTGTTTGGTTACATATTGTACGTATATCAAACAGAGACTTGGGTTAGTTGCAATTAATTGAATTGAATTTAATGGATTAGTGTTAAACTTTTGTACAACTTTAATTCTTAGTTCACGTAAAACCCCAACTAACGTAACTAAGACATTGCAATCATTTCTTAATGTATACTAGAATAATCCACTTTTACTATATAAATTCACGACGATGCCTGTAATATTGTATGGATATCTTATTGTTATTGCCCAAAATCTCTTGGTCCAAGAATGTATAAACATACAATTTTTCTCGGACTTTATTTCAATCAGATTTGGGGGCGAATATTATGTAATATATAAATGCAAAGCATAAGTAATGGATCTGATAATATGAAATATTATATAATAGATGGTGGTGGTTTTCAGCGTAGACATAGCTTAGGGCCATATAGTATAATATAACACTAAAGAATATCATTATCCAGTGTGCCATCATAGCTTCAAGAAGTATTTTAATAGATTGTATAAACGCAGGCGCATTAATTTTACTATACAAAGATATAACCATGAAAAAATTGTGATTCTGAAGAGACAATATGTTCGGGTAATGAGGAACTTAATGTGTAGATGATCAATATCAGAAGAATGCCGCAACCGACTAGGCTATTCTCAGTGGAAAGTCGCATTGTTGTTTATTGAAATATTTTAAGGGGTTTATTTATTTCATCGTGCCTCATGTTTATAATTTACATATATTTCCAAAAAAAGACTCTTCACTACTCCATATAAAACTACTTTCATATTGAATTTATTTTTTTATATATATTATAAATATTACTATTAAGAAAAGGAAACAATACGAAGCGTTTTTATGAGTAGCAAAAAGATACACGTGTAGGTAAAAATATATGTATAATAATATATACGTATATATTTTTTGAGTGGAAAGAGATTTCGTTTTCGTTATTTATGATATAACCATGTGATAATGAGAATCCTCCTTTTATAAAGCCTTGATTATAACAAGACAACATGTGACACAAGACCCAAATGTAAGCACACCTCCTTCCTTCATTACAATTGTTTATACATTCTAGTCTACCGTTACAGACTCTTCTCGGAATTGAATAATTGACATCATCCCGAAAACGATACATTTCAACGGTAAACAAAGACAATGTGACTTTTAGTAAAATCTCAGCGTCAATAATAACAAAACAAATTTGTTCAATTATGTAAGTATGAAATCAGGAGAATTGGTTTTAAACTACACACTAATGTGAATGTAGTAAGTTAAATACAGAAAGGAATAATTATATCTGAGGAATTTGGGGATTGGATTAAAAGAAGCTGTTGATGATTTTGTTAAATATTTTCATTCTTTGCCCGAATTTAAAGGTGTTGCAAGCAAGTTGTGAGCAAAATGAATAATAGCAGTATTCATTTTGTCATCTAGGGAATCGGTGTAAATATGATGAAAAATGCGAGGACGAAAACTGATAGTTTAAAAGCAATTAGCAAACGCCCACCCTATTTATTTCGGAATTAATTTGTTATTGTGTTAACAAAGAGTAGATATTGAAGGGGGTTACTCGATGAAAGTAATCATCTCTATCGGCTTCAGGTACAACAAGCATGTCACTGACATACTCTTTACTTTCCTTCAGTACTATCTTTATGTCTATTCAGCACTTCTATCATAATAGTCTAACGCATGTGACATACCAGCAACGCCTATTTTATTAGCCTATGATAATATTGAAAGGACTCCATTATAGAGACACTCAAGCTATAAATTTAGACGAAACCTCCCTTTGAAAGCTTTCAAATTTGTCAGCACATACCAAAATCTCTACGTCAGCACATCTGTATGTATAAATACTGAAAGTGATTTTTCTCAAAAATATTCCGTCAAAAAGTGTGTTTCACAATCGCTGACTGTCCAAATTGGGGAGAGGAGCTACTTTTACACCAAAACTCTGAAATATTTTCTTTTGACAAATTTACAATTCGCCTTCAAACAGAACTTTCTTCAACTCAAGTAATTAGTGGGTCGTATAAATAACGCTACTCAGATGTTGATCTATAAATAATTTGAATTGACTAGCTCGTTTATAATAATGAGAGAAATAGTCGTCGGCAAATTGGTTGAGTATATATTTTTCCCGAGATTATTCGAGACAATGGCAATAGTTACTGTATATTGTAAGAAAAATATAAATACAGTCACATTTTACGGGATTGTACGGCTCTCTTCAAACATACATAAAGTGCTTATAATGAGATGGAATGCAAACGAAATCTAATAATATATTCTTAGACCTGACTTAATTAGTGCCTCACTTCTCATTATTACTAGCAAAATGCCCGAGTAACTATATGAGTTTTTAAGCCTAAGCACTGTTTTCAAAACATTATATGTAAGCAGGAAGTATATGCTTATATAAAAGCGATGGTGCTAAAGCTTCATAACAGTGAATTGAAATGTCCAAACATATTTAATATGTAACACATCACAATGACCCTAAAATACATTTCCAGATCAAAGCGAAAATGATGTGGAATTTATTCCAGGTTTCTGAGAAAATATCACCGGTCTGCAATCGAATTTTACGCGGAAAAGGAAAAATCACATTATCTTGGATCTTATTATCCTTACTTATCCCTACATTTACACACTACCGTGGTATTTCACACAGAAAAAACCAATGCTTTAATAACAATCCTAAAAATATATACTACTTTGATTAAAGTTTGTCCATGCCATGATCTCTCAAAGCGCAGAAACTTGTTAAAGAATTTTCCAAAGAAAGGGGAGGCGTTGCGATCTAAGACAACATGGTGGAATTATTTTAGTTTAAAATTTAATAATAGAGAAGAGGGAAAAGCCTCGTTTAAAATATGTATATAACTGTTGTAACGGAGGGGAGAGGTTTATGCGTGCCATTGTGCTCTTTATAACTTCCTACTTTATTTTATTTACTTTGATGATGCAAAAAGCCGACCAAAAAGTTCGTTTTGTATTTCAAGAATAAAATTCCAAAATAGTTTAGAATGTATTCAAAGTATAAAAATTATATTCATTACATTGAATATAGAAACTATATTTATGTAGGTATTTGGTTTGTAAAATCTCATAATTGAAACACTTCACAATAGTAGTATTGTCTTTATGGTGTTGATTTAATCGAGCATAGTAGTTAGGTTTCCAGGTGTATGAAAGACAAATATAATTGACTTATAATACAGAATATTGTGTATCATACAAGGGACAATATAGGCCATTGTACAAAGCCTTCTTCCCCTTATGTATCACAACAAAGGGCTTCCAAAGTAACGTTTAATTAAAATACTCCACTTGCAATACCTGTATAACGTGGTATAATGGGCTGTTATATTAAATAAAAGATATAACGAGATTTAATGTTATATTAAATAAAAGCTGTTGAGGGAATGGACACAAGAGACGTGTGTACTGTTTGAAGTGTCGAATGGAACAGGGCGATTGCTCGTCGTGCCGCCGAGTGCATACGTGTGTGTATGTGAGTGTAAGTGAGTGTGATGCTACATGCGTCCCCCAAAAGTGGAGCAAGGGTTTGAAGAACCCGTGAAACTTTTACGACTCTATACAATGCTACGTGTGATGTCTCAAGTGTCCAGTTGATTCTATACAATAATATGTATGAGCTTCGTCATTCTGCGTCAGCGAATCGCACTTTTTTGCTGACTCTCCCAGATCTAGTTACGTAGTCGTCGGATGAGTCAGGTGCTGATGAGTGTTTAAGATTGTTGCTGCCTTTGCCTGACCTAGTTGGGCTGTCTGCTGACTCGTCAGTTAAGAAGAATGCTGGTTTCAGTCTGTCTGTGTTCACAATTATTTGTGTCCCACTTACTTCAATTTTGAGGTTGTTATTTTTTCTTTCAATGACTTTGTGGGGTCCTGTATAAGGCTGGACCAGTGGTTTCTTAACTGCTCTTCTGAGAAAGACGTGCTCACAGTTGTCTAACTCATCCGGCTTGTAGAGTTTTTCCCTGGTGTTATTTCTGGACAACTTGGGTCTTAAAGTTGACATTGCCCTGATGAGATCTTTGGTTGATTCGTTTGATGTTTTTTTGGATGTTTGAGGTGAAATTACGTCACCTGGTAATCGAAGTGAGATGCCGAATGCTCTTTGTGCGGCGGAATATTCATCGCCGTCCTTAACCGCGTTCCGGATGCCCAGGAGTGCGATTGGTAGTGCATCTATCCAGTTGGTACTGCCTTTGAGTTGGGCCATTAGACTAGTTTTGATAGTTCTATGCAGTCTTTCAACCTTACCGTTAGCTTTTGGGTTATAAGCAACAGTTCGGTTGTGATCAATGCCAAGAAGTTGACAGTACTTGTTGAATACCTCTGATTCGAATTGTCTTCCTTGATCGCTAGTGATGGTGATAGGTGAACCGTACCTAGCGATCCAGTGATTCAGCAGTGTTTTGATTACCGTGTCAGCTGTGATGTTTTGTGCTGGGATGGCTTCGAACCAGGATGTTGCTCTGTCAATCATTGTTATTAGATAGGACATGTCTTGGCAGATAGGTAATGGTCCAACTATGTCAATATGGAGGTGTTCGAAACGATCGGTTTCGATGAAACTTCCATAAGGACTGCGAGTGTGGCGGTGGATTTTTGAACGTTGACAGGTGATGCAGTTTTTAACCCACTTCGTTACGTCTTGGTTGATACCTTTCCAGAAAAATCGTTCCTTGATGGCTTTAATTGTAGATCTGCTGCCAGTGTGAGCTATGTCGTGAACTTGGTGAAAAGCTTGTCTGCGCCAGGATGCTGGTACGAAAAGTCGCGCCTTCTGCGTTGAAGTTTCGTACCATAATGCTGGAGCGTTTGCTGATGTTATTTTCTTGAATTGTAGTGCTGGGTGCTGTTTGAGATTTTCCAGCTCTGGGTCATTTGTTTGAGTTTTTGCGATGTCCTTCAAGTCGAAGTTAGTTGGGAGATTGATTGTAGAGATCCGACTGAGTGCGTCTGCAACGGTGTTCTCTTCGCCTTCAATGTAGACTATTCGGTTGGTGAATTGCGATATGTAGTCTAATTGTCTGAGTCGGCGTGGATTATCTGCAGGAGATTGTGGTTTATTGAGTGCGAAAGTCAGAGGTTTGTGGTCAGTTTTAACAATCAATTCTCTCCCTTCTACGCTGTCCCTGAAGTAGCGTATGGACAAGAATATTGCTAAAAGCTCTCGGTCGTAGGTCGAGTAGTTCTGTTGCGTTACTGATAGAGCTTTGGAGTAGAATCCGATTGGTTGGAGTACGTTTCCGATTTGTTGGTGAAGTGCTCCTCCCGCACAGGATCCTGAAGCGTCAGTAAGCAGGACCATGGTAGCTTCGGCTGATGGGTGTGCTAGTGTGGTTGCCTTCGCTATCGCTTCTTTGCATAATTGAAAAGCTGCGTTGGCTTCATCGTCCCACACTATTGGTGTTTTGTCCTTTTTCTTCGACGAAGTAAGGTATTTGTTCAGTGGTTTTTGAAATTGAGCTGCTTTAGGAATAAGTTTTCTGTAAAAATTAATTATCCCTAAAAATCTTCTTAATTCTAGGACTGTCTGTGGTTTTGGAAAATCCTCTATGATGCGGATCTTCTCAGAAATTGGTTGTATACCTGCTGTTGTTATTTTAAATCCTAAGAATTCTATTTCAGTAAGGCCAAATTGACATTTTTCGAGTGCGACTGATAAACCGAATTTGTCCAATCTCGAGAAAAGTTCTGTGATGCACTTAAGGTGTTGTTCTTCGTTCTTTGATGCGATTAAGATGTCGTCTAAGTAGACAAATACGTCTTCCATATCTCCAAGTATGGTGTTTATGAAGCGTTGGAAAGATTGTCCTGCGTTTCGAAGTCCGAATGGCGTTTTCACATATTCGAAAGATCCGAAAGGTGTTGAGATGGCTGTCTTCGGAATATCTTCTTCGGCTATTGGTATTTGATGATAAGCCCGTTGGAGATCGATTTTGGAGAAAATGTTTTTTCCTTCGAGATGATTTTGAGCCTCGGAAGGGCGTGGTATGGGGTATCTATCTGGAGCGGTTTGAGCGTTAAGTCGCCTGTAGTCGCCACAGATGCGTATTCCCCCGTCTTTCTTCTCCACGATGTGAATAGGGGATGCCCAGGGTGAGGATGATGGTCGTATAATCCCTAATTGTTGTAATTTGATGATCTCCTGCTTCGCTTTGTCATACTTCACTTTATTGAGAGATCTCGCTTTCTCGTATACCGGTGTACCTGTTGTGGTGATGTGATGTCGGACCGAATGTTTTGAAGGTTTTTTTATCCTATCGGCGTCAAACAATTCCGGAAATTTTTTGATGACCGATAAGTATTCCTTCGTTGGTGTCAATAATTTGATGGATTCGATTTGTTCTTGGTCTACCTGTCCTTGTATTTTCACTCTAAATTGTTTGTCGAAGAGACATTTTCCACTGAGGTCTATTAACAGTTGGTGATGTTTCAGAAGGTCGGCCCCGATGATGTTGCGCTCGACATCAGCAATGATGAACGTCCATGTATAGATTGCGTTGGGAGCGAGGTGCAGTGTTATCCTCTTGGTCCCGTAAGTCTTGATGGGCGTTCCGTTAGCTGCTCTTGCTGTAATTGTTGTAGCAGGTTGTTTGCTGTCTGTTACTTTCAGTACTGAAATGTCTGCTCCGGAGTCGACAAGGTAGGCCTTCCTGGTGCGAATGTCGTGCATTGTGAGGCGGTGTGATATTGGAAGGGCTGCAGCGCTGTCCACCTCTGCGGTCGCTGCAGCGTCTAGTTTTCCGCATTGAATTTACACGGCTGTTGGCACTTGTTTGCCTTGGCGCCGAATTTGAAATGATACCAACAGTTGTCATGTGTCGGCCGCGAGTTGCTGCGTTGCCGGCTACGTTGTCGGCTACGGTTTCCGCGTTGTCGGCTGCGATCTCTGAAATTTGGCTCATAAGGTCTTCGTGTTCTATCGACCACCGATATGGACAACTGCCGGACCAGTTGTTTTAGGTCCTCCATATCTTGTCTCATCCGTGCCATGGCTGTATCGCTGTTGTTTGGTGTGATTTCTGCGATGAAGTTGCACGGACTCGACATCTGTGCTGAGGCGTTCACCCATCAGTCCATCAGTTGCTGATGATGATGGTGTTGGTTGTTGGTGGGTGGTGTGTTAAGTATGTTAATGTCCCATTCAATGTTGTGATTCATATTTGTTGTATTAATTTATTATATTTGATGTATTAATTATGAATATAATGTTGAATGCAGATATGCGTGTGGCCGTAATATGAGTAATGCAGTAATGTTTATTTAATAGGTGTTGACTCAGCGATTGCACTGTTGGTGGTAATATTCTCGGAATTATTATATGATAATATTCGATGACGGTTGTAATATTTTCAGAATTATTCTTCACTTGCGGAATGTGTCGACACAATTTTTTTCTTTTTTGACAATTTTTTTTTGATTTTGATGTGAAAGATGAGGAATGGTCTTACTTGTTATTTGATGATGAATTGAAGAGAACCATATACCCTTACTTCCTGCTGTTCCTCGTCGGTGATTCGTGTCCAGATCAGATGAAGATTGCGAAATCCAATGTCGGGGTCACCAGATATAACGTGATATAATGGGCTGTTATATTAAATAAAAGATATAACGAGATTTAATGTTATATTAAATAAAAGCTGTTGAGGGAATGGACACAAGAGACGTGTGTACTGTTTGAAGTGTCGAATGGAACAGGGCGATTGCTCGTCGTGCCGCCGAGTGCATACGTGTGTGTATGTGAGTGTAAGTGAGTGTGATGCTACACCTGCATCGTTGAAATTAATTTTCAAAAAGAAAGCTTTCATCTCATCTCGCTGTTAAACTAATTGCTCGAGACGTATTTTGAATTTATTATGCATATTGTGAATATTAATAACACACAATTTAAACTTGAATATTAATTTAAAAAAATATTTTAAATGCATTTATCGGATCGAAAGTTATAAATCGGTAGGACAAAGGTGGACTAATAGCACTCTTTGAACATTAGTTTGGGGTACGAAAAAAATGTAATAGAATCGAATAAAAGAGTTGTGGGGTTGAAATAAGAGGTGGTCACGGCCAATCCATTTGTCAGCCATTGGACAAATGGATTTTGATAGGGGTGGCCAATACGGTGACATGTCTACACCACCAAATATGACGAATCATCGACATATCACAACTCAACAAATGTCAACACCAACCAATTATTATCACTACGATCATATGCACAACCCTACCATTATTATGTTATAATAAGCATGTGGAAACATTAAGGATTCTGATAATAACTCGATTAAGGGGTGAAAAATATGGTGATGTCATAATATTAGTCGGATATTTTTTATAATACATACGCTTTGATGAAAGGACTTTCTGTGGGCGGTGCAAATTCTAATCATATGACAAACCTGAAACAGAGGAAAAAAATAAAATAAATAAAAAAATCCTATTTAAACATAGTTATGTTATTTGCGGGGAGAATATTAAAATGTTTTAGCTACTTTAAAAGGACTGTATACTTGTGTATATACAGATTCATTTCGTTTTAATTAATCGACAATATACACGTGTATTCAAATATATCAGGTATGTAGTGTATTTTATCATGCGTAGAATATTTTCAGATCCCATCGTTGGAATTAGGAACACGTGTTTTAATAATTTTCTTTATCCATTAAAATAATTCAGGGGTTAAGGATATAGTTATGTTCTAGAATGGTTTAAGCATGTTGTATGGTTAGGATAACTAAAAGAGTATACGTGGGTGAAACATGAGGAAAAGACAACTAGGAAAAACAGTTATGCCGAGAAGATAGAAGCAGGAAGAGGCTGAGATATGTTTTTTAAGAAAATAATGTGGGTGCCACAGCAGACCGTGCTAACCCCGAAATAGTCTACAATCGAAGATTTTTTATTTATAGGCATTCTGTTTGTATATACAAATTATTCAATATATTATTATATTTGTGAAAGAATCAAGCCACAATTAAAAAAGAAGTTTAAGACTTAATATTTTTGAAAAATACCTCGATTGATTTATTTAAAAAAAAACATACAGAATTACATACATAGAAATATGAGATAATATATTATGTTGGATCCCTAGCATATAAAAGTTTACAGAGTATATGGAAGCGAATATTTGTATGTATACTGATTGAATATTTGGAGAAAGAAAGGCTCGAGGGACATGGTCCAGGATTTTCAATAGAATGTGACGATAACGACGACGTGAAACACAAGAATTTCACCCGTGTGATTGATTGATGACCGCCCTTTATCCATCAGAACTGCTGCCTAAATCAGAATACCTATATTTCAATAAAAAAGGCTTTTTCCAACAAATCATTCTGCGTATAATACATTTATTATTATAATATATTCACACAAACAACATCGTTCGCATGCATATGTAGTCTTAGTTATGTTTTGTACCGTATTAAGCAAGAGTTGGAAGTTGGCGGTGTTTATAAACAGAAACAACGTTTAATTGCAAGCTTACCTCACTGACTATTTCACGTGTCATTAACAGGTATTTTCTACAATCATAACTTCAACCGCAGCATTTTGAAAATGTTTTGTATGTCAATAACGCTTTCAGTTTATAACATGTACTCAGTCTGTTAATAATTTGGACTAGATATATTTAATTATCATTTGCTAGTTTTTCTGTTTCTTGATTAGCATAACCTGTTATGAGGTAATAATCTTATTTGGTGACTATAGGCTACATTTAATATTCGAAAAACTCATTCAACAATCAACTCTTCAGACAAAGAAAATATTTAGAGGCGTGGTTGGTTAACCTAATATTTATGGTATAACAAAACTAAATATAGAAAATTATACATACTCTGCTTATTTTATTTGTAGAAGAAAATTGAGTCCGAAATCAGTTTATCATCAACTAAGTATAATTTCGATTGGTGGCATCACTTTTATTCAAGCGTTAAATTTTGTATAAACCTATGTACAAGTAAATTAAATTAATTCAACCCAAGAAGTTATCCTTCAATTTCTTTATTTATAATTGCTTTTTTAATAAAATAAATATGTTAAACCATAGAATTCTTACATGTCACTGTAACAATGTTAGATACATATTGTATTTATCTTTCAACAGATTTTTTTAAATTAAAATATAATAAATAGGTACTATACTGACTTTATACATAGCAGAATTTAGAGAGCAACGCTAGAGTAAGTTATGTATAGAAATAAATTAAAGAGTACAGTTAGTTTATGGAATTCAGCATCATTAAAGAGTATAAAAAGTATGTCGGAATCGTTCCCGTATCTTTGCCGGGGCTGAAAGTGTTAAAGACAAACTTTATTTGTCCCGTGAATAATGTTTGTTAAAAGTTTAAATTTACATTGCCCGTTGCACTCGTTCACTATAATATGTAGTTTATACAATAGAAAGTCTGACAAAACAATATTATGTTTAATAGAATAAGACTAAGGAATTGTGTGCATACTCGGGAAGTCAGATTGAAAGGAATTTTCCGCATATCCACTATATATGTATATATGTGCACACGGGAAAGGTGGAAAATGCGTGATGCTGAATCTTTTATACCAAAGGTGAAATCCGAAGGCCCGCCTTGTCTTTCCTAAAAAGGTTTGGAATTTATATTGAACATGAAAGACATGCCATTTTTCTCAGCGTCCATGTCGACATAATGAAGATAAGATCACGTCTTCCTTACTAACGAAACTTAATTTTTGACGTGATAGGATTTTCATCCCCATCAGTAATTTTTAATACTCTAATACCAACTACATCATATTTGTATTTGCCGTGTCGAAAAATATTTAAGCACTCGATAAGAAATAAGTTTATATAATCCGTGCACCACTTTTTGCGCCGCTAAATAAATCATACAAAATTGGTTACTTATTATTTACATTTTTAATTTAGTATGAAACCCGCACACGTTTGTGATTGGTCGACCTAAGTTCAGAAATAGTGCCCTAGTTACGTAATTATAACATATTCCAACTAATACTATAAGATGATGAATACGTTTAACTATTGATAAATTTATTTTGTAAGTGCAAATTAAAATAATATTTTTGTAATTCTACTTAGTATTTGGAAATAAGAAAAAAAAAATATTAGGTCATCCAACATCAAAAAGGTATATTTTTAAATCTTGCCCTCTCATTGACAGGTACTTTAATTTATATCCCTTTAAATTATTTTCATCAATTTGACATGAGATCTATTAGAGTCAATATCTATGAAATATATGTTGTTGATATTTATTAAAATAATATTTGTTATATTTATGAGTTCGGATAATATCCATAGAGTGAATTGTGATGGATTGGATCATAAAGTAGACAGTAAATCAGTGTCATTTAAGGAGCCAATGGACGGAAGGATGGTGGTCAATAATCAGTGATCGCAGTGGTGAGTTAAACGATTGATTTAATAGTTATTTAAGAAGTTAAGGCAAGTATAGTAGGAAGAGAAGGAAATTATTGTTTCCTGCTTTTATAATCTACCCCTTCGATCTCACTTACTGGACAAATAGCCTGCAACAGCCCCTACAATAATATTCAGAATCTCAAAACGCCCACACAATGTCCAATTTACAAAGACCATTTTTCTCTATTATATTAATTATATCATGTGGTTTTTAAAGGTCTACAATTTATCACCAAAATAAGGATATCTAAAGAATACTTTAAATTACATAAAATTACCATTATATTATAAATTTAATATACAGGGTAACAATAACTGAGAATATTTATCGTAGTGTAGGGAATGTGAAAAAATATTAAATTAAAATAAAGTTTAATTATAAATTATAAAGAATAAAAATATCAATAGTGCTTTTAAATAACTTTACCTGTATATAACTTTTTTTAAAGATTTTTTTATTAAATGACACAGAAGTAGGTCTATTTATTTATTTATTTCAATGAATCATTAAATTAAAATATATATTTTTTTAATATTCAAGCCACATATATTATTTTCAAACATCAATGCATTTTGTGTTTCCATAAGAACAAAGTATAATATTCCGAATCGTTTAAGAATAAAAATATTGAATACTATTTATATAAAATTCATTAATACGCGATTAAGTGTGAGTTTTATTGAATTTTTATAAGTAGGATTTGTTATAGAGAGTAGAGTAGAATTTATATTTTCACAGTTCAAATTATTGTAGAACAAATATCATTGTGGAGGATATGGCTTCTAGTTCATTAAAGTAGACAGTACAGCTTCGTATCTAATATATTTTGGTGTTAATAATGTGAGAAGAGGACTATTTCTAGTAGTGAATGGATTAACAAAGTATCAAACTCGTGCCGCCTGTCGATACAATTTAGCTATATCAAATTATACATGCATAAACCAATATCCATGAACCACTTGTATGGAATCTTCAGCTACCAGTACCTACATATTAGTATTTTCACATCAAATTAATTATCTTAAGAGGCATTCTTGCGATACAATCTAGGCCAGACTAATTCATAACATATTTGCGTAAATCGTCTTTTTCAAGTGGATTATTAATTAAGATTTGTATTTAATAAAATTTGATTGGATATTTGTAATTAGAGTAAAATAATTATTAGTATAGGTACAAGTGGGTGCTTCTAAATTGAATTATAAGAGAAATGAAGGGGACTGGTTTGAGATTTGTTTTGAAAGCAATGGTTATAATTATATGGGCAAGGGTATAAACTAATATTCATCCTCAAGGTTGTTTATAGGACAACCTCACACATATATAGGAGAAATACAAACAATTTAGCAGAATAAATGATGAAAAATATTCACTATTAGAATATCTCATGCATGAAGATATTTTTTTCATGTGAACACGTGATATTCACAAAAGAGAACAGATTTGCAGACATAAAAGAGAATATCGTTTCCATTGATAAATTCAACGTTATGATCGGAAATTGGAGAAAAGCGACACGCTTCTCGGTTTGGTATAGTTTTTTAAATATAATTTATGATACCAATATCAATTAGTGTATTTGAAACAATTTCTACGGAGGTCTGTATACTAGTGTGTGAAAATTAGCAATAGATTGGGGTAACCATTGATAGTGTGTGTTGGGTATTGTGGTTTAGTACTGTCAAATCAAATTGGCCGCCTTTGAAGACGAGACTTGGAGGGTATTCGAGTAGTACGAGGATCAACAGCAATTAGTGTTACTGATACTCCCTAATCTCTATACATTCTGTTTGCATTAGACATCATCAAAGCTTTTCGGCCTGTGCAATCACCAGCATCGACATTGAGAAATAATTAAATAACACGATTTGTCAGATAAGTTTTATAACTTTTATGCATAGCTGGTTTGAAATGGTCTAAATGGCAAAACTGAAAATCAGTTATCGGACGGGCGGTACCTCCGTATGATTAATGCGGGTTAACCGAGAAGCAGATTGTATGGAAGAGAATCAATATATGGAAGCACAAAGAGAAGAGAGAGACTCAAGAGAGGAGCATTCCATTCACCACAGTCTCCTTTTCACGGATTAGAATAATAGCTACCTGCGAACACTCAACAATGGCGTATTATGTGAGCCGAAGAATTTTGAGGGAAACCATTAAAGAAAAGCGGCTAAATTTGTGAGACCTGGAAAATGTCCCCTTATATAATGGGAACACTCGTACATATTACCCTATGCAAAAACGGCATACAAAGACCGCTGCAAATGTAATTTATTCTACACATATATTTGGTTGCATGTGTGCAGTCAAAAGGCGACAAATTTGAATTAATATTTATTTTTGTAACTAACAAACAATATTGATGTAATGCAGCAAATAAGATCAATGATTGATGGTAGCATTAAATATGTATTTTTCATATTTCACTGTCAAAATATTATAAATTGAAAGATAGTTTATCTTTGGAATATATTACTTCTTGAATTGGATAATCCACCGACAAATCAATAGAGGCGAATACCGAGCAAGAAATACCGAGCTGAAAGGATCCTCATACTAGAGCCCGGTTTTCTATCTGTTCAAAGACAATCCCATCAATTAAAAACCGTCTCGGGGACATCTGGCGATTAGAGTCTCTAATTAAATGATTCGATTAGACGGAGGGAAACTGTCAAAAAGGAAAATGGTTCCAGTCCATATTCCTTTAGCCGCGCTCACATAAAGCCACTCTCGAAACAGCGAGGCCGAGCCAGATTCCTTTCGACAAAAATTATATTAAGCGAATTAATACAAGACGAGAAAGAGGGATATAAAGAAAGGAACGATTAATTTTTCATTTGAAATCGTAATTGGATGCGATTTGTTTAAGGTTACGAACGGGGCAGCCCCTTCTTGTCGCCTGAACCACCATTAATCAAACGGTCAGAAATTGTAATTAAACGGGGGCAAAAAAATAATACAGCCGACTAGCGAATTCTCTTATATCCGTTTCTATTTCTCCCTTCTTAGTGTGTTGCCGAATATACGGACACAGACCAAAAAAGGGAAAAATAACAGAAAGCAATTTGGCGACACCACACATATTTAATATAAATATATACGTGAGGCATCCTTGTAAAGGGAAATATTCTATTCTGAAACTTTATATATATTTATACAAATACGCTATCATTTAATCTTCATACCTGGAAAATATAAAACCTTTATCAAATATGTACAACTATAATATCGAATAAAATAAAAATGAGAATTTTTTGTTTCGTCAGAGGAGTTATTTTTTATGAATGTAATCCTTTGTGGTACGAAAAAGGTGAGTCGGCTGACTACAAACCCCAATTCAGATATAAATTGTGTAAAGTCACGGGGGTATTATGATATAATTTAGAGAGTGGTTGGTGGTGCATACAAGATTTTGCCATTGAGATGATCCTTTGGCGTACATCAATCAGAAGGACGATCTATCAATTCTCATAAAGAAGCCACCCTGACTCCTTCTACTACTGGGACTCCAGAAAGAGTAACATTAGGCAATTTTCTTTTCAGCTCTCTAGCCAATATTTAGTGAACGCTTATACATTTGCAATTGGTTTCTGATTTAAAACGACAAATAATCATGCAGCAGAATTTTCGCAGCTCAAGTCGAGTCTTAATCAATATAAAAGTACACACGAAGCGTGTAAAAATTCTTGCGTTTACACAAGTTTTATAAAAAAAACAACTTGATATCACAGATGATAGTGAAATATGGTATAATATTAATATAATCTCAATCGAACGTCTCGATACAAGTTTACTTTGGTTCACTGGATTTCAGGCAGAGCTGCCATATCAGTGACTATATACAACTAAATAATTAATTATATCACCAAACATTGAATTGAAATAAAAACATACATATTAAAAATCTAATAAGGTTGTCAATAATTATAACGATACGATATAACAATCCTACTTAGTTTGGGTAATAGATTTTAATTTGTTTATTGGTTGATTCTTACATATTATATGAGGTATTGGGTTAGATTTGAACTAAAGTTTATGACTAATTCTATCTCCGGGGAGCACGGGATCAAATCAATCGAGAAGGCATACTAGATAGATGAACGCTTTGTTTAAGTTGTAGAGGGTTTGTTGACTTAATGTAGGAAAACACAGAGTGGCTGACAGGTGGTTCTTCTAGTTATATCAAGAGTTCGAAGACTGTTGAAAATTTGCCTATCTCTAGTACAAATATCCTTTATAATGATTAATACGACCTGATCTAAATCTGTCCAAGCATTCGGGTAAAGCAGTTATGCGTTGTATAATATTTAAATAATATTATATAATATGATAAGACCCAATTATTTGATATTAAAAGTGTGTATAGATATATTCAATTACATGAATTTTTCAAAATTAATAATTGGTAGATTTCAATTTATTATATGGTGTTAATAAGTAGTATAAATGGGGTGGGTGGTATAGAGGTATACAGCCTTTGTGGGGCACTCGTCTGGCGATTAATTTGAAAAGCTTTGCGGCAGGGAGGGAAATTCCATATATTTGGTTCTCTTTTTTCCAATACAAAGTGCCGGCGATAAATAAATGTGCGCGGAATTCGATTTCTAGCCGCCTGTATATAAATGGCGACGGGGAGGCCACATTAATTTGGACTCAACGCGACTTTCCACCTGCCCCGTGTACCGATAGATACCTTCGCCTAACACGTTTATATATAAAGAAGAAAACTAGTTTCATGCGAGGGTAAATACCCAAAGAGGGATCTCATCACCTCCCGACTAATATATTGTTCCTTTAAGAACGGTTACGATGACTTTTATCTCTTTTTGTTTCATTCCGTCGCGGACCCGTTAAGTCCGGTTTGTGATTTGAACGGAAATGAGAAATACGGAACGACAATTTTTCTACATTTCCAATAAAAATATATCTCATGATTGCTATAATTTCATCCATTAATACATACGAACCAACAATAGGATTCCTGGGTCTGTGAACTAACTTTGGTTAGTTCAGAGTTATATTATTTGAATAGGGTGCTTGAATGGAAATACTGGTGATATGAAACATAAGCGAAGGTTGTATGGTCCATTCGAAGGTATGACAAAGTTAGTTCACGTGAAGTCGTTCGGAAGATATTCGTTGGATTTGATAACATCTACACTCAGTCAAAGTGAAATCGAGCTTCGAATAATTAATTGAAATTAATGTTGTCGTATAGAACGTGTAGGGTTAATGAGGGTGGTGATTTCTTAGTTGTCGACATTCAACATAATTTAAAGGTGTAGGGAAGAAGAGCCTCCTTTTCCTGGTTGTTTATTACTATTTCACAGCTTTAAATGCCATAAAATACTGGTTCACGGGGTTTTAAATACACTACTGATTTATATGAAAAACGATTAAATACAAATTCATGACTTTTGTTTGCATTCTAACAAAAGTATGTACACATTCATCTGGCAAAAGTTAATCCGGACCGAAAGTTATTAGCGAATCCTATAAATGCGGAGAAGTTGGTCACTTCTTGGAAGGTCCTAAATAAAATTCATTAATATAATTGTAGGACAGAAGTAGTAGAACATGTGACAGTGTATAGATACAGATATAAAAAGAGGCCACATACTTTTGATGTGATGCGAGTCACGCTTTCGACATTATTGCTTATTTTGTCGTTTGTTTCCTTTTCCAGGAAAGTCACGATCTCAACAACCTCCCCTTCAACTTCGACGATATTTCTTACGTTTTAAATATTTATCCACCCCCATAAGTCGATATCGGAACACAAAGCTACCGTGGTGTTTCGTAAAGTCGAGCTGGGTGTGAAGGAAAAACGAGGAAACCCCATGCAAAGTGGAATGAGGTCGTAGATAAAGAGTGCAATAAAGTCAACAAGTGATACACACACGTACCTATATTGAGTATAAAAATATAATTTATTTAATATTTCAAATATAATCATTGAATATAATATGTGTGCGTACGAAGCGAAAAATCTCATAAGATGTTCTAAACCGTGTTCTTTGGTATTGCAGAAGCACATTTCAATATTATACGTGTGCAGATGGTGTTTGTTCATAACATTGTAGATGATGGTATTATTATATTATGAGTTGTATTATTGTAAATGGTACAGGTTTGAATGTTTCCAAGATAATGCATTTCCTGTAATAACCCTGACTATTATACATTTAATACCATAATATATTATTGTGACGCATCATAACCTGATTTTAACACAAAGGAAATGGAAAACTATGATTGTAATTATACAACCACTTTTATAAAATAATATTGAACTATACAGAGACAACATGGTCAAGAACCGGTTATCAATATTGGATAACATTTTTATTTTTTTGTAAATTGTATTATGTATTTTCAGACATCAACATAACAATCTGATAAAATAATATTATTAAATTTTATTTTATTAGATTGTTTCTACATATAAAATGTCATGTATGATAATCTTAAATCTATTCTTAATTATTGTTTAAATATGAGAAAATTCAAATAAACTGATCAATAATAAAGCAATAGTTGCAGTGTTCCAATACAAAAAAATGGGGACAGATTAATTTAACAGATAATAATGGTCCTTATAATTTTATAAACATGCTAATATATCATAAATATTGATAATAAATCAGTGTAGTTTTAATTAATTTCATTTGTTTTTCTTATAGGTTTTATTCACAAATTAGGAGTGCATTTTTTATATTTATATCTACAGTTAGAAGCCTTATTTTGCTTCGAGTTTGTTACTTGGAAAAAAATCGCGAAGAAATATGAAACGCGCTTTTTCGACTATTAGCGATTCCAGCAATGGCAAAGTATGAATAATTCGCAAAGAGAAATTTGTGAAAAAAGTGCACTCGGATAGAGAGATCTTTTGAAATTTTTAAATGAAAGCCTCGTAACGAATTCAAATTCAAGGCGGAGAGATAGAGAGGTCTCTTTTTTGAGGGGCAGGTTGGTAAGAAATGCTCAGTACAAAAAGTGTAGGGCGACAGAAGACGCAGAGAAGGCTTTTGTCGCTTGAGAGAGTAAAAGTTTCCTAATGTATGCAACACCTTGTGGATGCAAAGAGAGCCTTTCTCTATATATGAGTGTATATACACACCTGGAGAACCATCACAAAGGACGACACTGAGGAGCCAGCTATCTTATTTATAATTCATAATAAACACCATCCATCCCATCCTTTAAATATTCTTAACTATGCATATACACGCTTACCTATACTCAATACTGTGTTCTTACATGCATACCTATATTAGCTTAACCAAATAAACAATCAGTTTTATACAATCCATTTGATTAGTATTTTGCCATAAACTATTTGCTAAATATCTTTTAAGCAATTTTATTAAGCAGGATGAAATCATTGAGAATATTATTATTGTTAGGGAATAATTAAAAAATCGATGTCCTGAATGCAACGGAAAATTATATTCGAGATTAATATATAATCCACATTTTTAACGGAAATAAAATTGGCTGCCACCAACGAATGAACAAAACTAATTAACACTAAAAATAAAAAAAGGTATGTTTTATGCTTCAATATTTGCATTGATATATATATATATATATATATATATATATATATATATATATATATATATATATATATATATATATATATATATATATATATATATATATATATATATCAATGCAAATATTGATTTTATTATATATATTTTGTATATATATAACATTTGACCAATTTTGTCAATAATTTAAATAATTTATCAATATATTAAAAGTCATATGAATAAAAAAAAATCATGGTTCAAGGATAGTTCACATTAATCTTAATATATAATTATTAGATTGTACAACATTGTAAGCTGCACAATTTTAAACAAACAAATAAATTTACATAAATACGCCCACTGCATTTTCAGTAGTATTAAAAATGCATTCGGTTATTATTAACGTGGCTATCCAGATTAGGCTTATTTAATGGAAGTTTTTAGCAGTGGAGGAAATAATAAGCTGTTGTTAAGATATATGTTTTAACAATATACATACGTTGTTAATTCACTGTAATTTTTCAAAATATTTAAATTGTTTTTTTTTCTGTGCTATATGGGATATTTATGTGTAAATCACAGATTGAGCTTACAAGTTGGGATAGGGACGATAAAAATGAATTGTTTTGAATGTACGTGCTTGTGTATTAGAATGGGGTGTGGCTGCGAAGTAAATTAATAGTAGGGGTGTTAGGACGTATTGTTTGGGTGTGGCCCCTATTGAGTATTGGATTTCGCTAATAGGACAGGACAATGACAGACATTGTCCGCTTCGTCGCGATCTAGTGAGCTCCTTTGTCTAACACCCACCAGATACATTTTACAACCGGGCCTTCTCAAATTATTCCAAAACCCTTTCACCAACAGGGTTTCTTCTATACCCTTCCAAAGAATACTTCAAAGATATCACCCTCCTTGACGAGATTTTATGGGTAAGCGGCGCTGAACACCTACACCGAGTATTTTACTGGTAACTAATGAAGGTCATTTGTGTGGAAATTGTCGAGAAGCGAAGGCCAAGGGTGTCATTAAAATGGACACTAAATAAACTCGTATCACATGACTAACTTTATACGAGACCCGAAGGACTTAAGAATCATAAATACTACACAAACTATCGACGTAAACTTAGTAATTGCTTATGAAAGTGAGTGGACGCACGTTAAATTATTGATTATATGTGCGGGATTTGACAATACTCATTTAATATTCTCCATAACATTTTATCCATGAAATATATCATACAAGTGTGTAAAGAAGATATATGTCGGGTTTCTTTAGCCCTATCCGATATATTGTGGGGATAACAAGTCTTAATTTAACTTAGTGACACTATATAAGAAGACATGGGGTGGTTGTGGTTAAAGCTCAGCTGAAAGTCCATTGGAATATACATACATAAAATATGGCTAAATATTAAAATAAATAAATAAACTGCTAACTCTGCATTATTCCTTGATCTATTCCCGTCTACGTGGTTTAGTGGGCTCTTTAACTATTATAAATAACATTATTACTGTAATAATTTAACGTGAAATTAATCGCCTTTGCTATATTGGCATCGCATGCGAAGCAATATTGGAAGCGGGTGATATTTAGATGGGTGACCTATTTTGTTTCTACACAAAGCGTGAACGATAACCCGCATACCTTGTCAGGGTGTCATATTGCACATGATATAACTATTATTAATTACATAATTTATGGAAGCTTTAAAAGGAAGGCACTTTACTGAAAGGCCAATCATACACGGAGACGAGGTAAGAAAACCAAATGCGAGGAGCCAGGATGGATGGATGGATGGATGGAGTAGGTAGTGATGTAGATGATGGATGGAGGGTGGTAATTGAAACCTCCGGCCAGTGGAGCTCGATCTAATCCGAGACACTCGCCCGTCCATGAAATGGTCTTCGCAAATAGTCTATAGACCGGCTGAAACTGACTGCAATCATATTTAATCATATCAATTAAAAGGTATCCTTGAGTTTTAATTAACGTCGGCAAACAAAATTATATTTCCGGCAGTAACGAGGCAAACAATATTATGAGCGAAAAAAGTCAACACGGGGATGGTGTTAGAATGGGTGGTGAGATTATGGGTGGATTGTCGGCATGTAAAATATCTTACGAGTCTCGAAGACAATTTCGGCTTTCCGGTCCATAAATTTGACTTCCTTAATTACTTCGAAACGCCACGACATTATCTAGAAGATATTCAAAAGCGCGAAGAATGTCTTCGGTTCTTGCCGGACCATATAGATAGATTACATGTTTAATTACTGATTCACAATAAATATTCAATTAATAGTTACGACGTCGGCTTGTATCAATATTTATTTAAAAAAAACAATTAAGTAATATCGGAAAAATAGCTGTAGAAGTAGGTAAGGATACGGGACACAGTGGAGTAGTCGAGTAGTTCTTTAGCTTGCAGTATTAGAGAAGAAGGTAGCTTCACAAGAGCGACAGGGACACCTTCGATCCTAGATTGTTTGAGCTACTACTACCACCACCACATATATATGTATGTATGTATGTACATATGTATATATACTATACTAGACAAGACTGGAAAATTCCTAAGACACAGCATCTCTTACATTTACAACAAACAGACTTCTATATACAAAAGCTACTTATATGGGAACGCTAACTGATATCCAATAAAATTTCATTACATTTTCATCATAATAATGAACTTGGGTAGAAAATTTATTATATTTGTGATAAAGTGCAAAACAAGTGTGTTATATTATAACAAGTTAGAAACGCTATATTATATATTATCAATAATATGTTTCAGAGACATAGATGATCCGAATTGAACTAAAAATAAATTAATTCTCAGAAAATACTGAGTGATAAGGATGAATCTTTATGAATATAATAAATTTCTATATGTTGTCACATATTTATAAGAACGAGACAGATTCATATGCGGAAAGAGTAATTAAATTTTCGTTCGATTCGACACATCTATGATCACAGGCCATTCAATAATATAAGTTAGAAATATATTGATGTAATACTCCCAGTTTAAGTATGCATAATTATTTAACACGAGAGTTCGGATGGCTGGTTATAAAAGTTTGTAATCGAATCGAATGTACGGAGGGGGGTTTGAAATGGTTATGTGGTTTGGGGAGCATCAGAAACACGCGTAAAAGTGGAAATATTAGAATTCGTCAATATAAATCTTGGTCGCGTATCAGGCATAAATTGGGCGGCGCCGGTAAAGGGGAGACTATTTGCATTCGAGTTTTCCGTATTGCGGTAAGAGAGTGTATCGTGAGGGTGGCGGCTGAGGGCTGAAAGGGGGCGGCGATGTAGGTCCTACCCTCCACGAGGAATATTCATCGAAAGACAAATGCGGGACAATAAAAGTTTGCCGAGCATAAATGTTACCTCTTTTGTGCACCTTATACTAGTATACACGAGAAAAACACCTGTGCTGATTTGAAAAATTACATTCGACAACTGTTTCCCAAAAATCCTGTTTATGTGGAAGTCTTCTTCGGGAAGAAACACGCCCGTTAACGGGTTTTACTCCTGTCCTTTATATGCTTAACACACCGTTTAAGATTGCCAACCACCGAAAAGTAATCTAAATATTATGACAATATATCTATCAATATTTAATCATCATCATCATAAGCACTCCAGTTCAGTGATGAAGCAAGGCTTCCCGCACCAGCATCTTATTCTATTTTACTTATTTCTATTGGAGGCCGCGCTCCTCCAGTTATTAATACCTAATCAATATTTAATAAGAATATTTAACTATACTCTCCTTTGCGGTAAATTATTATTGAAATTATTTCTAATTCATAAAAATTTTAGATTGTACACAATTTTAAGAAATACAATTTGATTCTATATCATAACAAAAATAGGCCTTACTCCTCATTTGGATTTGCCTGATGCCTTTTAAAAGAATCTTTTTTTATACATTCCTGTACTTAACACACCCCCTTGCTTTCTGAGAATCAATCACACTTTTCGCGCGCTCTTTTTTATCAAGGCGCTTCTCGTTCCATTCTTTGTTATATCTTCAGTTGAATATGTACGTCATTCAAATATTTTTGGTGTATATTATGACAAACAAGAAAGGGCGTGTTATATGCGGATAAGAAGTGACCCAATATCACATGTGTGGAATGAGACATTCAGAAAGGGTCCCAAAGGGGGTACAGGGTACAAAACAGTAGAACTATAGTATGATATAAGTCTGAATACGTGACTACTAGTGGTTTTGAACAAACAACAAACATTCTTACACCCTTCACTTATCTCTAGATATACGGATTTCTTACACTTCATTATCATAAGAACGTATTATCATGGAAGCTTGTCGTCGTATCCGATAACATCTTTGAAGATTCATAAATTTATAATATGGTTGTTATAGTATGGTGATGGTGACACGGTGTTAAAAGTAGTGTAGCGTAGAAACGTCACGTCATACGCAAACGATTGCCATGAGTACGCGTCCCACTGCAACCACTATTTCTTATATTCCAACAGAAAACATGGTACAAGACATGCATTACATAAATTCCACCTCAAATTTATTTCAAAATATGTTAAAAAATATTTATTGTGTCACCACAATAACTACAATATTACTAATATATAAACGAGTTAAGTATATAATAAAAATCTTCGGAATACCTTATCTAGAGTACTAAAATCTGGGTCTTATAGGACAGTGGATTTTACAGGGCAAGTTTTCACTTTAACAATAACCAAAGAACTAACTTGAAACGGGATCAAGGTTATATAATAACTGAATTATATTCGTACTTTTGATCAATTATTATAGAATTTCAATCTATGACTTTTCAGAGTATGTTATATTAGGGTGATACAAGGATGTGCCACCTCAGACGAATATTTAATTATCTAAACTCTTTCCGTATATGAATCTATCCTGTTCTAAAAAAAGAGGTGAGAGGGACGTACCTATATAAATTAACAGGATGCAAATATACAAAAGCATTTGTTTATAATTTCATCTTATTGGAAAGTACATATTTTGTCACATGTTTTTTATAATGTGACTAATAATACGTAATATACGGAAAGAGTACATATCGACTGCTCCAGCGTATAATAACCTAAGTGCAAAAAAAATATGTTTGCTCTTAATTCTTTATGGAACTAGGCCACATATTGTATGTATGAAATGTATGAAACGTCAAAAAATGTCGATTTTCAATCATTATTTAACCTATTAAGTGGGACTTTTTCGAAATAGTAAAATAGCCCTATTTGACCGGCAACTAATGTAGATTCATCTATTATCTATAACACATTCTATGTCTCTGTCAATAGAAGGTATTTGATCGTAAACTGTTACATTTTATATATAAAAATGGAAAGGAGTGACACGTGACAGTCAGTGTTACCAGATTGAATATGTGGCTCAGTTCCATAAAGGCTTAAGAGCACACATATTTTTTTGTACTTACGATATTATACGCTGGAGCAGTCGATATATTCATTTTTGTTAATTTGGGAACAACACTAGCGTCATAGCATTGAGTATATAATATGGAATATTTCTTTTATGTAAAGTAGGGATTCAAAACCCGATCGAAATCCTATCAAACCGCACTGTTTGAGGGTGTATACAATGTAATTTTAATTTCATAATGAAATAAGAAAAACTATTATTTAATTGAATGATCAATAGTAGTGGTTTAGCAAATGAAGTTGGGCTCAGGTATAAAGTATTTGGATGGATTTATAAAGTCTAGAGTAAAGAGGGCAGAAAGAGGTCGGGTCGGGCAGTAGATGGCATCGACAAGAACCTCGTTCTGATGAGATTCCTTATATAGTATAGAGATATGTGAAGAGAAGAGGAGGTTGCTCTCAATCTCATACTACATGTACGTGACTGAAAATTCGGGATATTCAGAGATTTGCCTCGAATGATGGCCTTGCTTTGCTGATATTTCTGCCAAAGACTCTTTGATGAATACGTAACTGGGAAGAAGCTCCTTTACGGTTTTATGAGCCAGACCTGATCTTCAAATCCGGACCTGTATAATGAATCAGTCGAGAATTAAACAGCGAAACTGACTCCGCTCAATGTTTACTACGTTTTAGAGCCAATTTATATACCGTAGTATTCAGACCGAGAGGTCTAACTACTAACTCTTTTAATTTTTAATAACAAACAGTTCATAAAATGTAGAGCTCCACTTAAAACTAAATACTCTTAAAAATAAACTAATACTCGAGAGAGACGAGTGTTTTTCATTAGTGTGTATTTTACGACTTTTTTCAAAAGTAAAAAAGTGAGTAAAATAATACAATTTTGTGGTATATTTTACAAGCCAACCGCTTCATTTTATCGTTCACTCCGAAATCCCGCACCGACGTAAAAAAATCCAATTTTCAATTTACCGAATACTAAAAACATAAATTATTGAAATTGTTATCAAGAGAATATTATTTAAGTAGCTTGTGAGATAAAAAAAGTTGTACCTACATTTATTATTGACAAAGTAATATCTGTTTAATTAAAACAATTAAAAGTAATATTTTTTCGTTTAGTGGAGAGTTAATTATTAGTATTGTAATATGTGTTATAGTGTGTTAATAGTAACTATTAGATTATTTTTATACACAGTCAGCTTACTTGACCAAACTACTGGCGTAATATTTTAAACATAAATTACATAATTATGAATGCGTAGGCCACAGTTATACGGGATGGAAATTGATAGTTAGTAGAATGTCTTATCGTATAGATATGGTAATGTATAGGATGACCCCAATATTCGGGAAGCATATTTCGATTTGATATGTTGATAAGAGATTAGATTTCTCTTATGCGTACACGAGTTTCGGATATCTCATATAGTGGTTGGAATTATTCATGGGGGTGCAGGTAAAAAAATAATAATTGGAAAAGCTATAGAGCGGCCAACAAGTTTCCAGCCCGCCTGTTCGTATAAAGGGGACGCGTGACGGGTGAGTTTAGGACTATTCGGCTATTGTTGAAACACTTGTAATTACACACCGCCGGGACTCGAACACGTGTCACCTATAATGTGTAAAAAATATTTAAATACATACATTTAAGAGCGCCCCCCGCTGCGGCATCTGGCCACAAGACACTGCCAGAAGCATGTGTAGTGTAATGTGAGGTAATTGGATTAAAGTTCGGTCGAAACAGAATTAGTCGCAGCTGGTGTCTGCCTTCGCTTATGAATATTCGAAAGTTTCATATTCAATAGTCTTACAACAGGATATTTTACAGCTTCATACTAATGCCATCATTGCAATGGAACGTGATCAATAAATAATACAGAGATTCTGGGATTTTATTTATGGTCCGTGTTGAAATTGTCTATTTACATTCAAGCATTCGGGAATATAAAGTTAGTTGTTAATCTCACTAACAACCATTTAAGGCTCTATCTACTTGCAGAGTTTAGATTAGACATAGCTTGTACGTAATATATTATTTCAAACTATAATTGTTGTGTATCACATTTTTGTTAAATTGTAATACATTTTTATTATAGAATTTCTTTATTAAATATAATTTGTACACAAAGTTTTGATACATTATGATTAGATGTTACAATATTAAGTTTATAGACTATATCTTTTACTTATTTTAATACGGAGTACAATCAACTGATATTTAAAATAATTAATAAGTCATAACATAATTTATGGGGAAAAAATACAAAAACCCACTAAATTGTAATACATGCTGAGGTTGTATAATTGCAACAATTAATTTGGAAATATCCGATATTAAAAAAAACTATTATTCTATTGAGTAAAGTAAGTGTAAAAATACTCTACTCTAGTCTTAATTAACCACTGGGCTATTATTATTAAGATAATTTATGTGGGTTAAATACATGAAAAGAGATTTGTTGATACTCCTCTAAATACCAAAGAAGTAAGGATTACCAAAAATAATAGTAGTTGTGTGTAAAGACTCATGAATCTAAGAGTCTAGATTGATCAAGACGAACCAATTTATGTGATGATGGAAATTAACTGTGATGAATAGTTTGATTAACTTAGTGTCGCAACTGGCTGGGCTGACCCCGAAAGAGAAAAAACACATATAATATATATATATAATTCTATAGACAAAGGTCGTTTTTAGTTTTAAGTATTACATACATACCAACTATTTTAAGTGTGCAGAAATACTTGTGCAAAGAACAGCGAATTTACCTGGAAAAAGAAATAAAATTTAATGATAAAATAAATGGTGGGATAATTTCAGGTATGTAGTATATGGTTCAAAGCACCACAGCATCTCCTCAAATAACAACAATAGTCCTGTAAGTTTCCCTACAAAACGCATCCATAATTTGAGAAAGAGGGAAGGGGACAAAGTTTTCAAAGACACGACAGATAGCGGGGATTCGAACCTGTGCCGGCGGGTATTCTTAACAACTGTGTCTGTCTTCTTTTAACTCGTCCTTTCTTGATATTGTTCTACAAGTATGTTCGTCTTATTTGTTCGCTGCACCGACTTTACTAGCAAATGAATCGTCATACTATATTATTTTGAACAGAGAGCCAATTTTAAACCTGCATTAATTCCACGTGATATTGTAGAAAAGCGTTCATTTAAACTTTCAGAAAGCATCTGTCCAATGATATCTTGTACAATCATATAATAAATAATATTATGTGAATTGATTGCAAGTTATAATATACAGAATGGGTTTAATTAGAACTCATTTTGGGTGTACTGTAAGCAACGGCTATTTTAATTTCTTAGTAATATGACAGCAGCTTATAAGTATTAGCGGAAGAAATATGGTTGCCCCCGAAGGATGACCGAAACTCTAAAATGAGTTTATTTTAATTAAATATTTTGGCCACCCTAAAACATAATACCTTCCCATAAAACATAATCACTTTCATAGTCTACTCTGTATATTTCATAAAATTGCATTTCAAATTTATTGATATCGTGTTATTATAAGTGTAATAGTATGTCATAAAGTTATCAAACATTTCGATTATCAAAAGACGTATTAATATAATGAAACAGTTTTATATTTACAATACCAACATATTTCTTTTTTGTCAAAGTTATTTATGGGAGAAAAGTATGATTCAAAGAATATGAGTAAAAAACACTATTCAGAATTGTTCAGAAACTTTATGAAAAATCCAAACGAGTTGGGCACAAGGAAAAAACAGCAAACGAGCTTTATTCGAAGAAATTTTTCGAAAGTTAAGAGAAAATGAGAGTGAACCGAAGCATTGAAGAGGCGATGAAGGGATGAGAAGACGAGCCTCTAAGACTCCAGGAACATCTGAATTTGTCCCTGTGGTACTAGACTCCAATCAAAACTTGCTTATGCAAAATATCCCCCGGGAAAACTTTACCACCGCCATGGTATTTTAATTGTTCTCACAGCATGAGAACTTCCACTTACATAGTATTTGGAATAAACGTATAAACAACGAGCATGTCGAAGACAATATTTAAACAGCGTTTTAAGTTTATCGTGAATAATACTAAAATTAAATTTAGAAGATTTTTTTTTAATTTAAATAAATATAATGCGATGCGTACAACAACAATGAAGCTCGTTTAAATTAGGGGTTGTGTGTAATTTGGCGCTGAGATAATTTAAAATGGGATATACGAACGATGCAAGCATGTCAGGGAGTTAATTATTTTAATGTAAATACATAATAATATATATACATATATACGTATATATAATGCACAAATAGAAATATGTATGTAATGTGTTTGCCGGAGGCTTTGCGTAAACAATGATATGAGAGTTGGCAAACCAAACTACGCACTGAGAAATAATTTGACGCATCGTTAACTACAAAGCTATCAAAATAATGAAGAAAAAATCGACCTGATTAGTGTATTATAAAAATGTTTGTATTTGAGTGAAACAAGCAAGAAATTATTTCAGCAGTTATCTTCCCCATTAAATGTGTTTTCGAAGCGTTGAACTCGGCGTTGAAGTATTCAAAAAAGCTGTAAAAAAGGTTATAACTTTTTTTTGTGTAGGTAATCTCAGAGCGGACATCTTAATTTCGAAACTGAAATTATCAAAGTGGCAATCTGTAAGCTTAATATTGCCAATTTTAAATTCTCTTTAACAATGCGCCGTTAAAAATTATTCTTTCAAACGTCAAAAATTTAATGTTTTGCAATTAAACAACTATGTATAAGTACATATTATGTATTTAATAAAGTGGCGATGCTAAAATAGAAATAAGATACATGTTTTATAATCAACATAATCTCTCGTGAATATTAATTTCATTTAATAAAAAAATATATTCTTAATAAATATACACTTTATAGGTGCATATTAAAAAAATTTGCTCCAATAGAAAAAAAAGACCACATAACCAGGTTTACTTTGATTTCATGGGGTGCATGAGGAATATATTCCTATATTTAAATTGATCAACAATATCTTATCGAATGCAATCACAAATTTGCTTCTCTCTTTAATTTAATATTAAACTTATCATTATTACAAGCATTACCAGATAATAATAATATGATATAATACTTGAGTATAAATGGGTTATATTAATATGATACACAAATGTGGTTGTTTTAAAGTGAAGTACTTTTTGCGGGAGTCTTTTATAATATTTATAAATGGGTTGTGTGCAATGTCACACATGGCCCAGTCAACTCTCCGTGTGGTAAACATATAAAAAATATAACCGACTTCTACCAAAATAATATTCATCGCTTGAAAGACAAACTTGAATCTAGAAATAAAATATCCGGCGGGTATATTAAACCACAAACAAATAAACTAACTGTATTCTGCTTATGCTACAACTATGGATGTATATAGTTTATATATTAATAAGAGTCGCTTAAACGATTGACATCGCATGAAGACTATTTATTTGATATCAAGAGAGTAATTTAAAAAGTGTAATAAAATTCTCCGCAAATCAAAAACCAATAAAGCTCGCAAGCGTTTTGCAATATAAAATGTAAAATTGTGTTTCGAATGGTTGCATAAAGTGCAAAGGGCTGAATGGGAAGCGAAGAAAAAGTTAATATAGTTCAGATATTCAATGGAGTCCACGCGAAAATAAGTTTCAAATTGAAACCGGTTCTAATACGAAAAATATAATTTTAAGCTTATTATGTGTATTGAAAAGCTGTTTTTCCTTTGATACATTTTCCGCCAAGGGGACTTTTTCAAAATGAACTTTAGTTTAAAATTAAAATACTTTATGGAAGAAAGTATTAGGTTGGCTATGAAATATTTAATAAAAATGCTTATTATTTTTGACGATTAAAAGTGTGTTGTGAACATTAAAATATGAAATGATTTATTTGAATTATTTCAACAGAGCACAACTAACGCTTTTTTATTTTTTTTTATCGCGGATACGTAAAATTAATTTTCATTCAATCGCGACATGACATTTTAAATTGAATAAATTCTGAAAAGTATTCAAAAAATCCATTCCAAATCAACAGTCGGTCGAAAGTCGGAACAATATTTCGCATTTTATTGATACAACGATTTATGGAATACGACTTGAAAATAAACAATAGTTAATATTTGACACGTTATAGAGGAAATCATTTTCAAATACAATTCAATGCAGAACCAAAAACCATGTGAGCTACGCCCACATTGAAAATATTGTACCAAAGAAAAGCTGACACAACTAAAAACATATAAGGTAAGGATAATAATTCTTAATTGATAATGAATGTCGAATATATTGTGAGATACAAAGACTCAGTTTGTATTTAGATCCCAGTGGATATTTGTGGTGTGGAAAGTTAAACACTTGACTTGACAGTATGACTTAAGTTGTACTGAAAGATTCAACTGTGAATACTGCAATTCGTGTGGGACTTTTGATGTGTATTATTGGATGGTTGAATGCAAAACTTTGTCATTTTCAGTTGGTAATGACAATGAGATATTAAATGCATCCATTCATCATTCAAGTATACTACTAATAAATTTATCAAAGTCAAGAGAAACAGTAGAAATATTCTGGGATTATTATTTTGGAATTGAATTATGGAGAGAGATTTATAATTTTCATTATACATAGGGTAACCTATTATTTACTATTTACTTATATATTGACATAAAAAATCTACTTTTATAATGGGACGCGATACAATATTCCTAAAGGATTAAAAAGAACGATAAACAAAGTGATTAAAATACATTTCTCTCAATAATAAGGTACATCTTAGGAACTAAACTTGAAGGTATTGAATACCCAAAATATTGACAAAAAAACCGACCTATAAAACAAGGATATCTTAATTGGTAAATAATGTAAAGTATTTAAAAAAAAAATATCTTTCTTATTAGTTAATACACTTGTACTTAATAATATACATATATATGTAAAAAAATCTTACACACCATGATAGATTATCAATGCATACGTGTAAAATATTTAGGTAAATTAAGGATACACATATTTCCATATGCATATCAAATAAAATAAGTATGAAACAATATATTTATTAACTTAATTATAGAAGATGAGATGTAGGACACATGGTGAGATAGTTATGGCGTCTGGCTGATTGACCTGGTGGTCATGTGCGATATAATGGCCAACTTACAGCAAAGTGCTATTGTTATCCAATATATTTCATGTTACAAATATTAAGTTATTATAACAAAGATATTTTTAATAATTGTTTATTCATAATATGATAGCTTTATAAAAACAATAATTTGAACCACTATTTAATCATATATTATCATCATCATACTATCACATTGTTGTGGTATTCTTGGTTACAAATGACATTATTTAAAAAATGTGTTGTTATAAAATTTAATCCTTTAAAAATTATAAAATCAAACTGGACCAACATTTGCGCCTTTACTATTACACACATTTTATACCTTATAAGTAAAATATGTTGGGCCGGTTTCTTCATGGCCAAGTTACATTCTTGGTAAAATTTAAATACGGGACATGTAGTTATTATTTTATGTTAAGCTATCTAAGTATATATACACTATGATAGCTGATAAATATCATCATTAATATACGAATATTTTAAAAATATAATTTATACACATGGCAAGACCTAATGCGGCTTTCAAAATGTTGCATAGTCAACAAAGCAAAATGGCCATATTATAGTCATAACAAATACTGTGGTCATGGGTTTAAATCCTGTTAAATTTAAATCGGTTATTACGACTAGGAGATCGGGAATAATATTAATAAAATCCCGATCGATTGTCTGGAACCAGGTTTACTCTAATTTCCTGTATTGTAAGGTAAATACTGATGCTATTATTAAGTCGGACAGAGCCGCTCTGTCGATGACCTGTGTAACTAGTAATAGTTAAGATCACCGACAAACAATTAACACGTTGTTATGTCAAAAAAAAACCTCTTAAAAGAAGCTCCATCAGAGATGTATGTTCTGTGGTATTCCAGACGACTGTTTTCTCTTAATAATAATAAAAAAAAAATTTATGAAAGTATATTTCTGGTTAGTTACCCACAGTAAAACTGTTAGTTTCAGAACTCCCGGTAGAGTTTATGTAGAAAAGTGTGAACTGTCAAAAGCACATGTTACACATTGAACTTATTTTAATATGCACAAGTGAGCACTTTTAAACAACGAAATTGCGATAAATAAAGAAATAATGTTGGAAAATAAATGTCAGAATGAATCTCGGCCAGTGGAGTCACGGTCGAATGGTTGGTTCACTTTGCATAGTAGCAATTTAGCAAAGCGGAAAGGCCTCTACGACATGGGGGTTGTAATATAATCTCACAAATGTAGCGATATACAAAAATGTGAAAGTGTATATAATATGTATGGACAATGTAAGAAGAACGCATATCGGCACGTCTGGTTTTATGAAGTCGTAAAGGCAAGTTAAGCGGGCATTTACTACCGAGGAGCTTCTTAACGGACACCACCATCACTTGCTTCCTACTAACACAATGTATCTTCACAACACACATCCTTAATTACTACACCACTAAATTGTACTCTGTATACCTTTTAATCTGCGATACAATGACACTCTTCATTGCACCACTTACTGTACAACGATGATGAGATGACGACCTGCCATTCAAGATCCAAACATAAATGCACCACCCTCGACTAAGCGCTAATTTGTTCATTCAACAATATTTCACACTACATAAATTATACAGACAATTAAAATACTACCCATGATAATTAAATTTCAAATTAAAATAACTTGTGTTATTCCAGACCAATAGAAAATAATGGTATTTTTAATTCCTTCCATCTAAAAGCAGACTTACATACATATGTACATATACACAATTCTAAATTCATAACTTAAAAAGGTCTTATATGAATTTCAATCCAGGAACATATCTTTATTTCCATGAAAACGATCAAGATATAACATTTTGACACACTTATCAAAAAAATATAAGTACAGCCTTTATTATGGATTTTAAATTTTAAGTACGTAATTCAAATTAAGGCATTACACAGAAATTTAAAAATATAGCTTGCTGTAATATCCTGTCGACATTTAAAATTATTTTTTTATTTTTTGTAGTTAATTAGAATAGTATACCGATAAAATTAATTAAACTTATTTTGTATAGATAGATATCTCTTATTTTATCGTGTTAACGAAATAACGCGATGACATAATATATGTGAAGAAATATAAAATATCAACACTAATTAAAATTAGTGTTGATAATTTTACTAAGATTGATTGTAAAGCAGTGTTATTCAATTATCTTACATCGGCTGTCTATCCGTCAATCATTGGACCGAAAAATTATTATGAATTATTTAACCAATTACTATTTACAATAGCCGCCTGTCTATGAGAATCGAACCTGTTTGATAAAATACAAAATTATATTTCCAGTGTATAAATATTGTAGCCCCGAGCTAATGAATTTTGGATCGTAATGCTTATTAAGGTAAAAATTGTACCTGGCTGGTTTTAATAAGCCAAGTTGTATTTTCCCTTTGATAATAATACGCCAATCGGGGGGATGCTAATTAAGTGTGTACGTTAAACAAGCTCAAGGCAAAAAAAGCACCCGCGATCACGATATTTTTTATAAAAGAAAAAACATTTTCGTTCTATTTTTTCGATAATGGCGCAATCAAATTATCTCAAGGGAGGAAACAGCCCTTCAACCGCGATTAATTGAAATAATTAGTTAGGGGTATTTTTATTTAATAATTTTACAAACTATTTGCTGTATAAATTATTAAATAATAAAATACGCATTCGGCTTAGTACCTATATTGAAGTGAGTTTATTATAAAAGCCTAAATATATAGCAAACGAAGTTTAGTTTTACAATTTCTTTATTAAATAGAATATAAAATAATTGCTATGATACAATACATAATAAGAATGAAATCAAGCCTACAGACATGATCTTTTTACTTAATGAGGATAATTAATTAGAAAAATAAAAATACATTTTATTAAAATAATCATCGCAAACGAAGACTCACTAGCATTTAAGTATATTATTTTCATTCTTTATTTGATTCTGAATTGTCTACTGTAGCAAATTTATTTAAATTAAAGAGAGATAGAAGAAGTAAGTTCAATAGGATTTCGGAATTTTTATGTGCAGATGGTAGATAATATGCATTTACTTTTACGTCTTGTTTCAAATATCACGTTAATTTTTTTGCATCATATTACATTGCAAAAAATATGGATTTAATGGGTAATGCAAATTTAATTGTTTGAAATGTAAATATATTGTAAAACTAGCAACTCTCCTACGCCTTTTTCCGTATATATTTGACCGGTTGGCAAAGCTCGGCCATAATTTCGATCGGTCCATTAACGGATTCAAATGTTTTAAAAGTCAATAGAGATAAGCGCGCAGTCGAGAGTAGAATTAGTTTATTTAGTAGACGATAGTCAAAGAGCCATGGTTATAATATATAAAAGGGGGACTTCGTGCGTAATGAGATGAAACTTTTGGCATCACTTCAACCTATTTCCGGGTCACAATCCTGAATAAATAACATAAAGCTGGCCTGTATGCGCTTGGCTCAAGTCTCCCTATGTGTTATGCTGTATAAAAACTTTTTATTTGATTATTCGTACGAAGGAGTGGCGTAGGTGCAGGCGATGTTAATTAGAGCGAATTCTGGTTAAGAGATAATTTATCTACGTCGCGTATTATTTAGTCACAAGTGAGCGAGACAATCCACAAAAAAGGTTGAACAAGACAAGACACGACAAGATGACGCCCACATTTCCTACACAATGTCATTTGGAGGAATTGCAGTCATAAATATATATGACACAAACACACGATGCCTTCTTCAAAATTTATTTTAATTATGTTCGAGCGGTAACGAGTTGCGGAGATATGTATAGAATACGAATTTAGATGCAGCGATCGATATGCAAACGAGCTAATCTAAACAAAAAAATAAAATATGTGCATAGAGCTTGTCGGCAATAAAAAAGCCGGCATTGGCAATGTGTCTATCCATGTTATGTGGAATGGATAAAAGTGTTATTTGTGAATGAGACAGGCTTATGAATGAAACCGGTCTGGAGGCGGCACTCATTGGTGATCAGCAAACCACCTTATATAATCATCATACATACACTATCACAAAACATAATGTCTTCTACTAACATAAAGCCTAATATCATAAAGCCATGGTCATTGCATATATTAAGGATTCCTGGTATTCTTCGCTATACATAATTACTTGATCATTGTATTAAAAATAATTAATTGAAATAAAAAAGTACGTATTCAAATTTGTTTTAACTATAGAATGATGAGCATACCCTAAATTTGTTTTTTTATTATTTATCAATATTTTTATCACGTAAATGGGGTATTGTCTCATTCCAATGACTTATTGACAATAAAAATAATAATTATGATATTAATTTGAGTTGTCTATGTTTATTTCCTTAAATGTAATATATTTTTAATCATTGTGATGTTATACCTAATAAAAAAATTGTAATTATTGTATTGGAATACAGTTTCTATTCAATTTAAAAAAGCACATTGATGATATCTTAAAAAGACAACGGGATTTAATTTAAGTTTGCATAATAGTTGGCTCGAATGCAATTGGTTCAATTCTATGAAATGAGGTTAACAATCACTCCGTAAAAACATCTCTTGTAAGTTCCATGGACTATTATATTAATTTTTGTTAAATTGTTGTAGTAAGTAGCGTTGCGATTCCGGAGTAAGAAATCCGAATGTTATCAAAAAGTTATCAGCTTAGAATACTAGATCTGAAAAACTAATGTTACTGTGTGGTGGTTTGGTAAACCACAACACTATACATACATATTTATCGTCCTGCAATGAAATAATCTTTTTTTATTTTTGTAATATATCCCAGAAATATTTTGTTTTTATATGTATATTAAATTTAAACACAAATCAATATCTTCAATTTAATTAAGATACTCGCATAAACAAACCATTTCCTCTTAAAGGCTCTAAGATTAATGAGCCTAACGGATTTGATTTAAACTAGATTTATCATGTTGATTTAATCGAACGCAACAATTAAAATACGAAACATACGAAAACCCGTTTGGATATTCAATATTAGGATTTATTAAAAACGAATTCAGACATTATAGTCATGGTCTGCCGAGTGTTCAATCATAAACTCGGCTAATACAGTTTGTATAACACTATTTTGGTTTGGTGTAACTATGAAAACGCAAGTGTTTCGCATAACTTTATTATTATTACAAAGTTAGGCCTTTAAAGTTCGCCAACAAAGTACACTTACGAGCTTCATATTCTATCAATAACGTATGTATGTGGGTATTACTCAATACATTCATGTGTTTAACTAAACTAAGACACGTGCCGAAACCCAAAACAAAAACTACCATAAACAAGTTTCAACAGTGGCATTGACTATATTTAACACGGTGATAAAAATATTAAGATTGCATATTTAATTAACAGACACACTGCCTAAGGACATGTTTTTATATTGAACATATACTTGTTACAAATCATTCAATATTTAAACCATCATTTGCTTATGTATTCAATATTTTTATATATGGGCTAGATTTTAATAACTTAAAATATTTGTGGGTGGGCTTCGGTATTGCAAAAATATTAATATGATTTAATAATTATATATATATATATATATATATATATATATATATATATATATATATATATATATATATATATATATATATATATATATATATATATATATATATATATATATATATATATATATATGAATAAAAAAAATATTAAACACTTTCATAGATTTGGATTCTAGTGTGTGGTAACTATATTTATTTTCCCTACCAATACATATTTTTACTACTACATATAATATGCAATATATATATATATATATATATATATATATATATATATATATATATATATCTGTAAATTGCACTGATTATAATTTAACTATGTGTATTATATATTTATTACAATTGAAATTTTTATATAAAAAATAATCAAACGTGATTTCCCTTAACACCTAATCCAAAGTATTATAAATATATTAACCAGATATCGTGTCGCATATAATTAGTAAATATAATTTATTATGGGGTTAATGCAGTTCCGGAAAATGAATTTTCAGTCACTGGACGATATCCAAACACGAATGGTCAATACTGCACAATCTGTTGGAACGTGCCCATTATTATTGTATTAGACGAGATAAGCCAAACCATTGTTTGACTTTGTTTCAAAGCACATTACGTATTTAGGCGAAATCTTGCCGACTGGGATGTTAAAAATTAATATGGCGGGGAAGTTTTTATAATGGTTATTGTGTAAGTGTAACCTCCGTACTTTTTGATGAAACACCCCAGTGTTACACGTGCGAGATTCAACTCTTTAAATATTAAATCGAGACCGGCTGTATGTAAAAAATATCGCTGAATATATACTTTAATTAACCACATGTATGTGAACCACTTTATACATTAAATATTTCGTGTGTGATTGGATTCTTTATACCAATTACAATATGGTATCGGCTATTCTGATGAAGAGATTTTTAAATATTAAATTTTGAGTGAATTAACAAAGGTTAAATGTTTTACAGGATATAAAAAAGTAATCATTTTCGATATCAACAATTCGACGGGTAATTAGGTAACACCAAAACGTATCCACGAAAAAAATCATCGACACTATAAGTAATGCAAAACGTATTTAAATCAGAAGCTTAGTTATAGGAATTTTATGTGAAAATGTATGACGTATATTTTTAAAATATTATGGTGAAATTTCAATAAAAGCTAATGTGGCATATTAATAATGAATGTGCACATAAAAATTTTGCACCAAAATATTGTCATTGGTGAACTATTCAAATATTTCTTCTAGTCTTGTAAATTTTCAACAGTATAAGTCAACTTATTATAATTTTAAAAAAATATATAAATGCTAGGGTGAATTATTAACCGGGCCTTCTATTTTTTTATAATCTTATCCGATCTATCAGCATAGGAGTTCAGAGGATAAGGGGCATGGTCACTATTTTAAATCCTGTTCGAATTAAAAAATATATATTTTTTCCCTTTTAGCTATGTATATGGAAATCGGGATAAATTTTTAATCCCGAACCAAGTTTAATTTGATTTCCTGAATTGTAAGGTGATTACTCTGGCGATTATTAAGGCGGGTAGGACGCCCTGTTTAACTGTGATGGTAAAATCACGAACAGGTAAAATTTAAAATAAAATCAGACAAAATCAAATACCAACTAAAAAAGCCCCTCAAATTGTAGAAGTGCAGACTAGAGACATATTACCTCCTCTTATACAATTTAAAGAATCTTGAATATATTTCTAATCGTATGTAATAATGTTGTGTTTTCATAATACCTGATTAATAATGAATAGCAATGCGTGCATTAAAGTGAGTTTGCAGATAATAGTGTCGGGATGTAGATTGCTTAATTTGTGTTAATTAGGAATATGGGGCTCGTTGAAATGAGAATGGTGGTGATAAAGGGCAATATTGGACAAAAGGGTGCAGATGTCACAGGGAATATTATGTAAGGGGGAGAAGTATTGAAGTACTGTAGAAGTAGCAATGGCCGCGGGCGAATCGCGCGAAATCTACTTTCAAACTCAAACATTTACCAATCGTCTCGATGGCAAACATAATAAAAGCTGAACCACTGCCAGCTGTTATTTCAACATCCTCTGCCTGCCCTTCTACACTATTCCATATCACAATTAAACGACCCATCGATCCTGAAGGACACTCTGTGGACCTGTTTCTGCATACCCAATTGCCACTTCACTCAGTCCGCTCTTCATATGAGACACTTCGTATCCTTCATCATCTAAATGGGTCACATATCCAGATTAAACCTCTCACGAAACTAACTGAACTGTCAATTTCTTAATATAAAATATATTTCATTAATAATTATTTAATAATATCGAATATTTGAGTAAGACACGCTGAATAAAAATATTTCTGACCGACCCAATGCAAATATCCCCTACGAAATAAATTAATGTTAACATTTTTATAAATTTCTATTACCCAAAATAACAATTCAAGAACATATTTACCCTATCACTTAATCGCAATTTGGTGTTACTCAACCATACTGTATGTAATCTTGATCTAGTTTTATATTAGAATTCTTCAGTTCTCCTTTGTTATAAATTATTAATATAAATATTCTTGTTATAAAAGTGCTTTTTGTAATACTTTATCTCATTTTGAAACTAAATTTCAATTCTCTTTAAAATGAGTTATAGATAAAAAGATTATTAAATTAACTACACCTAACCTTGTCAGTGATGTATTCTTAATCATTGTAAATTAATAACCTCAAAATATAATATTTAAAAGAAAGAAAATTTAACTAAAATTATATGTATTATGATAACTGTTGATGGTGATATAGAAAATTCAATCAACAAACAAACCACACTAATTATATTAAATACATATAGGTTGATTAATTATAAAATACCGTAGTCAAACACAAACAAAATTATTGGAATCTCAAACCTACATAACAACAACTAACTTTGCTATTATTTAACGAAATTTCACAATCGATCAAATAAATGTTGGAATAATTAAAAGCGCGTAAATCATCGACAGAGTTCACGTAATGTCCCAGCAATATTTCATTAATAATCATATAATTAGTAAATACGTTGCAATTTCCAATCCAATCATTAAATTCCATGCATACCCCAATGAACTGGACTGTTTTTAGAGTATTCAAATTAAATGAATCAAAGACGGCTCACAATAAATAATTAACCGTGTTAAATATACACGTAGCGTAAAAATCGAATTGTGCTTTATTATTTTATATATTCCCTGATATAATAATAGCTATTCATGCAGTGTAGTTCAATGCACATGACTAACAAAAATATTAAAAAGTTGAGGTTATATGGAAAAATGTACAGCAATGTTTAAAATTATGTACCGAAATATTTAGGGATATAATTTGATAGTAAGGTAAAGTTTTATCATATTTAATAATATGAATAAAAAAGGGTCTTTCACTCTTTTGGAAGAATTTACTCTATTTGGTATAGATAAATCACAGAAGAAAGTTCTCTAACCGGACACAGTTACGTATAATTAAAAATGCCATATAAGCAGAATTGAGAGAATATTAAACAGAAGGATTATCTCATAATTTAGGTAATGAGATACATTGTTTCATGTCTAAACGAGAAGCAAGTTTTGCGATTAAAATTATATTCTTAATAATAGATTTATAATTAATTAATCTATCATAAACCTATAAAGAGCCATACCTGAAAGGGGATCCTCCCATATGAAATAAACAATGTCTGTACATGTTTTAAATTTAATAGAGCATACGATGGAAATTTTCAAATCCGGTTTTTTATAGGCAGCCCATAAACATGAATCATTTTCGTGTAACGTCATTTAATGTTACGAATGGACAAATGTATAGACAAAGAAAGAAGACGACTGCCTGGTATGAGTTGTAGGTCGCTTAACGTTGCGGGAAAGACCGGAAATTAAATGGCGAGACTTACAACCCCTTCGCCGACCGAGTGTCAAGCCATGAAATTTCATACGCATAAATAGCCGAATATTGCATCCTCCTACACCATATGCCCTTTACGTATTCCATTAAAAGATAAAGTGTATACGAGAGAGTCGCAGATATGAAATGTTCCAGCCCTTCGTCCGGATTACATTGAAAAATAGCCCCTTTAAATAAAACAATGCTCTTCAGCAATTGCAACGGGCGCACAAGCTTAACATCAAATACTTACGACCGGCTTACATAATAATTCAACAATGGCTTACTACAAAATAATTCAACAATATCTTACAATACTAATCTCCATTAACAATTCTGTTGATTTATTCAACAGCGCAACACTACCTCGAGGCAACGGATATCGACAAGTGAATGAGATAATCGAAGATATTGATCATTTAACTTCTTTTTTTTCAAAATTAAAAAATGTAATGAGCTCGTATTTAAAAACCTGTTTTTAGATGAAAAACTCGGGATAAAATATAAAGTTATAGGAAATGTATAGTATGTTTAAGAAAAATTATAACAATATGTTTAAAAAGCTACATTTGATATCATTGGTGTAATAATGAAAATGAATATCAACAAAAAGAAATAATTATTTTTGAAATCTCACCAGGATTCAACCACAACCTATTATTTTTTTCTCATACATGTTATGTAAATATCAGAAAATTCAAATTAAATAATACAATTATAATAACAGTGCTCCAAACAGAAAGAGGTTCATACACCGATTTGAACAACTCATTGTTATGACTGTTATGAGTAAGACATTTGCACAAAAAACATGGTTTGTTCATATACGACTAATTGAGACCAACAAGGGTGTCAAAAAAATTTATGGCGATAATTGACACGAGTTTCCGCTTTCTGGTATCACATATTTTAGTTTAATAATTAATATTTTTCATAAAAGAATGAAGTCCTTAAAATCATTTTTAAAAAATCTATTGGCAACAATCTTATTAAAATATTCACAATCGCTGATATAAGATACTTAATTTGGTATTCGTTTGAAACGTTGATATTATATTTTCAAAATAACAAGGCGGATAATTTGTGAAGAGATTCTGATGGAAAATTGTACCGAGAAATAATAATCATCACAGCAAGAGACTTAATAATAAATCATTTTTTCATATATTTTATTATAAAATTCGACTTCATTTGCACCGCTATTGGTTGATTTATTATCTACAAATGAATTGAGGTTATTCATATATAAAATATATTGACAAAAGTAGAGGGTGATTTATCATGACTGCTGCCATTTCCATCCAAATTTTAATATGAAAATGCATCTCGACTATTACTATTATATTATGATTTTTATTAATAAAATTGCTATTATAGGTGTATGTTAGTGGAAACCCCTTAATTTAAAACATGTCAACAGACCGACCGTTTAACACTTTTTAAACGAAAAAGTATGTTGAAGCTATTAGTTGTTGATACATAGAAATAAATAAAAGTAGTGGACGTTCACTAACAAATAGCAAACCTCCACAACTTATTAACACTAACACTTCTCATCCCAACTGCATTTATACACTTCAACCTTGTTTCAACAGAGAATAATGGACTAGGATAATAACGCACGGGGAACTCAAGAAACTACCATTAGAATAATTAAAATATTTATTATACGGATCCAATTTAAGTTTAAAGGCCGCGGACACAAAGCACGTATACACACATAGTAGTTGCTGTAATTAATTGCGAGACTAGTTAGCTTGGAGCCCTAGTAATATTTGTAAACATGTCATGGAAGTGATTAATGTAGAAAGGAGAGCTATTTTTAATTGAAAACCTGGTGTCCCTACATACAAAGAATACTTACATTCTTTATAACAGCAAACAGTAAAAAACTTTGTTACCCCCACACTGACTCCAACTAATTAATGTGTCATATTTTAATATCGTAAACTTAAAATAAAATACATACTTTATAATCTCAATGTGTCTCGAGCCTGAAGCAGGGTGGAATAGGAAACATACCTGAAAAAAATAAATATATTAATATTGTGAATTTCAAATACAATGTTTATAGTAGAATACATAATCCATTCTTCGGTTAACAACCGAAATACCACAAATGACGGTGATTGTTTATACCCATAATCACTTATCAAAGCCATACGTGATAAATTATTAATCAGTCGCATTTCCGACAGTTGCTCTAGAAACATAAGAAATAACCATTTTTGACGGATACATTATTTTATATTGAACTCATAATAAACGATACATTTTTGCACTAATAAAATTTAAAAAATATTATCAATCCGGTCTATAAATTTACTGCTTTATATACAAAATCGTGATATAATTATATCAATCGCGTTATTTAATATTTTGATGAAATTGTAGAATCATTATTATTATGCTTTAAAGTTACATGGCATATCATAAAATAGATTGTATAATATAACAAAATCCAGACAATTTATATAATTCGATTCGAAAGGTTTATTACGAAAGATGAGAGAATTATCTGAATGTCCTTACAAGATGATGAGGATAACGAGCGCCGTTTACGTATTGTTTGTGTTGTTTGCCCTGTAGCAAACGTCTTTCAATATCCATAGACATAATAAGAGGTGATATTGCATATGACAAAAGGCAAGTCAAGAGGGAAAGTACGAAATAAGAATATGAGCGAGAATACAAAGGGAATAATGCGTTTGAAGAAACAGCATGTGGATGGAAGAAAGAGGACAGGTGAGAACCAGTATCCACCTGCCGTATGACACGCGACCTGTAGGGTATAATCCGAAACTGAAATACTCAATTATAATATACTCGTATATTACAGAGAAATGAAGTATACAAAATACGAAGATTTTGAATCAAAATTTGTTTCAAAAAAAAAAAAAATTTAGTTGAAAGAGTACCAGAGTAACAAATTTGCATGTTCTCAAAATTTAAATAGAGCCTAAATAAAAATGGGCTAACCTGTCGTTTTCTGGTCTGGTATATTTTTATGTCCTGAAATTATTGTTTTATATTTTTCTGTATTTAAAAAAATGTAGTACCTAATTACAAATAATATATCTATGGCCTTAACAAATTAATATTTGTATCAATAATTGAATATATAATATAAATGTTATTGTAGAAGATAGTATGAAGAATGCAGCTGTAGTATCAGCAATAACACCAGTCACCACGTGTCGGTACATGTAAAGAACATAAATATAAAAATGGACGTCATTTCTGTGCGAATTTCTTTTATCGTCCTGTGGCAAATTTCGTCTCGTCAACATTCAGAATACATACGTAAACTTAATTACAGAATACAAAATTAGTTCATTTTAGTACACGCTCGTAACATACGTATGTCATATGTGTAGACTTATTTATTGTACCTGCGATTCCAATTAACAATGCAATCGACATTTGGCCATATGCTAAGGTTAGCACGATCTGCATACATATACGACCATGAAGATATCAAATTGCCAGCGGTGTATAGTTCTCAGAGAACCAGTTTGCATGTACGATATGCATCTGGCTGTACCGACTATTCCTCTCAACAACACAATTTTGTACAGATTGAATTTTCTTTGACAGCGAACGAGAGTTTATTTTAGTTAAAAAATAGTCCGATGACAAGGACAAAAAGTGCGGAGAAATCTGAATTTAAACTGAAAACACAAATGGCGGATAGAGTTAAACACTCGGCATTGTACAAATTGAACGATTCCGAAAGTTGGCGAGGACAAAACAGACGTAAGAGCGAAATCAGTCGACAGAGGAAGGGGGATAGTTGAGCATTAGGAATGCAAAAAAATGTATTTATTCGAAAAGTTGAACAGAATAAGGGCATATCGTTTGAACCACCCTATCGCCACCCCACAAAAGAGTCCCATAGCACTCTGCATACACTAGGGGTAGGAATGTGAATTGATAGTATGCCACCTTATTCCACCCCCCTCGGTGCGATTGTAATGTGAAATTGATACCGGAGATACAATAATATGAAAGGCGCGAGTTAGCTTCGAAATACGCCCCGACGGAATAAAAAGCACAGAAATGTGCCATAATGAAACAATGCCAAATATCTAAAATGGGTCACGCGTGCACATTTCATACAAATACATACAATGTTTTGTGTGAAAAACGAATTTTCGCCTTATTAATGTTTCGACGAAAAGCTCCATTGATGCACACAAAGAGGCATTTACGGACAATTTAACAATAAGGAATTAGCGTCAAACACATTCACGGGGTCACAATTTTTTATACCATCCAGTTGCAATAATGAATTCTGTCCTATCACTGCTGGATTTGTATTATGTGTAACGTCCTATCGAATCACTAACGCAAATAGTAAAGTGCTGATGCAGAATAAAAAATACCACCGAAACGAATGTGATTGAATCCATTTGAAAGTTGGATGCTGGACGACGCTTTTCAAATAAAATCTCTCGCTGAATTCCGATTTAATCATCACATGTAAATGTTCGTTAAATATACCACAGTTGACGTGTGTATTTTGATTTCGACTTGCATATTTTATTGAATTTATTGAATTTTAATAGCGTATTTACAATAAAGCGTGAGTCACCATATATTATGACTTACAAAATCAAAACAGTGTCATTTTCATTTGCATTATGCTGTATTGTATTGAGTACGAATGTGCTAATTAACATTTAATATATATTTTACGCTAAACGTGTTGACTTTAAATCAACTAATACTTGATATGATTAAACGTAAGGTTTGAACATAGAAACATGTATTTTTACTGATGGAAATAATTATATGATTACATTTTTTGTATCCTAAATAAATATTACAAAGTCAAACTCATAAAAATGTTAAAACACACAAAAATACTCGGTTGCTTCCGCAGTATGTTATTAAAAATAATATTCATCAAACAAATAAAGATTTAATTAATTGGGTGGGAAAAATAAACATATGGATGGTTGCGTTAGAATGAAACAAAATGCCGATAATTTGGTTTGAAATCGAAGTAGGATTAATCCAAGTACGTCAGATTCGATCCACCGAACCGAAAATGTCAGAGGTTGCGAATCAGTGACGCGAGAGTCACTTTTACGAGCCGCTAACGTGAAACAATACGTAAACGGCGCTCGTTATCCTCATCATCTTGTAAGGACATTCAGATAATTCTCTCATCTTTCGTAATAAACCTTTCGAATCGAATTATATAAATTGTCTGGATTTTGTTATATTATACAATCTATTTTATGATATGCCATGTAACTTTAAAGCATAATAATAATGATTCTACAATTTCATCAAAATATTAAATAACGCGATTGATATAATTATATCACGATTTTGTATATAAAGCAGTAAATTTATAGACCGGATTGATAATATTTTTTAAATTTTATTAGTGCAAAAATGTATCGTTTATTATGAGTTCAATATAAAATAATGTATCCGTCAAAAATGGTTATTTCTTATGTTTCTAGAGCAACTGTCGGAAATGCGACTGATTAATAATTTATCACGTATGGCTTTGATAAGTGATTATGGGTATAAACAATCACCGTCATTTGTGGTATTTCGGTTGTTAACCGAAGAATGGATTATGTATTCTACTATAAACATTGTATTTGAAATTCACAATATTAATATATTTATTTTTTTCAGGTATGTTTCCTATTCCACCCTGCTTCAGGCTCGAGACACATTGAGATTATAAAGTATGTATTTTATTTTAAGTTTACGATATTAAAATATGACACATTAATTAGTTGGAGTCAGTGTGGGGGTAACAAAGTTTTTTACTGTTTGCTGTTATAAAGAATGTAAGTATTCTTTGTATGTAGGGACACCAGGTTTTCAATTAAAAATAGCTCTCCTTTCTACATTAATCACTTCCATGACATGTTTACAAATATTACTAGGGCTCCAAGCTAACTAGTCT